>OY986436.1:99272784-99642784 GCA_963920525.1 Dichetophora obliterata | reverse complement strand
ACAGCAACAGATTTTATGGGAACTCTGTTTTCATTACGCAGTCTAATTTGCACACATACAAACACAAAAATGCAATTGCTGCAACTTCAGCAGACGATTGACGAAGAGATAGACATCACCGATGCAGAGCTGTAAAATATTCAAAAACCTCGTGGCAGAGCACACATATTTTTTCTTTCTTTGTAAACTTTGTAAAATTGTAAAATCACTTAAAAACATTAAATTTCATTAAAATTAAATTAGTTTACACATTGAAGTGTGTAATAATAAATTGAATTAATCAACTCTGGAGTCTTCATCATTTTAACGAGCCGGAAGTCAGCAAAGAATAGACCGAATCCAATTTGTAAAATTTTGGAATTGCATCGACTCAACATTTGGTGCCTCCTGTGAGGACTCGGCGTTATACTTTCTGGACAGAACATTCGATTTGGGAATAGCTCTGCTTTTGCTATTTCTGTGCTGTTGTTGCTGCTGCTGCGAAGGAGGAATATTGAGGGTTAGTGCATTTGATTCTATTGTGTTTATAGTGTTTGGAAATAGCAGTATTTCGGATAGCGAATTGACGTCGTTGGACTAAATTAATGAGCAGTTAGCCTTGGTTACTTCGATTGAGAAGGTACAGCGTAACTTCAAAAAAGACTCCTTATCGAGAAAAACCAAGTCTTATTGTGAAGCACGTTTGGTGGATTTGCAGTCGCTTCGATCAGAGTTTCGCAGCAACCATAGGAAGCAAGTTCGGTTGTCTTCGGACGTAGATGTGAAAAAATCCTATTTTGATGTGGATATTAACGATAAATTTGAGGAATTGTATATCGACGTGGTATCAGCTATTAAGGAAGCACGCTCGGCACTTGTTCCTTATTCTTAACCAGACCTTGCTAATACATCAAACAATGCTGCACCTGTAGTTCCTTTAGCTCCAAGTAATGAAATTCCTTTACCCGAAGTAAAATTACCAACATTCAGCGGAATTTTTACCGAGTGGCCAACATTTAAAGAAGTTTTCTTATCACGTGTTCACAACAGTGAACGTTTATCTGATTATCAGCGTTTTTATTATCTAAAGGGTGCTCTTGAAGGGGATGCAGCACAAGATATTCAGCACATAAGTCTACTAGGGGAAAATTATCAGGCAGCATGGAAGATGCAGATTGATCTTTATGACAACAAAAAAATACTTTTTACTCATTATATGGACGTCTTTGACCAACTGCCTGCGGTGTCTAAGGAGGACCCTGCTGCACTTAGACGCTTTACGCAAACTTGTCGTTCTTGCGTAAACTCAATTGAGAAGCTAGGATTAAAATTGAGGAGAATAGCGAGGTTTTAGTTTATTTTATGTTGAAAAAACTGCCAATTGCTGTGCACCATGAGTGGGATAGAGCGATGCGTAAAGAAAGATCAATACCTAAGTTCTCGCAACTGTGTGCTGTACTGGACAAATACTATCAATTGCTAATAACATCATCTAAATCAGGTTCACAGGGTTGGTCCAAGCAGCATTCAATGCAAATACAACAGCGGAAAGTGGAATCATCTACACCTCTAACAAAAAGAGAGGTTAAATCTTATGTTTCAAAGAAATCAGTCTCCTGTCCCATTTGCAACAAAGGGGACCACCCTGTTCGAGAATTTGAGCAATTTCTTGGGCTAAATGTCACGGAAAGGAGATCGGCAGAGGAGAAACACAAGCTCTGCTTCAACTGTTTGGGCTATAACACTATGTAACAAGATTTTTGTCCCTGGGTTGTAATTGTTATTTCCTAGTCAGTTAGTTCCCAAAAGTATAGAAAACAGCTATTGTCGCAAGATTACTTTATGTTTGCGTTTATTTTTATGTTTGTTTGTTGAAAACTGATACACGAGCGCATACAACTTGTTTTCTCTACATTTAATCGGCATTTTTATTTTGTGTCTCGTGGTCCCAGTTGTCATTTTATTTTTTTCCACCGTCAGTTTGTGATTTCGTTTCGTGTGTGTTAAAACAACAAAGTCGTCGCAATAAATTTTGCAACATTTTTGTGATTTATTGAGAGTTGTTTCTTATTTTATTACAGATAAATTCGTTCAAACATGGTTTCACGAGGCTGCAAGTATCCTGCAGATGCATTTTGTTATGTCTGCGGATATTTTATCAAAACAAGAGCGAATAAGTACTCCTTGGAAACAGTTTTTAAAATGTGCGAAGCTTACAATGCTTATTTCGGCATGCCTGTGTGTGATCAAGACAAATCCTGGGCACCTCATTTCGCCTGTGAAAACTGCAAAAGGACTTTGGAAGGTAAGACATTTTAAAACTATATTGCTTTGTTATGGGTAAAATAAATGTTTCTGTTAACTTTTTTATTAGACGGTACTTATCTTTTCTAATTTTTTTTTCAGGATGGTACAGAGGGGAAAAGAGAACTATGAAGTTTGCTGTGCCAAGAGTTTGGAGAGAACCCACTGACCATTCAAGCAACTGCTTTTTCTGCATGGTGGACCCTTCCAAACGTCGGACTGGCAAAAAAGCAAGTCAAATCATGTATCCTGACATTCCTTCATCCATGGCTCCAGTTCCACACAGCTCTGGCCTCCCCGTTCCTACTCCTCCAGAGAAAGAGCAGGTGTTTTCCTGTGAGAGCCCTAATTCCAAGAGTGAGGAAGACAATGAAGGTGAAGGATTTAATTTACTAGCTGATAACAAAAAGGACATGAATGATTTGATCAGAGATCTTGGTCTCACAAAGTCCAATGCTGAACTTTTGACGTCCAGACTGATGCAGTGGAATTTGCTGGATCCTAGTGTTAAAGTCTCATGTCAGAGGAAGCGTCACGAACTTTTTCCAACTTCTTCATCAGCGAAGATGGGCTCTGCTTCTGCCACGACGTGACCGGTCTATTCGAGGAAATCGAAATTGATTTCGAACCAAAAGAGTGGCGCCTCTTCATTGACAGCTCATGCAAGAGTCTCAAAGCCGTGTTGCTTCACAATGGCAACAAGTATCCATCTCTTCCTCTGGCGCATTCAGTATCTCTCAAAGAGAACTACGACAATGTCAAGAAAGTGCTGAACGCATTGAAGTATGAGCAATATGGCTGGGAAGTGATCGGAGATTTCAAAATAGTGACATTCTTAATGGGCCTGCAAGGCGGTTACACCAAGTTTCCTTGCTTTATTTGCCTGTAGGACAGCAGGAACTACAGTGCACACTACAGTAAGCGTCAATGGCCACAACGAACTGAATTCACAGTGGGGAGGAACAACGTCAAGTGGGAGCCAGATGGACCCCCAGAAGGTACTGATGCCACCACTTCACATCAAACTGGGTCTTATTAAGCAATTCGATCAAAGCTCTCGACAAAAATTCTTCAGCGTCCAAGTACCTACAAGACTTGTTCCCTAAGATCTCTGAGGCGAAAGTTACAGCCGGTATCTTCGTTGAACCACAAATAAAGAAAATCTTCGAGTGTGAGGAATTCCCCAAGAAGCTCACTCGTGTTGAGAAAGCTGCTTGGATGAGTTTTATGTCAGTGGTACAGGGGTTCCTAGGCAATCACAAAGCCGCAAACTACGTGGAGCTGGTCGAAAGTCTGGTGGAGAACTACGGCAAAATGTGCTGCAGGATGTCTCTCAAACTCCATATTCTGGATGCACATCTTGACAAATTCAAGGAAAACATTGGAGCATATTCAGAGGAGCAAGGCGAGCACTTCCATCAGGATATAATGGAATTTGAGCGGCGATACCAAGGACAATACAATGAGAACATGATGGGAGATTACATTTGGGGATTGATTAGAGAAAGTGACTCGCAGTATAAACGCAAATGTCGAAAAACAACCCGCTTCTGATTTCATTTTATGTTTTTGGTTTTCTGAAGTTTTAATAAAATCTAGTTTTGATTTATATGTGCTGTTCTGTATGATCTTCTCTGTAGTGAAAGACTCAAACACGTTTTTCTCATAATTTTAGCATATTTTAATGAATCACATTGTCCTGGTCACAAAAGCAAAGTTTCCGAGGAATATTAGGTGGTTTCCATACTTTTAAGACATAACAGACTAGGAAATAACAATTACATCCCAAGGACTGAGAAATTTTTTATTTTTGTTACATAGTGTAATCATCCAGCTTTGAAGTTTAGCAGCCCACGTAAATGTTTCACATGCGGTGGTCATCATCATTCACTCTTGCATATAAAACGCAAAGTCGAATCAGCTGTTGCTTCATCGTTACACGTTAAAATAACAAGTAAACATGAGGTAGACATTAAAAAAGATGCTATATATGAACGTAATTATGATGTTTTGTTACCCACTGCCTTAGTGGCCATCACCAGCGCAGACGGACAGGCCATACCATTTAGAAGTTTTTTGGACCAAGGCTCTCAAGCCTCCTTTATATCAGAGAGGGCTGCTCAACACCTGTGTTTGTTACGTCAGAGAGCACATATCACAATCAATGGCTTAGCAGAAACAACTGTCGCCACAGGTAGATCATATGTCAAACTCGAAATAAGATCGCTTTTTTTTCATTACTTAAGTTTTATTTTATTCTTGAAAAACTTGATAAGCAACAACTTAAGCCTCAACATGATGATGCACAGCGCTGCCTGGCTTTTCAGCCAAGAAATCTGCAAACTCTTGATAAGGAGTGGCACCCAAGGGCATCTCCTTCCACAAGTCTGATGTCAAATATGCGTAGGTCTTTGTGATAGCTGCATAGGTGGCCTTAGCGAAATTACCCAAGGTACCGGTGGAGCCACGGGCAGATGTGTAACAATCTTCAATGCCAGCCATTGTCAATAGCTTCTTAGGTACTGGTGCAGATACAATGCCAGTACCACGTGGTTCAGGAATTAAACGCACAGATACGGGACCGCACTTGCCAGTAACCTTACAGGGCACAGTATGTGGTTTACCAATCTTATTACCCCAGTAGCCACGACGTACAGGCACAACAGATAATTTTGCCAAAATAATTGCACCACGTATGGCGGTGGCAACTTCCTTGCTGCACTTAACACCCAAGCCAATATGGCCATTGTTGTCGCCGATGGCTACGAATGCCTTGAAGCGTGTACGTTGACCAGCACGTGTTTGTTTCTGTACAGGCATAATCTTCAATACCTCGTCCTTCAATGCAGAGCCCAAGAAGAAATCAATGATTTCAAACTCTTTAATGGGCAGAGAGTAAAGGTAGATTTCCTCTAATGAGTTGATTTTTCCTTCGCGCACCAAACGTCCTAATTTAGTCACTGGCACTTACTCTTTAGAGTCTTCCTTGCCTCCACGTCCACGACCGCGCCCACGGCCACGTCCGCGACCACGACCAACACGTCCTCCACGAGAGCCAAATCCTCCACGGAATCCACCACGGGCTGGAGCTGCGTCCGCCATTTTGTAGTTATGCAGTTATATAGTTTGACGGTAAAAAACGAAACCAACAGCAAGATTCACTGTTGCGGCATATGTATTATCTAAGGTGTGCAACGCAATGCCTAATCAGCAACTACCGAAGGAAGCATGACTGCACCTAGATGGCTTAAATCTTGCTAATCCGAAATACTTTGAACCACAAAGGGTTGACATTTTGCTTGGTAATGAAGTTTACGATGACATCATGTTGAGTGATCTTCGGCGCGGTTCCCCAGGAATGCCAATCGCTCAGCAGACCAAACTTGGTTACATTATTTCCGGAAAAGCTTTTAGACCAACAACATCGGCTATTAAAAGAGTTTCTACGTGGTTCACACAGCTAGAAGTAGACAATTTGCTACGCAAATTTTGGGATCTAGAGGAAGTTGAGAGCACTCGCACTATTTCAGATTTAGATGAATAGTGTGAGGAGTTTTATCGGCAGACGCATCAACGTCTAACAAGTGGCAAATATCTTGTGCGTATACCATTATTATCTGAAAAAGATTCCACAAAAATTATCGGAAGTTCAAAAAATATGGCTATGAAACGTTTTCAACACCTGGAAAATAGAATGTCGCGTGACACATCATTGAAGGAAATATATCAGAATGGTATCGAAGAGTATCTCGAGCTAGGACAAATGAAAGATGTGGTTACATCGGAAATGGAGCATAAAGTCGCTGTTGAGCATGATTTGTGTCATTTTACATGCTGCTACCTTCCGGACCACCCCATTATCAAGGAATCGTCATACAATACTAAAGTTCGAATTGTTTTTCATGCGTCTGCCCAGACTAGTAATGGCAAGTCTTTAAACGAAATACAAGCAATTGGTGCAGCGCTTCAAAATGATTTATCTGCTCTTCTCATAAACCAGCGTATTTTCGAATTCGTTTTTATTGCGGACTTAGAAAAAATGTACCGCTGCGTCTTGGTACACGAAGACGACGCACAGTATCAAAGAATTTTGTGGAGAGCAAACAATGAAGATGACATCAAGGAATATAATTGCTGTACAGTTATGCTCGGAACCGCTTCCGCTCCATTTAACGCCATTCGAACAATGCATCAATTGGCCGAAGACGAAGGGCATAACTATCCTATTGCGGTGGATGTCAATAAAAGACAGATGTATGTAGATGATATCTTATCTGGAAGCCATATCGTAAACGATGCATTGGAATTACAACGGCAGGTAATCAAAATGCTACGCAGTGGCACTTTCAAGCTCCGGAAGTGGGCCAGTAATAATCCGGTGTTACTGCAACAAATTCCTAAGGAACATCAAGAAGCGAAACACATTTTCCAGATTACTTGTGGAGAGCCAATGAAGACGCTGGGTATGTGGTGGAACCCAAGTGATGATGAGTTCCGATTCGAGGTCCATTTTGAAAGTTCGAGCAGTATGCCTACTAAAAGAAAAATTCTATCGTGTATCGCGCGTATATTTGACCCACTCGGGTGGTTAAACCCTGTAGTGCTCAAAGCAAAAATCATAATGCAACGTCTTTGGATGTCTAAACTCGGTTGGGATAACGCAGTTCCAGAAGAGATTCAAGTAATATGGAACGAATATTGCACGGAGCTGCCAGACATTTCACAAATTCATGTAGCATGCTGGCTTAAGACGAAAGACGTTGATCATCTACGAGAACTGCACATATTTTGTGATGCGTCAAATCATGCATATTCTGCAGCAGTTTATCTACGGATATGCGATAAGGATGGACAATATCATACCAATTTGATCATAGCAAATTGTAAAGTCGTACCTATCAAGCCGAAGTTGACCATACCAAGAGCGGAGCTCTGCGGTGCTGTATTAGCAGCAAGACTTTTGAAATTTATCAAAAACAAGTTCCAGCTGAGCGTAGAACCATCAAACACATACTTGTGGACAGATTCGATGATTGTTTTGGCGTGGTTGCAAGGAGATACGAGCCGATGGAAGGTTTTCGTTGCGAACCGTGTGAATAAGATACTAGAAAGTACTCAAGCGAAGCAATGGCGGCATATTGTATCAAAAGATAACCCCGCGGACTGTTCCAGTCGCGGTCTAAGCCCTTCGAAGTTGTCGCAGCATGAGCTTTGGTGGAAGGGACCATCTTGGCTCCAATTTCCCAAGAGAAACTGGCCTTCTACAAATCTCGATATCGAACCATCTTTAGCGTCGGTTGAACCTGAACTTAAACGAATTAAGTCGAATGTTATCCAAGTTTTAAAAATTTAAATAAACATCGCGTTGTTCATTTGCTTGGCAACCAAGGCGGTTCACCTTGAGCCAGTTGGTGATCTATCGGCGGATGCGTTCATAGGCGCATTTCGAAGATTCGTGGCAAAAGAGGATTGTGTCATGATATCTATAGCGATTGTGGCATCAACTTTGTTGGCGCAAACCGAAAATTGCAAGCGGACCGAAGTGCATATCAATCTTTCACCAATACAAACATTTCACGCTTTCTTCTTGAACACGGCATCCAATGGCATTTTATCCCACCCTCCTCCCCACATTTTGATGGGTTATGGGAGGCGGGTGTTAAATCTGTGAAGTTTTATCTCCAACGATCAATAGGAGATCGGAAATTAATCTTTGAAGAGCTAAGATCGGTTTTAGCACAAATAGAGTCGTGTCTAAACTCCCGACCATTGTGCCCGCTCTCCAATGATCCAAACGATTTCATGGTTCTCACACCTGGGCACTTTCTAATTGGTGACTCATTTCTGGCTCCACCAGCACCAGAAATTGAATATCAATGTTTAACTGATCGTTGGAAAAATTGTCAATTTCTCGCACAACAATTTTGGCGTGGATGGAGCAGCGAGTATTTATCCCGACTACAAAGACGTCCCAAGTGGCTGCAAGCTAAACCTAACTTATTAATCAATGATTTGGTTTTAATCAAGGATAAAAGACTTTCATGTAACCAGTGGATGCTTGGACAGGTCATGGAGACACACCCTGGAAAAGACAACTTGGTCTGAGTTGCCACTGTAAAAACAAAACACGGTTTGATTAAGCGACCAATTGCAAAACTATGTCCGTTGCCCATTCAAGAACATTTCGACAGGGTAAAAAATAACCAAGCACTTTAATCTCATTTGCACAAGCTTTCTTATTCTCTTTTTAGTTACTGCAGCAGCCAGCAACGTAAAACGTTCCTGCGTCCAACAACTTTAATATCTGATATTATTGCCTATATTATCATCCCGGGCAGAATATGTTTGTACTGGGAGCATGCATTCCATAGTAATGCCTTAAAACCACAGCAACAGATTTTATGGGAACTCTGTTTTCATTACGCAGTATTATTTGCACACATACAAACACAAAAATGCAATTGCTGCAACTTCAGCAGACGATTGACGACGAGATAGACATCGCCGAAGCAGAGCTGTAAAATATTCAGAAAACTCGTGGCAGAGCACACATATTTTTTCTTTCTTTGTAAACTTTGTAAAATTGTAAAATCACTTAAAAACATTAAATTTCATTAAAATTAAATTAGTTTACACATTGAAGTGTCTAGTAATAAATTGAATTAATCAACTCTTGAGTCTTCATCATTTTAACGAGCCTGCAATCAGCAAAGAATAGACCGAATCCAATTGGTAAAATTTTGGAATTTCATCGACTCAACAGTATTCATAAAATAGGGCCGATTGATTAGCGTCAGTTTTCACCTCACTGCTATTCTCTAATTAGACATAGACTAATTGCACGTCACTGCTGCCGATCAGTAGCTAAGACAGTGGTGGATTTGTTGAGGTTCTTTAAATAGAACAGTGGTTTTAATGCTTGGTTAAGCGATCGTGTTGGGTTGGATTTAAAATCAGTTCAAAATAAGACTGGTTGTGGTTACGATATATCGAGTTGTTACCAATATCTACAATCACGTATGTGACTCAGGTGTTAGAAGGTTCTCCTTGCAGTGAAGAAGTCGAGGTTCAAGCCCCGGTACTGATATAATTTTTTTTTCGTAACTAAGGGAGTCATAATATAATTGAAGTCATATATAAAGGAAGTCTGAACCAAGTGTAAATAAAACTTAATCAAAAAATCTGAAATTAGAGCTGACAATAAAACTTAAATATAAAGCCTACATATAAAATTAAACGCAAAATTTAAATAAGGCAAAAATTAAACAGTAGACATAGCTAAGCATATGGTAACCGTAATGGCAATAAAAATCGTGGCGTGAGCTGAAACACTTTACCTGGTCCGTTATCAATATGTAGACACATAATTTTAGTCTGGCTAAGCAGCATAGAAACCAACAAGTTTCATTGTAAAAGAGCCGTGGAAGAGTGCAGATGACTTGTGTCAGGAGTTAATTTTTTTTAGTTGAAAGTGAAGTGCGGGTGTTTGTAATTAAATTTACACAAATCGATTAGACACTTCAGTTTTTTTAGACAAACGATAGGCATTGTAAGTGCTATATTTTATAAGAAGATTTAAAGATCTACGATTATAAAAGGTGAAAATTTAAAAACAATAATGTGGCGATCAAACTTAATAATAAAGGTGCGTTTAGCAGGTTTTCGTCATCCTGAGCCTGCCTTCTGTTGCTGCCGGATTCGTATATTATTGGATGTGGAATTGCAATTTTGGATAGTGCAAGGTAGGAGAATCTTAAAAGAAAGCTGCAGGACTAGTTGGAAAAATTATTAAACGTGTATTTTTTTATAGATAATACTAAGTCCTGAGGTTTTCCCGCTAGCTGGATAGCATTGGGTTGAGGTTTTCCTAGATACAATTGTATTGTTGGTTTTTCTGCTATCTGGAATTTATCGTTTTATTCGTGAAGGAGTTTGGCCATAACTTTAACAGAGCTTATACCATAGCCTGTCCTATACACGGAAAAAAAGAATCATCGTTTCTTATTGCACCTGGAATAAGTAAAGTATAAACCATCAGCTACTTGAGCATTGCGATAGCTTGGTGGTTAAGGTGCCGGCTCTGTACGCCGCAGGGTCCGGGTTCAAATCGCGGCGCGGTTATTAAATAACAATTAATAGTTTTTTTTTCTTTTTATAGCTATTATATTCTTTTCTTACTAACCAGAATATGATATTCGTTGTATTATAAAATAATCAAATATCCTTCCCTTTTGATAGTGGGTACCTATAAGTTAATTAATCTTTATAATCAAATTAATAATCAAATCGTTATGATAAAACTTAAGTTTTAAGGGAGTTTGAATTAAGTATGATAGTATCATTAGGGGTTAATTAATAAATATTGGATAATTGCTAAATTGAAATATTCTGGTTATTGTCTTATTGTTAATTTTCGCAAGGGTTTCTAGTGATCGCGATACCTGGAACCTGTCGAAGTTGGGTGAATCGCGTGGCGCCAAAAAAAAAAAACTAAATTAACATCACCAACATCCACGGCCTTCTCCTCTGAGCCGGCCAAACTCAGCTTCGATACTCGAACAGATTTTGGAGCATAACACAATCTTACAAAAACCTTACAAGTCAGTTTTTTGTACATATTCATGTCAAAATTTTAACAATTTTTACAGAAATCCAGAATATTAATTATGAACTGCGTACTCAACGAGAAAAAGTCAATAGAATCATCCTTTCGTCAAATAATCCTCGCTCTACCCTACTTACAGTAAATATATTTAAAAGTTTGTTTTTAGATAAAAACGACTTATAGAGGTTAATATTTTCGATAATAGATCAATATTTTGACATAAAGTTCAAAAGACGAACTTTGTCAAGAGAATTGCTTTTGCCCCCTTCTTTGCACAAGGTGTTAGTATCAAAAGTAGGTTTAAAATCAAATCAATATCAATTAGTTTTAGCAGGATTGTTGGCATGCATAACATAAAGCACCGTGCCAATTGTTATCATTGTAACATTAAAAAGGCGGCATTAGTTTTACATTGGCCATTTATGGTATATGAGGGGTACCCGAAGTAGTGATCCAATTTAGCCCATTGTGATTTTAGTATCATGTCTTATTGTCATTATGCTTATTACCAAGTTTCATGTTTCTTGGACAACTTCTTCAAATTTTATATTACTGAGCTTATCGAAGAAACGGATTTTGATCATCTTGGCACATCCAAAATATTCAAAATTTTTAAGCGCGCCTTTTGGCAAACATTCAAAAATGTCGAAACCATGCATTTGCAAGGAGGAGCGTTCTTATCTTTTCAGGATCTTTGATGTGCCAGCGAAAAAAGTCATATTTTTTTGATGGTGTTCGTTTTAAATTACCATTTTTGAGGAGTTGCTGTGTGGGTAATATTAATGGCACACTAATGCCATCCACCTCAAATTTTTTAATCTCATAGAATTTATTAAAATGTGTTTAAAGAAGTAACTTTCTTATGGCGCGCGTTTGCTATATCTCAAAAACTACGAAAAATTAACAAATGCCACAAAAGTGGTATTACGCCTTGAATGTGTTATAACTTTCGTTAGCTACATGGCACATCAATAATAAAAATATATATTTTGAATTCAAGTATTTTTGTACTAACACCATTTAAATTTTACCGAAAGTTGGTGGCGCACGATTTTATATAGTTTTTTTGACTTTCGATCCCAGTAGCAACTTAAGGTAACAATTATGAAATTGAAATTAGTGAGGAATTTTGTTGCATGTATTCTTAGTAGACGCTCATTTAAAACTTGAACTTAGCTTAAGACACATGAAAGTTATTAACACGGTTATACAAAAATCATAGATTTTAAAAGATTTTGGGAATTGCCCATTCATTTGATTACTTTGTTAATGATTTACTTTACAGCTGTTATAACGATACTGCCGACAAAAAAGACACCCGATGTTCAAGTGAGGAAAGCCCTGCAATACCAAAAGAAGAAACACTTTAAAAAAGTTGCCTGCAACAAAAAATGAAGATTTGGAAAAACATTCTTTTTCTAGGTCTACATCTTATTGTAAGCAAGGTAACACAATTTTTGTAACATATGTTTAAAATGGCACATCAATTGCAATGCGTGAAAAAATTTTCAAGTCATCTGCAAATAAAAGAAACTTTGAACTTGAGAAACAATTACTAATATCATTTATAAAAATAATAAAAAAAGGGGGCCCAAGATACTACCTTGAGGTACACCCGAGGAAGCAATATATGACAATGAAGTTTTACTTTCAACTGTCACCATACAAAGTCTTTTACTAAGATATGAACTAACCCAGGACAAAAAATTCGAGTGAAATCCTAGTTTCGTAAGTTTATTCAATAACAGGCTATGTGAAACCTTATCGAATGCTTTTGAAAAATCCAGGTACGTGGCATCAACTTGAGCGCCCTCTTCAAAAGTAGATATGCAATAGTCCGTAAAAATAGACAAATTCGTTATTGTAGAACGATTTGGCATAAAGCCATGCTGAGTGGTGGAAATTATGCTTTTAATTTCAAAAGATAGTTTTAATTTCACAATACTTTCAAATAGTTTTGAAATGTTTGAAAGTTTGGATATAGGCCTATAATTTGAAATATCATTTTTAGCACCACTTTTATAAACTGGAGTAATAAACGCAATCTTCCATGCATCCAAAAAAACACCATATTTCAAAGACTTATTAAATATTATTCTGAGAGGAGTTGAAAGAGTATAATGGCATTTCTTTAAGAGAAATGAAGAAAAGCCATCAATATCATTTTTTTGTGAATTTTTTAAACTAAAGATAGAGTTTAATACATCAATATCTGAGATTTGTAGGGAGCCAAAGTTGATATTAGCTTCAAAATTTAAATCTGAATCAATGTTTTGATTATTATCAACAACAAAGTTAGAGGAGAAATATTTTGCAAAAAGATTAGCTGATTCAGATAGCGACTGAGATGATTCATTCCCATAAAACATTTTAGTCGGAAAACAAGATGAGGATTTTTTAGAATTAATAAAGCTCCAGAAATACTTAGGACTGCGTTTAATACTCGACTCATATTTACTTATATACTGCTTATAAAGGAATTTGTTTAGAAAGTTGAATTCTCTCAAGTAATGCTGATGTTTTAAATGGTATTCTAAATTGTTAGTGACTTTATATAGTTTAAAGAATTTATTTCTTAAATTTTTTAGTTTCTTAAGACCATGTGTATACCATGGTAATTTAAAAGCTTTATTAGGATACTTTGGAATATTTCTGCTAAAAATATCTAAAATTTTTGATTTAAAGTACAAGAAGGAATCATAGGTATTCAAATTCTTCAAATTATGCTCCCAATTTTCGCCTGCTATAGCATTATTTAATTCTTCAAAATTGCAACTGCTGAAGTTATAATTTAGGTTAGATGTTATAGGATCTGACACTTTACATGCAAAATTATAAAAAGTAATATTAAGTTCTAGAGGTAAATGATGTAAATTAGGTTCACAAATCGGAATTTGACATGGTTCAATATTAAAATTAAAATTTTTACTAATGAAAATAAGATCTAGAAATCTATTTAATCTATTAGGAAAATTATTTATCTGCGTTAAATCTAGACTAAAAAATGAATCAACCAAGTACATTTCATGCGATGAGTTGACATCAGTAGGAATAAGATTATTCTTTTCAAAAGAGTTTGACCAAAATACTTTATTTAAATTAAAATCACCAAGAACACAGTAGTGAGCACTGCTTGGGGAATTTGACGACAGTTCAAAAATGTTATCAACATGACCCATATAGAGCGAGTCAGGGCTATTCGGGGGAATATAGGATACAATCAGATATAGCAGTTCAGATGATCCATGTATTGACACACAGAGTTGATCCAACAAAGTGTCCGTATTAGTTAGTGAAACAGCACTACAGCATAGTCGAGTTTTTACTGCCACTAGGACACCACCACCCCTAGTACAACCAGTTTTCAAGGCATCTCTATCCTTGCGAAAAACCTGATATAATTTCAGATTAAAATATTCTGCATCAAAAAAATCATCATTGAGCCATGTTTCAACGATAACAATAATATCATATTCTTGTTGAGAAGACCAAAGTTTAATTTGCTCAGATTTCGTACGAATGCCTGACATATTTTGATAATATATTTTAAGGGCCCTTCCACTTTCAGCATTTACATTTAGATTTATAAATTGCGACGTGGTCGGACCTTTTTGCGAAAAAACTAAAATTTACTGACAGAGACATTAACAGGCCATAACGCTGGATCTAGGACATGGTCTGCCAAGGAAGCTGATATGCCAAGCCGGAAATTTATCTTTTGCGCTTCATTCATATTTTTCCGTAGAAGATTTTGACAATATAAATGGTGTTTCTCAATACCAGTATATTTATTTATATAGTTTACTATATCATCCGCAGTAACAGATGGCTTAAATGAGGACAAATGAAACCAATGCATGGGTTCAATAACTTCCAAATCAGAATTTAAATTTTGCCCAACAAGTAGTTTTCTATTTGTTTGCCTAACAGGCAAGTTATTAACAGCAACCTCAAAGTCACGATTTGGCTGCGAGTTTTTAGATAAAATAGCAGCATAACTATACGAGTTATTAATAGCAGCAACACCCACAGCATCACCACCAGAAACAACAACATTAGCATCCACAGCAACAACATCACCAGCATCAACATCCACAGCACCAACAACACCCACAGAAGATGTTCGTTCAATGAGACTAACTGCAGCTTCACTATCAGCAATAATATTAGCATCCCCACTAACAATAACATCAACAGCATTATTAATATTATTATTTAAAGCTTTAGGCACAGAATTCGATGAAATGTTAACTGTATCATGCAGTTCAGCGACCTTTTGCAAACCTTGAGTAAAGGCAAAATTAGAAAGATCACGACCAGTAGCTTGAAAATTGTCAACATTAGAAACTGGTTTAGCTGCGTTTTTTTTTTATGTATGTTCGTTGGCTGCAGCTTTGCGCAAGCATTGTTAATAGTTTTGTTTTTGCTAATATTTGCACTCACTTTCACAGGAGAGACCGGAGATCTTAATTTTTGCGAGCGAGTAATAATTCTATCAACATGTAAATTATTATTAGTTGAATTAGAATTCTCACAACTAGTTTTATCCGCCGCACACGAATTATAATAGTTTAATGACGAATTTTTTGATTTGACTTCATCTTTTAAAAATGACAAGATATTATGAGCCTCACTAATTTTCTTTAGGCACATGGTAATTGGATGTTCAAAACACAAATCACACTTATAAATTAGATTTTTATTAGATTTGAGATACTTTATAGTTTCATCGCTAATATTAGCACAGTTTAAATGTAGATTATTGTAACAAAAACCACAAGTAACCACACCAGCGAGATCAATGACTTTATTGCACTTGAAGCACAAAGACATAGCGAACGCATAAACAAAGCAATGTGTTCACGACAAGAGATCAACAAGAACAAGATATTAACTTTATACTTATTGTCTCATCTCATTGTTCACAGGGACGGTGGAGCTCACGGACGACGAGACAACAGAAGAGTCAGAAGGACATGAAACGCCATATGAAGAGCTCGAGATGAACGTAGAATCTGAAGGACCATCTGCCCCCAAGAGAATCAAGCGTGGCTGCGAAGAGGTCCTAACCATGAAATTGTCATTGTTGCTGGACCGCTGTAAGGTGTCCGAGAATCCCAAAGAATATAAGATCTCCAGAAGCATTATCCGTGAACAGTGGAGAATAAACCGTGAAAAATACACGGAACAAATTCAAGACAGACTTAAGATACCCCAAAACGAGGCTGTTTGCGTGCACTGGGATTTAAAACTACTACCAGGTATCACATGGGACTAAAGAACAACTCCTGGGCGTTCCTGAAACTGACAGTAGCTCAGCGGAGAAACAAGCTATAGCAGTGTACGAATATCTAGAGGAATGGGGTCTTGCCAGCTCGGTCGTGGCTATGTGCTTCGATACAACAGCATCAAATACTGGGAGACTCAATGGAGCGTGCAATCTCCTGGAGCAGATGTTAGGTCGAGAGCTCCTGTACCTAGCGTGCCGACACCACGTTTTAGACGCCTTGTTGAGAGGGGTTTTTGACTGCAAGTTTGGAAGCACATCGGGACCTCAACCAGACATATTTAAGAGATTTCAAAAAGAATGGTCGGCGATTGATAAATCCAAGTTCAATGTAGGCGAGAATGTTTTGAAACTACTGCTCAAAGAAGAAGTAGAGAATATCAAAGAAGAACTGCAAAGAAAATTAATGGAATGCCAGCCAAGACACGACTGCAAAGAGCTGTTACAGTTGGCATTGATATATCTTGGCCATCTTGACGGAAAAGATGTGCGCTTCAAGTCTCCAGATCCAGTACATCAAGCCCGGTGGATGGCAAAAGGTATTTACAGTCTGAAATACAACTCTTCCGTGACCAGTTTAAGCTGATTTCCCAAGAACAAGAGGCCTTAGAAGCACTTTGTGTTTTCATCGTTCGAGTCTACTGTAAAGCCTAGTTTAACGCCCCCAGAGCGTGTTTAGCACCAAAACAAGACCTTGACCTCATTGAAAATCTATTTAAATACGAAAGCATTGACAAAAAATATCAAACAGGAATTAACAAAATGATAAATTACCTGAGGTATCTTAGTCCTGAACTTGTTGCCCTGACATTGTTTGACCCGACAGTGCAAAACACCGTAAAGAGCCAAATGGCGACAAAAATCTTAACAAATCAAGCAGAAGAAAATGAGAAGTGCTCCAGAAATATGCGACCAAAACTAAAAAAGAACATCTGCCGAAATTCCTAGAAAAAGGTCTCCCAGCCCTAATTACAAGTGAGACTTACATGTTGTTCAAGAGATTAAACATTAACACCGAATTTCTGGAAAAAGATCCTGCAACTTGGCCGCAGAACATCAACTACCAGGAGAGGCAAAGGATGGTAAACAACTTGAAAGTTGTGAACGACATGGCAGAGCGAGGAGTCAAGCTCATCACAGATTACAACCAATTACTTACAAAGGACGAGCAACAAAAACAATACGTTCTGTAAGTAGTCAGCAGATGCCGTCAGTTGTATCCAGATAGCTCCAAAACCACATTATGTCAGTTCCTTGAATAAATTTAAATAAGAATAAAATGAAAAAGACATTTATTATATTTGATTTTTTAAATACATAATTGTTTTCATTCCAAAAATTGATAATATAGGAAGGAAAATGGGTTTTTTCACTATAGGTTCCATCTTCGCACTAAGGGATACCTACTCACGTTTTTAGGGACATTGGCTTAATTATCTTGAATTTAGTACTACTTACGTATTTTTTTATTGCATATAAAATATTATTAACAGTATCGCCTTCAATGTGATGTATGACACGGGCAAATATATATAACCGTTCCAGAGATATGGGTCGGCAAAGTCGCCAAACTGCCAAAAAAATCGAGATTTTCAAAACTTTGAGGCCCCAATGGCACCTGTTAACATCTTTCAATCGTGCTCAAACTTTGGCAATCCTAAAATCTGACAGAAAGAAACATTTAAGGGGGGTGCCCCCAAAAAAATTCTGACATTTTTTTTACCCTATGAGATGAAATCACTAGTGTAGGCTTCCAATTTCGGTACTCAAAAGCAATTTCGGAATTACTAATTAAGAATCCGGGGACCCCGGAATTAGAACCAGGATTTGAAAAAAGTGGCGGCCGTAGCCTAGTGGGTAGAGTGCGTGGCCCCTAAGCTTAAGAACCGCGGTAGCCCGGGTTCAAATCCAGCTCAGACAGAATGTTTTTTCAATTGAATTAATTTTTCTGTTCGGTCGTCACCTCTCTGCAGACAATGGCAAACATCAGAGAGTAAAAACTGCCATGAAAAGCTTCTTGCGAACATAAGCCGTTCGGAGTCGGCAATAAACTAGTAGGTCCAGTTCTCAATCATTTGTGTTCAAACATTTAATAACATGCACAACACAATTGATCAATAGAAGCTCGGTCAAAGTCCTTTCTAGGGCTGAAATGGCCAATTTATTTATTTATTTATTTGAAAAACAGATAAAAAGTAATTTATTTAACAAAAAAAGAAATCGTGTGCAAGGAATGAAAGTTAGGATATTTTTTTAATAAAAAATTGTCCAAAGGAATTGAAAAATACAGTTTACTTAAATTTTTTATAAAAAGTTAATTTATTTTATTTCTTTATATATACTAAGGACGAAAATATATAATTTTTGATATTTATCTCTTGTATAATTCATAAAATTCATATTTTCTGGCATAATAATACTAACATAAGAACGGTACATTTTTTGAGATCACTGAAGTCTTTGAAAGGTGAATTCTTTGGTAGCATAATTTGCAGCCGAAGAGAAACATCTCTCGAACTCAACACTAGTTGGTGGAATTTTTATCAATCATATCAAATGCTTTTTGAAGCAGATTACTGCGAGTGCCACCATTTATATATATTTTTATTTCATTTTTGAACATTTGAGGTAAATTTAGTTTTTTTTTTAAGTTTTTACTCGAATGTCAAATTAAAGGGTTCCATTTTTGGAATTTTAAGGCAGTCCCAGGATCCCGAAAATTCCGGGATTTTAGGCCTTATAATCCTGGGATTGTCGGGACTGGAAACCTTATTAGTGTGTAAAAATTATGTATAACGAAGGAATAATTTAATTATTATTTAATTAGATAATATTATTTATTAATAAATCCATCTATTCTTTATTTCAGCTGTTGCAGCAGTTGCGCCCTGTCTCTCACGAATCCATGCCACCAGTCTCACCATCAGTAAGACGCCGACAAAAAACATAAAACCATGCCTGTAAATTAGTCTAAAAGATCACAAGGCAAAAGTATTCGTAATGGTGCTTGTTTCAATCTTTTCAATTTCACAAAACATTCAAGAAAAAACACTAAAATTGCGAAAAGTTACTGCAAGTCAATTTCATGCAATGAAAATACCGGTAGTTAGTTAATGAGTTATTGTAAAAAAATCTGTGATTCTTGCCGCTAAAAAGCTATACTGATTAAAGATACTTTAAAATACCATTGAATGATTCCAATCTTACTTCAAGAGTTGGAAGCAAAGGAATTCTTTTTGCTGTGACGTGTAAAATTTGACGTAGAATACGATGGTTATGTTTAAAACACGCTAAGTGGTGGGTAAGATTGGTTAAAATTTATTTAACAATTTAAATTGCTTATAACAATATGAAATTTTTCATAAATTTTTTTGTAACTATTTTTTTCTTAAAATTCACTTTTTTATCTTCAAAATGAAACAAAAAAGTTGTCTTGCTTAAAGCTTAAACAGAACCGAAAATATGATTTTTTTATTAGAATCAGTCCCCAAGGCAAAAATCACAAAAATCTCAAACTTTTAACGCCCTCTATATCCAAATAAAAAATAATCCTCTAACACGTGTCTCTTTTTTTCGATATAGAACCCATAAAAAAATTTCATGCAAATCACAAATGGGTCGGTAATTTTTTGTTCAAATCTGTACAGTTTGTAAAAGAATGACCCATATACTCGTAAAATATCCTGTCTAAAACAAGCTCACAAAGATCTACTCTAAGACTTTATTAAAAAGTACCAGTTTAGAAGCGTTCATTATGGAACTAGTTCGAATATAGAGAAAATGGAATCTTGTTGGGTACAATTGTCTTATCTTATGACATCAACACGTAAAAAGCGTCAGTTCGATCAATGAGGGTGTTGTAGCGAGACCAGTACTGGTCTTTTTTGGGACTAGTCAAGAACTATTTAAAAGTTGGTCCAATTTTCTGCAGGGATATTATTTTTACTATATACAAATTTATTAAATAATTATTTACTATATCGGTTACAAATTAAGAAGGATTTAAGTGTAAGTAGTGCTATGGTATGTTCACACTGAGAGCTAAATTCTAATTTAGAGCATTTACTATATATATTTGTCCTACAACGAGTAAAGGCCATTCGTAAATGTTGATTTCGTCAATGAGCACTTATCTCTCAGTGTGAACATAGTATTAGGGTTATAATATTTCAACCCAAAGTAGGTAACTTTTTGAAAAAAAAACTATTTTTTGAAAAAAAATTAAAGTGATTGGAAGGAAACTATTAAGCTTCATTGTTAAGTAAATAAAGTAGAGTTTTTTTCCCAATTTAAATACTTAAGGACAGCAAATTAGGCGGTTATCTCAAATCAACCTTATAATGATATTATTTCATTGTTGAGTACTTTTAATTAAAAACACCGTAAACTAATAATGGTTTTGTTCAGTCTTGAGTTATTCTATGCAACCCACTATCCACAGGTGGTAAACAAAGATTACACAAAAGTTGAAGTTCAAAGTCACCGAAAGGTCATAATGATTAAAAATTGTAGAAGTTTTTTAAATTTTAGATTTATTTCGAACATCGTCGATTTTTGAAATTCAGAGTACTTAGAAATACTTCTACTATATGCCAAAAAAAGTTCACCCATGGCTCTTTGTAATTTGCAAAGATATGACTGTTTGTATGTAAAATTAATAATTACACTGTGCGCTTTTTTGTACACTTTTTCCCTGTATATGCTAATTTCATCGTTTTTCAGGAAAGTGTTTCCTATTATTCTGCAACCTTGCTGAGCAAATAAATATGACGAAATCGTTTGAAATTGTCTTAAGAACTTTTACAAGCCACACCAATCCAGCCCGTTTTCTAAGCTTCAAAGCAACTAAAGTAATTCATACACAATGATGCATCCAATTTTTTTGTTGCATCTTATGCTGACTTTAGTTTAGATTTTTTGTGGGATCCACTTCGTCTATTTGTTCAGCAAATTTGTTGATCAGAACAATAGGAACAACTTTACTTAAGAACTATGAAATTATCAAATAAAGGCAAAATAAGTTTACAAGAAAGAGCACAGTGTAATTAATAATTTTACATACAAACAGTCAAATCTTTGAAAATTACAAAGAGCCATGGGTGAACTTTTTTTGGCATATAGTAGAAGTATTTCTAAGTACTAAATCGAAATAGGAAACAAATTTGTGGTTTTAACCTGGTTTTGTAAATTGCTTTTTTTGGACGAGGTGCTGTTCAGAAATATTTGAAGAATCTAAATTAAGAAAATTATCTTCGGTACCATTTCTGGTGCCCGAGATATAAAACCTTAGTTAAAAAATTGCATTCAAGTATACATTTCTCAAAAACAAGGAATATATTTGCGAAAAATATGCAAATTATAAATTCGCCAAATCTAAGGAAAACGTAAACACTATTATAAAAATCGCCAAAATTTAGACAATCAGATAGCATTCAAAAGTTCTATGCTACTTCGAGTGTACCTTTAGATTCGAATATCCTTCACACAGGACCTTGTGGGTAAAAAAAGAGAGAAGCATCGTGTTTGGCAGGATATTGTTCGTTAAAGGTTTTTACTTTTTACTTTTACTTTAAGATGTATGATTTTTCTTACAAGAATCGAAGCATTTTGATATCGTGATTTTTACTGTTTTTCTTAAAAAACGACTTTGTTCTTGAGGGAGAAGAAGACATCCTTATTTTTTCCTTAAATTTTTTTTTGTGATCTTGACCACCCTACGTAATTTTTGAGACCTCTTAGAATACAATCTAAATTTTTCGATACGCCCTAATGCTCATAAGAGTGATTTTAAAAAGCAAATGCCACACAAGCAGTATATCGCCTATAAATAGACGTAGCCTGTCCAATTAAATTTAATTCTGACTCCATTGCGAGAAATTGAAAGATAAAAACATACAATTCCACTAAAAAAATATAATTTTATACTTCCTAACTTTGTCATAACTACTGTTCACTGTTGGCATATCGACAACAGGTAACACATTCATTTAACTTTTTGAATTTGCATTTTTTTAAATTTGTATGCCAACAATTTTTTTTTAATTTTTCCAACCAATATATTTCAATATTTTTTTTTTGTTTTTTATATTTATAATGTTTTTAAGGATATCTAATTTTCCTGTTAAGTAACATTGACACCATAATCACCATTTATGCATACTCTTTTGGATACGCCCTTCCTTTATTCTATCAACCAATCAGAATTACTTTAAAAAGATATAATATTACTTTTAAAAGAAAATAATTGTATTCATTGATGAGTCTTCACTTCAGTTAGGTATTTTTGTCATGAATATCGATAAAGATATGTACGAGTATATAGATAAAAATAATCTTTCACTTAAAAATAATTATTTTAAAAAATATGTCGAAATTCGACTAGACTTTCTGCGTAATTAAGCAACAATATCAATAAAGACTATGAAAGTGTCTGGTTTTCAAGAACTTTTTTCTCAATTTACTTTTATTGCTTTTTTGTAGAATAAACCCACATTTGAATTTCACAGAATTTACCATCCGGCTGTTTTGTTAACGCAAACGTCAGCATTGTAAATCTATGTACAAGTCAGTTAGTACATAAATGGCAAGATGGCACTATATTTTACTTATCGGTTTTTACTTATATAGGAGTACTGCGCAAAATTTTTATTATTTGAAAATAATCTGTTTTATTAAATAATGTTTTGTGGCTTGGACGAATCTCTCTTATAGTTTTTATATTTATTTAGCTGTTCTTTTTTATATTCCAAAATAATATTTTGTACAGTTGTCTTTCGAAAATTTTCTGTTTTCATTCTGTCTATCCACATATATATAGTATAATAAAACTGATAGCTTCCAACCACACCATTATCTTTGAGAGTGTGCCACTTGTTGATCCGAAATTAACCGATTTCCGTAACTGTTGAATACGAACTAAGCGAGCTATTGGAAGGACAGATTTGCTTTCTTTAGCGCAAAATTGGAATTCCGACGAACGTCGATCCAAAGCAGACATGCAACAAGTAACTGTTGTTTCAATGCGACAGAGGGCTGGCCATTCCACCCACAGCCACGTTTTAGTTATATGTTCCTTTAATGCGCATGTTGAGTGATTTTTTTTGGTATCACTTCTTACGATCTATTAGTAACAGTTCTTCGTTGTGAGTAAAACTCAACATTACTCAAGTACGTTTGAGTGATGGTAACATCAAGCCAACACAAGAAGTGGAGTGGAATGAGTCGAGTGACGTGGTAACGATTAAGTGTATGTTAGTACGTAGAAGAATGGCCTGCTTTCGAGGGGTTCTGATGGCATTGGGGTGATTTAAACAGTTGGAAAACAATGTTGCATTTTAGGGGCGAGCGGATTATTCTTAACACAATGGAGTGGTGTGTGTTTTTGAATTGTGGTACCACGTGCTGTTTGCAGGAAAAAAATCTACGATACCTTAACCTTAATATAAAAGCGTACTCAAATCATGAATCTCTGCAGTTGTTCTTACTTAACTTTACATTGAAATACAGAATAATTAAATGTATATCTTCTGAACTAAGCAATAGCACTTGTCAGTACTTACTTGATAAGCTATTCAAATTCAGCATTTAGTTTTGGTTTCTATCATGACATGTTTGTGGAAAAGTTGCTATTTTTATCGAGAAGCACTAGATAAGTACGCTTAAAATAATACATAAAGCATAAACATAGTTAAAACTAGTATATACAATTTTTTCGATAAAATGCAGATATTAATTTATATCTGATTCTATATTCTAATAAATGAATATGCAAAATATAAATAAAGTAAGAACTAAAATAAACAATTCCTCTTCGTTTTTTGTTTGGTTTTCAATAAATTCAAATTAACAATTGTTTGACACTTGCATATGCTGTGGCTTAATCGCTCTACAAAAAGTCAATGAAAGCCAACGAAACTTAACGAAACTTTGCTATTCCAAGAATGGGTATACTTGTATATTTACATGGGCTCGCTTTTAATTTAATAGCCAGCATGTGGCTATTATAGTCAGGCCTTTACGATTTAATCACGCTCGCTGCACATTGTCGAGATAATAAAATCCTTAGGTGATCAAAATTCTGTAACTTTTGAACGGGTAGATATATTCTACTTTGGTTTGTGTTTGTTGTTTTAGAAATTGATGTGGCTTCTGAAAAATAACAATTTTCAAATAAGCTGAGGGGGGAGGAAAAATCAAAACCCATTGTTATTTATTAATTGTTTTATGGCAGTATTCTAGTGTAGAGGTCCGAATTTCAGAACTCTTTTAACGGTCGATAAAAAAGAATCAATTAAAATTTTTTTAATATCTATTTTTTTTAATTATATAAAACAGGTTTCCTCGATCATGACATGATTTCAACCCTTCTAGTCATCTGAAAAAAAAGTATTGTTGATTAGTAAGAATGTTGCTATATCCCGGACAAGGAAAATAAAATGAATTTTTTTGCGCAATAGCGCCTATTTTGTCCTTTTTAAAAGTTAAGAATTTTTTTATAAATATTTAAAAAACAACATTTCTACATAATTCTAGTCCGGGCCATAGAGAAATATTTAAGAAAGAAATTAAGTAATATTAATGGGTTTTACTTTTTCACGAGAATTTTTAACCCTCTATTGCTAAATATACCTTAAAAGGCACAGTTAAAAAACGTTGTGCGGTCGGGGGACCCCCGCACAGTGTCATGGGTGCTGACAAAAGTAAAAAAAGTTTAGGTTGCAAATTTAGAAAACTAAGTATACAGATTCATAGCTAAGAATCCAACAGAGCTGTAAAATAATGCATTCAATTTGATTTTATTCACAAAAAAGTGAATCAGTGAATAACGAAATAAGAATGCATTTAATGAATCCAAAATTGATTTATAAATAAAATTTATAATTCACTTTCATTTAAAAAAAAATTATTAATTATTCATTTCATTTATTCGATTTCGTTATTCAGAATAATGAATCATTTTTTTTTTATTCATTTGAATGCTATTCTCAAAGAATGCATTTCACAAAGAATTTCAGAACTTTTAGTTATTCTTTTTTTATTCATTATTCGTTTTTTATTCGTTATTCATTTTTTTATTAATTATTCATTTTTTATTCATTATTAATTTTTTATTCATTATGCATTTGTTATTCATTATTCAAATGTTATTCATTATTCTTTTTTTATTTATTATTGATTTTTATTCATTATTCATTTTTTATTCGTTATTAATTTTTTATTCATTATTAGTTTTTAAATCGTTATTAATTTCTAATTCATTATTCATTTGTTATTCTTAACTCATTTTTTATTAATTATTCATTTGTTATTAATTTCTTATTTATGACTTAGAACTAAAATGAATAAAGAATAATAAATGAATAATGAACAAAAAATAAATAATGACTAAAAAATTAATTCTGAATAAAAAATTAACAATGAATAAAAAATGAATAAAGAATAAAAATAAGATTAATGAATAACAAATGAATAAAAAATGAATAATGAACAATGAATATTAAAATAATAATGAATAAAAAATTAATAACGAATAAAAAATTAATAATGAATAAAAAAAGAATAGTTGAAAATTCTGAAATTCTTTGTGAATTGCATTCTTTGTGAATAGCATTCAAATGAATAAAAAAATTATTCATTTTTCTGAATAACGAAAATGAATAGATGAAATAAATAATTTTTTATTTTTTAAAGAAATGAATGCAACTTAAAAATTTTATTTATAAATCAATTTTGCATTCATTAAATGCATTCTTACATAGTTATTCAGTTGTACTTAAAATTTTGAATATGAATTTCGATTTTACAGCTCTAGAATCCAGCTATTTCGAGTATTAAATTACTTAGCAATATCTTATCATTTGTAGATATGCCACACCCCAAAATTTGACTTGGAAATTTCATAAAATTTTATTTTCCAAATTTAGTACCGTGCATTTTTACCGTGGATAGTACCGTGGATTTCTGATTGATTAATTGTTTAATCTGGAGCAATTTAAGTGGCTTAAACGAAATAAAAACAAGTCATTATAGTCTAACACATTGTTTGGCGGAATTTAAAACACAATATACAATAATATAAACTATATGTGAGATAAAAAAAGGCTTAAGTAAAACTTGGTGCTAAAGTGCATTGCTTTTACATAAAAACTAAATAAATATATAAAGAAGAAAAAGAACGAGAGAAAAAAAAATAAAAAAAGTACTTGTTGATACTGTGAAACTTGCACTCGAACTAAAAACTCAACTACATAATATGTCGACTAGAGCTAAGACTTCGAATGCAAAGAACATTCTCTCAACGCCTACGCAGAATTGCTCTCCGGCTACCGTTAACTCCAACATCACTCTACAACAATTAGATGATCGTCTTGCTAAACAAAGCGATTTACTTATTAGTAGCACGAATACGGGGATAAGTAAATTATGAGAGGAGTTCAACAAGATAATTGATGCGATGGAAAGAAGCTGGGCCATAGTTGCCAACTTTGTGGGAAAAATCCCTTTTATGGTATTTTTTGATAGCTGTGGGAAAAGGGATTCCCATGGTAGTTTTTAATTCAGCGTGGTATTTTTTCCCTTGTGTGGGATTTTTTCCCACACTATTAAAAATAATTTTTCACATATATTTTACATTCTAAATAATTCCTTTACTTGTATTTTATATTTTGTATTAATGGTATTCAATGAACGACGTATAATGTATTGAAAAGAAATTGCCATCATAAAACTATTTTAAACTTTACAGAAATTAGATCCATTAATGGTAAGTGCATTTTTTATTTTACAAATTTTAAAATTTGTTTGAAACACTGCTTTCCTTGCATAAATGTATTCAACGCGTTTTAAAACATTATGATCTGCTTAAGGAATATTTTTTTACTGAAAAATATTAAAATTCTAAAGCATTCTTAATATCAGAAACATTAAATAGATCCTTTACAAAAATGTACTTCCATTTTCTTAATTACATTCTGCCTTTGTCCACAGAATTAAATATTGAAATGCAATCGGAAAAAGTCAAAATCCATAAAGTTTATAATTAAATAAGACAAATCATTATTAGACATATCATTATTAGGCAATTTTACCGACATAATGATTGTAACCGACAATACATTAATTTAATTCCGAATCATATGTAACTGAGTCTTATGAAAATTGTTTAACTAATAATTTTGCAGGCTTAGATTTAGGAGGAGTTTAAGAAATAGAATTAGAAAAATTAACGATAACGAATATTTACTTGGATTTTAAAAAAACTGCTTATATTTTCTACAAACTTCAGCAAAGGAAATTTTAAAGAGATTTCCAGAAGAAAATTTAGACTTTTGATAGAAATATCAATTTTAAACCCAAAGAAAATATTAAAGGGATCAATTATACCTTCTGAACAATGAACATACAAATAAATCATTTTCAGAGATTTGGGGTAATATTTTAAACGAAAAGGACACAAATGAAAGTTTCATTTTTCTTCAAATGACACTATTATTGGCGTATGTGTCAAGCCTTCTACACTCTACAGCAAATGTCGAGAGAATATTTTCTCAAATAAATTTTAATAAAAATTCTACCAGAAACAGGCTGTCGACGAAAATGCTTAGTGCGATGTTGCACGCTAAGCGACTAACCCAATCAAAAAAGAGCTATGAGGCAGTTCTTAATGAAACTCATTATTCATTATTCAGTACTGAAATGTACGATTTTAAAAAAAAATAACATGATTTATATATACAATAACAGCAATATAATGTAAATAGTTATACAGTTTAATTAGAAAATGAAGATCTCCTTTTTTTATTTCTTACTTATAATTTTTTTATAAAGAATATGAATTAGTATTAGTCATCTTAGTGATATGTGATAACATCGATAACATTTTACGTGTAAATAATTTCAATTTAAAATTCAGATATGTTTAATTTGTTTTTTTATGAAGATCTACAATATAAATTATGTACTTATTTATCTCAGTAATACAATAACAAATAATAAAAACTGAATTATGGTAACAAATACGATATGATTAGAAAATGAAGATCACAATTTTTTATTTTTATATATAAAGTATAAACTTTTTTCTTTATTACTCACTGTGTGAAAGTCATAATATGTTTAGTGTATTTCAAATATATATTTGACTTAAAATTAACATTGAATAATTAAATATTCAATAAAATTTCAAATGGAAATAAAAATATCAATATATTGCATTTTCTTATAGTTTTATATTTATATGAATTACATATAACCAAATTCGAATTCAATTCATAATTATAAAACGCATTTATTAAATGTTTTCCCCTATTTTTTGTTAATTTAATGTTTAGCTTATTATACCATTAATAAAATTTAGATATTTTGTGTGTTACATATTACAAAATATTAGCTGCGTTCCATTCGCTTCAAAATAATTCAGATTATTTTTTTTTACATGCAAAGCAAAAACAAAAATAATGATCCTATAACAAATAGGATCATTTTGCTATCCATATAAAATTGTGATATAGCCTTTAAAAAATTTGAAACACAGGTGCCGAACCTGTATATTTTTATAAGCTGCCATTTCATTTTTTGAATTATTTGTTTGTTTGAAACAATGACTATTAGGTAGCCATGACATCTACCTATTTTCTCACGAACTGCGACCATCGAATGTTAAACAAAAGAAAACAAAACAAACCGCGTGTGTCACACACATTGGACGCATTCAGCGGAGCCAACAATTGTACTTAAATTATTTATATAATTGCATAATATTAATAATTAAATGAAATAATTTACAATTTTTCTGACGTTTAGAGTAAAACACATTCAGAAAAAAAAAACATCGTTCACTAAGGTATCGCTTCCATAACAGTTCACAACAGTTTTGAACGACACACGTTCTCTTGACACCTAATAGTTATTGTATCATGATTGCTTGTTTGAATTTAATTTTGACTGCAACGGTAGTGCCCTCTGCGAGTCGTTTTTCTTGCCGTTCCTTTGAGAAAATTTGTTATCGCGATTATATTTAGGCGAAAGGAACGCAGCTATTAATATGGTTTTTACACATATTGAGTACATAATTTCGTTTACTCTTTGTGGGTTTGTTTCAGTACTGTTGAACTTTTTCAACTTTTTGCGATAATTGGCAAGAGTTGTGGAGAATTTTATGTGTTGTGGGTTTTTTTTTTTATTAACTGTGCATTTTTGTGGTATTTTTTAGTTGCTGTGGTATTTTTTTCCCATGGGAATTCTGTGGGAATTTTAAAATTCAAGTGTGGGAAAAAGGGAATTTGCGTGGTAATTTTGGTTGGCAACTATGAGCTGGGCAAAGAAGGTATAAGAATTTAATGTAATTCTCAGCGGTTTTATTGAGCGCGTTAACAAAATTGAAACTGAGGTGAGTGCAGTGGAGGTAAACGAACTCAAAGAAGCATTAAATGTAATAACTAAGCAGATTGGTGAGCTTGAGCGGCAAGAGGTACCCTTCAGTGCACTGAACTAGTTCCGAACTAACCGAATCGCTAGCTACCGGTAAACACCAGTAGTTCCACATTAATCTACTTTGCATGCTTTCGACAAGCTAATTTAACATGGCGATGTCATAGGTGGTAGTCAATCGCCACCCTCTGCATTACCTGTAGTTAGCTTCTTCTCTACCAAGTACTAGGTAACTACTTTGGTAGGTATAATTCGGTATAATTCGGGTTAATTGCATGTAGCTCATTATTTTGCTTGTGTTGAGTATTCGATTACTTCGCTTATCTTAGGTAACTGTTTTTTTCCCTAGTCCAAATTAGGTAGCTTATTCGTTAATATTATTGATTCCTACTTGATTGAAAAATACAAAAATTTTATTATTTTTTTTAATTTATTGTAAAAAGAAAACAATGAAATTAAATTAATAAAAGAAACTTTAGAAATTCACTCAGCAGGTGGAATTTCGCCTTTGGCTACGGAAATGTTTGAAAAAAAAAATTAAATGAATAAAAGAAGCTGCTGAAATTCACTCGGCAGGTAGAATTTTGCCTTTGGCTACGCAAATGTTTTTGAAAATTCGTTTCTTTTGCAACTGCATTGCCTTGCGTAGCTGATGCTCTGCAGTTCCCTCGTGATCACTCATCGAGATGCATTCTGCAATAAAAAATGTGTTATAAATGATTTGGCTTTTTTTACAAAATATAATATGTTGTACTTAGCAGTGCACTATAAAAGTTCTTTCAACTTTTAAGGGACTTCATCAATATTGTAGTTTTTGACAATTATGTCGCTTAATATGTTTTTTAAATTTTTTATAACACCTGATGGCTGTAAAAGAGTTCTCATAGCACTTACCTGTGAATTAAAGAAACCAAATTAACTGTGAAACCTAAATAAGAGCGTTAAGCGGTGCGTTGCCAGCCGCTTTCCGCTAACGCTGAATTTTCATCCATAAATAAGAGCGGCGGCCTTATGTCAGATGTTGTCAAAAAGTGTTTGGCATACAAGCTGCGTTCAGCGGAGTCAACACTTGTGAGCTGTTATGGTGGCGATACCTTAGTGAGCGATGTTTTTTTCTTAATATGTTGTTACTCTAAGGGCCGCTTTCTCAATGTCCGGTTAAGCACTAATCAGAACTTTAACCAGCAGTTAGCAAAAAAGCCCTTTCTCAATGTTCGGTTAAGGTTGAACTGTCAGTTAAGTGCTGATTAAGTTAACGGCAAGTTGTGGTTTCGGTTAGCGCCATTTTAGGGTAAATGATTTCGAAGAATTTAAGATGGCGCATAGAGTTGCCACCTGGATTTTTTTTTTGCGAATTCTTGTAATTCTGACAACGGATTTAATTTCGAATATAATGTCACAGTTTTAAAATTTAAGATGGAGGTTAGGGTTGCCACCTAAATTTTTACCACAGTATTGCCACCTAATAATATGTCTTTTTAAGAGTTTTAAACGTCATTCATCAGTGTTAAGGGGTCGCTAATTTCGAATCTAAAGTCAGAATTTTAAAATTCAAAATATTGGGTAGGGTTGCCACCTTAATTTTTTTTAGTTTTAAAAATTTGGGGCTGGCAAAAAAAATGGTACACCAAAAATGGGTCGCTGAATCCGAATCCATTGTCAGAATTTCAAAATTATAAAACTTTGAAATAATAGGGTTGCCACCTAATATGTCTTTTCAAGAGTTTTAAACGTAATTTATTAGTGTTAAGGGATCACTGATTTCGAATCTTAAGTCAGAACTTTAAAATTTGCCATCCCCGAATTTATAAAACTACAAAAAATTAAGGTGGCAGCAATATCCATCATCTTGAATTTTAAAATTCTGACTTTAGATTCGAAATCATCGACCCCTTAACACTGATGAATGACGTTTAAAACTCTTAAAAAGACATATTATTTGGTGGCAATACTGTGGTAAAAATTTAGGTGGCAACCCTAACCTCCATCTTAAATTTTAAAACTGTGACATTATATTCGAAATTAAATCCGTTGTCAGAATTACAAAATTACAAGAATTCGCAAAAAAAAATCCAGGTGGCAACTCTATCCGCCATCTTAAATTTTTAAGTTTGACAGCATCTTCGAAATCATTTACCCTAAAATGGCGCTAACTGAAACCACAACTTGCCGTTAACTTAATCAGCACTTAACTGACAGTTCAACCTTAACCGAACATTGAGAAAGGGCTTTTTTGCTAACTGCTGGTTAAAGTTCTGATTAGTGCTTAACCGGACATTGAGAAAGCGGCCCTCAGTAAATTTTAACACAACAGTTGCCAGCTGTTGACTCCGCTGAATGCGGGCATAGTGATGAATGCCAATTTTTTCGCAGAAATTCCGATTTCATCGTTTTCTGCAGCCAACTTTACTTTCTAACGCTCTGTCATAATTGGATTTTCCAACCGCTGAGCGTTGCCGCCGCGTTATTATGGTTTGCTTCATATAAATCGTATGGGCATGAGAAATTTTTGACAGATAAAAACGCTTCCGCTCTGATTTAGGTTTGACTGTAAGAAAAAAAAATTCAATCAAAATAAATTTTTCGCTCTTAACTTACATATTGCTGTTCGCTGTTGTGTTCGTGTATGTCGTTATTAATTTTAACAAGATCATCTTCATTCTTCAACGGGAACTTAGATTGAATTGGCATTTCCGCGGAATCATCTCGTAAGAGTTGGTTTTTCATCACTTTTAGATCTGCAAGGGCTTCAATAACAATACCCTGTTGACCAGAAATGATGGTTTTTTCCTGTTGCATAGAGTTTTTGAGATCTTCGATATTTTTCTCTAGCCTTTTGATAACGTTTCCACACTGGTAACAGTGCTTACTATGATTGCAGGCAGACGCTGAAATTTAAATTTTGTTAGTTAAATTTTTAATTGACCCAAATCAAAGATGGTCATTGCAAGTAATATTACACTTCAATGTGAAATGGGAGTAACGCAATTACTTACGATTTGTGTCAAACGTCATGCGTTCCATTTTTTTAGGTGGACTAGCAGGCATAGCAAGTAAGTTTTATTTATTTATTTATTAATACAATATTTATGTCTAATAAATAAAAACTTATATAAAGTTAATTAATGAAATATGTATTATTTTATGGTTGCATTTTATTTTATTTTTTAATTAATTAAAAATATATTATCTTATAATTGTGTAAAATTTTGTTTTTAAATAAATTAAAAATTAATTCATAAGATGACGTCAATTAAAATAATGCAACATGGGCAATATCAATAAATTTTCCCGATATGGTACACCTACAGCCTTGCAGTCAAATTCTGAAAATGAAGATGTCTCTTCTATATCTGATGCTTCTAAATCAACTAAAAAAATTCCTATTCTTATCGAACTTATAGGTTCTTCAAAAAAGCTTATAATATTTTTTAATCTTCGACCTATGATTTCTCCTCTCTGGTTTGCTGTAAAGGACTGAATCAATACTGGAATATTATTTTTGATAAAACAGTAATTGTCAGGCATTCTTGTAGTTAAAGTATATCCCTTAAAAACGCATTTTTTATCAAACAGTTTTGGTTCGTTGTTATCTAAAGGAGCTACAACTTTCTCTTCAGCAATTTTTCTGTGTATTTGCTGCAGTATTTGCGTTGGCTTTCGAACAAAGCGTTTTAAAGTTTGCAAGTAATTTTCAAACGCATACGATGATCCTGTGATTGGATCCCTGACTTGCACAACTGTCTCCTTAACGTGAAACAAACTGTGAATGTTGTAAGACACAGAGTTATGGCCAAACAAAATTGGAAAATTTTCAACAAATAGATTTAACATCTGTTGAGAATTATCCAAATTGGCTTGGCGTAATTTTGGGCAACACATAATTCGTTAAGAGCAATGCAGTCATAAAAACTCATAATATTGATCGTCGTGTTCTTCATCTTTTAAAGCCACAATCCCAGTGTATAATAGGAGTTGCCTGAACTCAGTGGCCTTCCAATTACACAACTCATCTAAAGACCTTTCTTTACGTGCAAACTCTTTCGGTATATGTTTTCGCATTGATATTAATTTTTCTGAAATATTTTTTTTACTATCTTTTGATATTTTAGTGGTAACTTTATTATTTATTAGTCTTATCAAGAATTTTCTCATAACTCCGAGTTCTACCATATGCATGCAATCTAAAGGGAATTGTGTAACCATTGATACACTGAGTTTTTCGAAAGCAATTCTTTCCTCTAAATATTGGCTTACGTGGTGACTTACATATTTTCTATTAGAAAAATCTTCATTTGTAATTAAAAGTTGTGATTTGGTACTATATGTTAACACTGGATCAATTTTTTTGGCTACCTGACAACATTTTGAGCATCTATGACGAGATGTGTGGCCTGGGGTTCCGCTTACAAAAGCTCTGGCAGGAGCATCACAAACTACAGACCTAACTTCAATTCTTATAGTTTTGTCTTCTAGATCCAGGTCATTTTCCATAAGATATTTTAACTCATTACTAAACTTGTTCAAATATTCATTACAGTTACTGGGTTTACTTTTACCAAAAAATACACCTACTGGAAACACTTGAAAATTATCGAAGTTATTGATCTTAACCAAAATTGGCCACAATTGAGATCTAGACCTTTTAAATAAGGGCAGTCCATCAATGTTTACGTCAATGCTTATTGTACCAGAAAACTGAACAACATTAAATATTTTTGTTAGTTGTTGACCTAAGCCAACATGCAAATATAGCCCGCCAGCGAGATGCGCAATGTCTGCCTTATTGCGGGGATTGAACTTGTAGAACGGATTTATATCTAAATTTTCCTCTTTTAAAATGTTGATTAAGTCCACTACACAGTCTCTCTTCGGCTTGTGCTTTAAAAACCAATCACTAAGTCATGGTATAAGTATTTTACAAGGTAGCCGTGACAGTTTTTTGGCGATTGGTAGTTGTCAAAAACAGCTAACGAAGTTGTAGTTTGCTGCTGTTGACTAGATGTGTGCTTATTTTTAACTTTTCTTTGATTCATTAAATTTATTCGCAAAGTTTATTGAAATGTTTTTAGTTGCTGCGGTTGACTAGCTATGTTTAAGTGGTCGATAATTTTTTCACTTTTCTTTGATTAATTGCATGAACAGCTAATTTTGATAACTACCCATCGCCACTCGTGAGAAAAAAGCCAGTCTACGCCACTACCTTGTCAGTAATTGTGCCATGCACTAAGTTTAGTATTTAAATTTTTTTTTCAACAATTTCATCGCACACGTTTTCTATGTTCAAATCTACTTCTACTTCTTCTTTTTCCCTTTCACCAACTTCAAGCACCGCGTCACATTCTTTTTCTTTACAGCTCATTTCCACTTGTCTAAACATTTGACGAAATTTTTCTTTCTTTTCGTTTTAATCTCTGAAAATGCCTTTTTCTAATCATTTTTTAATTGTTATTACCTTTATATTTTAGGTTTTTATTAATAATTTCTGATATATTATTTTATATTTTGATTTATATTACGCGAAGTCTTAAAAACAAATACAATTTTTAATATTTAATGCAATGCCTACTTGCTTACTGCCACAAATCGACTGAAAGCACATCAATAAGAGTAAAAAAAGAGAAAAACTAACGGGATTGTTTTATTATTGTTATTTCTTTTTGCATCTGTTTTACTTTCAAAGAAAAATTTACGCAGTAAGCTTTTTTATATATTATTTTGTTTTCACATAGCTTTTGTTTTCAAATCAGTAGACTTTACATTACATTCTGCATTACCCTGCGGCAGCGAAGTAGCTACGTCCTAGTATTTATCTAAATAGTTAGTGAAAAGAGGACAATCGCCACTGCACGTACTGAAGGGTAGCTTCAGATGCTGTATTGCTTGGAATTCCTGAGAGCAATGAGGAGAACCTCTCTGCTATGTTCAACAAACTTTGTTTCACTGTTGGCTGCAGACCTTCTGTACTAAAAAGTATCTTTCGAGTGAAAGCAAACATTCGTAAAAAAGAAAGGACACATGCACCGATCATTTTAAAATTTATAAGCTCCCATGAAAGAAACATTGTTCTTCGGTCTGCAGCTGTGTTTCGTAGGACTAACCGGAGAAATCTCTTACTGAACGATGTTGGTATAAACTTTACATACAGCTGTTACCTAAATAAGAGCGTTACAATGTGCGGTCGTTACCTCTTGCAGAATGCAGTTAAACTCAAGCGGAGTAAGAAATTAGTCTCCGTGTATGTTAACCGAAGCTGTATATACGTCAAGAGGCATGTGAATGGTGAAAGTTTTATTGTGGAAAATGAAAATGAGCTCACTAATATCGTGTCAGCTGATTTCGTAGATGAATATGCGGGGAGCTTTCGCGAAAATTAAGGGTTACCAACGTATTTTATATATTATTTTATACACTTTTTATTTAATTATTCCTTATATGTATTACATACTTTTAATCTTAACTTTGTTTGATACTTCTATTTTATATCTTATTCTATGTTATTATATTCTCTTTCTCAACCATTCTAAATTTATTTTCTTATCTATCTACAGTGAAAAGAACTGTTTACATAAAATTAATGTAGTAAAACTATGGTGGAGTAAAATGTCCTGTATGTGCGTTTGTGACCGATTTCTGATTTATGCTTCTTTCAAATAATAATTATTATAATGGCGTTAATAACAAGATACTTGTTGAAGTTCTTTGTAGGAGACGACAGGGGTTAATAGTTGTACACTTTAATGCTAGAAACCTTAATTCTGCTAAGCTAGACTATGTTAAATATGTGTTTGAAGACTCGTCTGTTGATGTTATATGTGTGTCGAAAACATGGTTCTGTAGTGATATTATGGATACAGTGCCATGCCTTAAAAATTTTACATTATTTAGAAATGATAGGGCTGGCAGGAGGGGAGGTGGGGTTGCCATTTACTGTAAATAACTTAAATTCTCAACTCGTCAGCAAATCTAATGGTGACAGTGTGGAATATTTAAGCAACTGTGTAGTCGATAATTTGACAAACATTTTTATATCTTGTGTATACAATCTATGTACGTCAAACAGATTAAACTAATTTTTCTCTAAATTATCGAATTTGTCAATAGATTTTAACTATTTTATTTTATGCGGTGATTTTAATGTTAATTTGTTATGTAATGATAGTCTTACAAAATCAATGTATGATAATGTCTCAACTGTCGGTCTGTCATTTGTTAATTATACCATGCCCACACGTTTCTCGCCTAATGATAGTCCCAGTCTTCTTGATTATTTTGTCGTGTCTGATGTGTCAAATGTCTTACTGTTTGATCAAATATACTTTTTATCTGATCATGATTTAATTTTTTGTACATTTAATATAAACTTGTCTCGATCTGCTACTTCTGATGTCTTGTCTTTCTATGATTTTAAGTCTATTGATTCCCAAGGTCTTCTTCGTGAACTATTAATAACACCCTGGAATGATCTGTGGTTCTGTGCAAGTGTTGAAGAGAAATTATCTTTATTTAATAATCAAATAAATACACTTTTTATGAAATATATCCCTCTTAAGACAGTCACAATTAAGAATACATCTTGTCCTTGGTTCACAAGTAGCGTTCAAAGTGCATTAAAAAAAAAGAAATAAACAAAGGAATATCTGGAAAAGAACCCTACACCGGAAAAATGGGAAAATTATAGGTGTGCCAGGAATGCTTCTATTCTTAAAATAAGGCAATCCAAGAAAAAATATTGTTTTAATAAATTAAAAACATCTCTTCTGCCGAAGACTTTGTGGAAAAATTTATAAAAATTTAGCATCGGTGGTAAGCAAACTGCTAATTGTCAGATATATCCTGAAGTTCTTAACGATTTTTTCCTGTCTAAATCTCTCTTTCCTCAAAATAGTTTGATCAGCTCCTTTGAATCTTCAGACCTTCATTGTCAGCCAACGTTTCAGTTTTCAACGGTCACTGAAGATCAGGTGGCAAAGCAAGTAATGAGCATTAAGTCCAATGCTGTTGGTGAAGACGGTATAAATATAAAATTCGTAAAAATCATATTAGCACATATCCTTAGTTCTTTAACACACATAATTAACCACTGCTTTACAACATCTTCATTTCCTGCATCATTAAAAAAATGCCTTAGTAATGCCTATTGCTAAAAAAACTACAGCTAGTGAGACCAAGGACTTTAGGCCTGTAAGCATTCTGTCGTGTTTTTCTAAGGTTTGTGAAGCCCTTATGGCTGATCAAATTACTACATATTTAACATCTAAGCAGCTTCTGACCCCGCTTGAGTCAGGTTTTAGTGTTGGCCATAGTTGTACAACTACTACTTTAAAGGTATTAGACGATATAAGAGGATTTTATAACGAAGGAAAAATAACGCTACTTTGCTTACTTGATTTTTCAAAAGCATTTGACACTGTCATTCATACTCTACTCTATCATAAACTTAAATACTTTTACGGTTTTTGTCAAAATGCAATAAATCTTATTAATAGTTACCTTAAAGATAGAGTGCAAAGGGTAAAAGTAGGAAATCATTTTTCGCAGCGTAAGATTATAAGCAGTGGTGTGCCCCAGGGTTCGGTTCAGGGTCCAGCATGCTTATGCTGATGACGTCCAAGTTTATTTATTGGGTAGAGAAAATTTATTGGAGGATTTAGCGTTCAAATTGAATGAAGACTTAAATTCTATTTGCCAATGGGCCAATAAAAACAAACTCCAGTTAAATGCTCAGAAGACTTTTATATTGCCAGTATCCAAAAACAGAATTCTTTTTGAGGATATTCCAGACTTATGTCTTAATGGCATGAGACTTCCTCTTGTTACCAATGTGAAAAGTTTAGGTTTCAGCATCAGTTGTTATTTGACGTGTACTGACCATATAAATGCTGTAATACGAAAAATATATTTCATCCTACGTAATCTACGAGTGACGGCTCAGTTTATACCAATTTCTACAAGACGTAAATTAGTAATTCAACTTATTCTACCGTTGATCACTTACTCTGAAGTTGTATACAGTAAGCTTGATTCGAGCTATCAACTCAAATTGCAAATAGCATTTAATCATGCGGCAAGATATGTATATGGCTTACGCAAGCTTGATCCCTTAGCAGAGCTTAAAAACAGTATACTTGGCTGCGATATATTGAATTATCTAAATGCTCGGAATTGCATATTTCTTCACAAACTCATAAAGAATAAGACGCCAACATATCTATATGAAAAATTACAATTTGGCCAGTCGCAAAGAAGTCAAGATAAGCATTTAGTACCTAATTTCAACTTTCTGAACTCAACACGATTATTTTTTATTAACGCCATCAGATTATGGAATGCATTACCAACCAATCTTAAATCAATAGTCGGAGAGGCAAGCTTCAAACAGGCCGTTTATAAACATTACTCCTAATGAAAATTTTTATAGTCGATTAAAGTCGATTTAATATAACATTTGTTAAATAGTGATATCTCTTGTATTCAATATGTGAAATCTTGAAATCAAAAGTTTTAAACAATATGATTTTGTATCTTCGCTTGAATTTTTGTTATATGATTATTAATATTTATAGATTATGTATTCAATATGTAAAATTTTTCCTACTTTGTACCTTTAAAGAACTTAGTTCTTAGTGTGCTTACATACATTAATAAATAAATATTGTTTGTAAATATTGTTTGTATTGTTTATTTAAAAACAGGACAAAACTTTTAGTAATTTAACTCTGCAAAACAGTTTCAACACATATATCCCGGGCCGCCGAGAGGGAGCACGAGGGGTTTTACGGTGAGAGTAAGTAAAGTAACAAAAAGCTAATTTGTTGTTGAGAGAGTTTTTTGTTTTCACGAAAAGTCTTATTTTTCATATTTTTCACTTTGCTCTGTATCGACGATATCGAAAATTATAATAAAACTATCTTAGAAACTTATTTATGCTCGTAACTTTTAAATTTAAAACGTCGATAAATTTCTGCTTGCACTCACAGCAGAACTACCAAGTAGAAAATTTGTGTAATACTATAAAACATATAAAAAAGCAAGGTATTTTTCAGCGCATATCTGGACTAACACTGTACTGTTTTGTTATGTTATGTACGCTATGTTTATATAATAAATTGATTTTTGTTGAAAATGTTTAATATGAGGTGGATGAATGACAAAAAATCCTATAAAATATCAGCTTATGTTGACCTATTTCTTATTGATTTTTGTTTGACCTGGAACTAATTCCTTTGTTTAAATTTCAATATGGCATGCTTCAGAATTATGTTTTCATTTCATATTTTGATCACAACGTTAACAGTTCTAAGAACCCTGGAGACTTAGCACAATTAACAGTCCACCCTAAACAAGAGCGCGTGCGTGGTTTAACTGTCAAAATCGGCTCATGCACATACATTTTGTATAAAGCCTACCGAAACTCGCACCGGACTACCGCAACATGAATCGAATTTCCAATTTTGACAGTTCGTGTGGATATGAAGTTGGCTGCATAAAACCAAAGTATTAGAACAAAGAGCTATCAGCTGCTATTAGTTAATTAATTTCAATTGCAAATGGAAGTATTTGCAATATTAATAGATTTTTACACAATACTTAAAGTTTATTTCAGATTTTCAAACCATCTGACTGAGCTGGTTCGAGAGCAGTTTTTTTCACAGCGCACTTGTTTAGGTTAAGCGTAAAATAAAATTTCGTGGCGCTTGGAACCGCAGCGCAACGCGCACTTGTTTAGGGTGCACTGTAAAACTCATAGTTGAAATTTACAGCTATAGCCAGAGATTATAATATAAATTTAATTCAAGCTATGAAAATTAATTGATTAAATCAGAAAAACGTGGCGGTAGCCCGGGTTCAATTCCAGCTCAGACAGAAAGTTTTTTCAATCGAATTAATTTTTCTGTTCGGTCGTCACCTCTCTGTAGACAATGGCAAACCTCAGAGAGTAAAAATGGCCATGTAAAGCTTCTTGAGAACATAAGCCGTTCGGAGTCGGCATTAAACACTAGGGTGGACCTTGTGTCGATATTTTGGTAGATGAGGGCTCTATTCCATGCCTTTTTGAAAAAAAATGACAATGCCGAAAAAAAATAAAAAAAAAAAAAAAATTAGGGGTTGCGCACGAGCCGAGAAAAAGGTCCACTTTGCTAAAATTAGGGGGGAAATTGCCATAGGTCATCAGGGGTCACCCGTAGAGGGGAAGAATGTATGGCCGACCCCCATTAACTTTTTATCGCCAACATTTTCCCCCAAGACACCCACCCCCTATCTCCTCCCCTTAGGGGGGTCACCATACAAAAATGGAGGTTGCTCAGTATTTTCGAAAAACACCATAGGTCATCAGGGGTCACCCCTAGGGGGGCAAAATATTTGACCGACCCCCATTAACTTTTCATCCCCAACATCTTTTCCGAACAAACTTACCCTCTATCTCCACTCCTTGAGGGACTCCCCATACAAAAATACTGAAAATCTATGTATTTACAGTTGCACAATATCGAGATTTTTTTGATTTTATTACAGAAATTCCACCAATATTCAAGAGTGGTCATTGTTTGGAAAGTCTTGAAAAATTTGAAACGCACACGTAGCAGATGCCCCCATTCATCAGTACCTGGCAGTAAAATATTGCAAAATACGTAGTAGTTATAAATAGCAGTTCATTCATCGATTGTTGTCATTCAACAAGTGCCGACGACCGCGAAAAAAAAATTGATTTTTCTCCCGTTTTTTAAAAGTTAAGATGACAACACAACTTAGATCGCGCGACGATATTTTTTTGATTGGTTATCCAAGCATGAATATTACGGGGAACAAATTACCGTCGAAGAAGCAAGTGCTAAGAATGCATTTCTTCAACATTCGCAAACGAAACATGTCGAAGAAAAATAGTGCGGTTATAGTCGCAGACGCAGTGATGATTTTTTGGCGCCAAGCAGCTATTCCGACGAAAGCCAGAGGAGATGTTACAAGAAAAATAGCTGCCCTGCACGATGAGTGGGATGCTTTAAGAAAGTCATCTCACAGAAAGACTGAGTCCACTAGAGAAAAAGAGAATAAGTTTTCTGATAGCTTGGATAATCTTTTCGACATCGCACACGCCAACGCCCTTGAGAAAATGACAAATACCGAAGACATTGAGTTTCTGCTAAAGCAAAGAGAAGATGGCCGGCCAGGAACTATGGGAGGTGTGGACGCTACTGATACTCGAATGAGGAAAAGAAAAGCTGAGCGCGAAGAACAAGAAGAGTTGCGACGCAAACGTGCAACGGAATCTAGTAGAGATCAGTTCGCTAAAGGCGGTAAGCTATTTCGCGCTTTGTGTGTTCGTCCAATGTTTATATTCAAATGAAATTCTTTCAATTGCAGTGGTTAAATTTTCAAGCAGTGATTCAAGCGATGATAATGGGAGACAGGACGAAAACTTCCCGGCAGAAGCTGGCCCATCAAATGTTGGTGACAGAAGAGGTTACAAACAATGTTTTACTGAACGAGTCCTATCAGCTTTGGACAAGTGCAAAGTGACTGACCGAGACGCGGTCGGCATTATGATAGCGGCGGCAGAAGCATTTGGACGCGATCCTCAACAATACACAATAAACCGTACGTCGCTTCGGAGATGTCGGCGTTCAAATCGAGAGAACATGCTGAATTATGTGAAAGACAATCCAGAAGTAAGATCGCATAGATTTATTTGCTCTCATTCAGAATTCTTATTCTTCAACGCGTTTCATTTATCTCCAGCTTGTCGCAGCTAAATCCTTCGTAGTCCATTGGGATGGCAAAATGCTTTTGGATTTTGTGGGTACAAAGAAGGTGGACCGTCTACCGGTAATTGTCTCGTACGGAGAAAAAGAACAACTTCTTGGAGTTCCCAAAGTAGAAGATGGGAAAGGAAAAGGCCGGAGAATAGCACATGTCGTTTATCAACTGTTGGCATCTTGGCATATGACACATCGAATACAAGGACTTTCTTTCGACACGACATCAACGAACAGTGGCCCATTCTCCGGAGCCGCAGTTGCTCTTGAGCGGCTGTTGGAGAGAGAAATCTTATATTTACCTTGCAGACACCACGTATACGAACTGGTGCTAAGGGAAGTTTTTGAGACAAAAATGGGAAAGACCAGTGCACCAGGCGTTCCTTGCTTTGACCGTTTCAAACAGGAATGGGACGCTGTAAAGGTTAAACCATTCCATTCTGGCTTGATAGACGATCAAGTCGTCAGAAAAATTCCTGTGGCAATGCAAGTCGGCATAAAGGAGTTTTGCTTAGATCAATTGAAGGAGAAACACCCTCGCGATGACTACAAAGAAATGCTACAATTAATTCTTTTGTTTCTGGGTGAAAAACTTGAGAATTACCATTTCCGACCTCCAGGACCCGTTTCCCATGCTCGATGGATGGCAAAAGCCATTTACAGCCTCAAGATGTTTTTGTTTCGGAGAACTTTTCACTTATCTGTATGTGAATTGAATGGCATTCGACACGTTTGTATTTTTGTGGTGCGACTTTACGTCAAGGCATGGTTTGGTTCTTCTCGAGCAGCTGAGGCCCCGAATCAAGATTGGAAGTTTTTGAAGGACATCGTCGAGTACAAGTCCGTTGACCAGGATTTATCTCGGGTAATGATAAAGAAATTTATCGGTCACCTATGGTATCTCGCCGATGAGCACATAGCCCTTGCCTTTTTCGATGACAAGGTTTCAAATGAGTTGAAGGCCAAAATGGCCCAAGCATTGCTAGAAAATGAGAATGACAAAGGTGAAGAAGATGAAGAAGGTGAAGAAGATGAAGAAGACGAAGAAGGTGAAGAAGATGAAGAAGACGACCCGGTTCCCCCAGCTCCTCGCGTCGTAATCAAAAGCACCAGCGTTAAAAAAATCGAGGTGAAATTCAAAGATGTAAATGAGGAATTCTTGGCTAAAGACTTGAGCAACTTCGTCTCTCATAATACCAAAAATTTATTTGTACGATTTGGAATATCGCAAGATTTCATTCTTGCAAATCCAGCAACCTGGAAATCTCGCGCAGACTATCAAGAAGGTCGTAGAATTGTAAATAACTTGCGCGTTGTGAACGACACTGCCGAAAGAGGAGTAGAAATGATACAAGATTATAATAGAATACTGTGTCAAGGCGAAGAAGAGAAACAGTATTTACTACATGTTATCGATTCTTACCGCAAGAAATACCCATCAGCGAACAAAAATATGTTAATTTGACTATATTATATTAAAAGTGCTTACTAGTACTACTCAATTACAGCTTCTTTTATTTTTATTTTTGTATGGGGAGTCCCTCAAGGAGTGGAGATAGAGGGTAAGTTTGTTCGGAAAAGATGTTGGGGATGAAAAGTTAATGGGGGTCGGTCAAATATTTTGCCCCCCTAGGGGTGACCCCTGATGACCTATGGTGTTTTTCGAAAATACTGAGCAACCTCCATTTTTGTATGGTGACCCCCCTAAGGGGAGGAGATAGGGGGTGGGTGTCTTGGGGGAAAATGTTGGCGGTAAAAAGTTAATGGGGGTCGGCCATACATTCTTTCCCTCTACGGGTGACCCCTGATGACCTATGGCAATTTCCCCCCTAATTTTGGCAAAGTGGACCTTTTTCTCGGCTCGTGCGCAACCCCTAATTTTTTTTTTTTTTATTTTTTTTTTTCGGCATTGTCATTTTTTTCCAAAAAGGCACGGAATAGAGCCCTCATCTACCAAAATATCGCAAAAATTTCATTTCAAGGTCCAAGGTCAGAACATAAGCCAAGCCGTTTGGAGTCGGCATAAAACACGTAGGTCCTGTTCTCGGTCATTTGTGATCAAATATTTAATAACACGCACAACACAATTGATCAATAGAAGGTAGGTCAAAGTCCTTCCAAAGGCTGAAATGGTAAGTTTGTTTTTTTTATTTTTAGTTCATAGTTGTTGTTTTTATAGTTGTTGCTTTTATAAAGCAAGACATGGCTTAAATACAATAAGGTACAAAAAGTTATATCAATTTAAATTCATCCAAAATGTTTCTTTCTGTCCTTGCGAGAAACAAACTCTTTCACCACATTCATCGAAATCAATTCTTCGGTTTTATCGTTGTGAATGTGTATAAGTGCTGCATGAGTGAGTCGTTTCTGTGACATAGTTGCTCAATGATACGTTTTAAGTCGTCTTAGTGCACTAAAAGGACGCTCAGATGAAGCTGTTGATGCAGGCTCAGTCAAAACCAAAGCAACAAGTTTTTCAACTTCATTCAATAGTTTTTTCAGTGTATCCGAATTTTTTTCATATTGGAATTGCAGTAGAGACTCTACATTTTGTTCTATCTTTTTGCAAACACAGAGAAAGAAAATGGTTATCCGATAGCATGCTTATGAAAAAGTGAGAAAGAAGAGCAAAATATATAATACAAAAATATTATCGTTGTAAAAAAAACTGATATTTTGAATAACTTTTGATGTTTTCTTTTTAAATTGTTTATCGAGCTAAATAAGTGGGGGAACTGCCCCCCTTTCCCCCACTTGCTACGCCAATATTGTCTTTATACTCATTTATCTCGAAACTACTTTCTTCGGCATGGTGTTGTAGGAAATCAAAAACTATTCAGCCGAATCATCTGAAATTTAAATATGCTGTTGGCGACAAGAAAATAAAATGGCCTTTTATTTTTAAACAATTTATTGTTTTAAGATTGCTGTTTGCTCCAGCTCGATATTTTTTCGACTCCAGATATTTTTCAAGATTATTGACAAAGTCTTATACAAATTCAAGGATAACTAAAAACATAATAGAACAGTATTTAAAAAACAAGTATTTGAACAACATATTTAACATCATTGATTGACTAACTCGCGCCAACATATGCTATTCATAACATCAGTGGCTATCGCTGGAACTAGAATCAAAGTTTTATTTAAAAAACATCGTATATTTTACACTTATTAACTGGTAAAAAACAAGCTGTTTTAAGAACTTAATTTTGAATAGCGTGCCATTCTATCAATTTTTCATATCTCTTTTCGAGTGCACTAGGGTGGACCATGAAAGAAAAAAGTTTTTTTTTAATATTTTTGCAATTCCATTTGAAATAAGGAAAAATTTAAGATTTTTTTTGTTTTTTTCAAAAATTTTTCAGGCTATCACCTCAAATTACTTAAATAACTCAGGGGAACAAAATTTTAATTTTTGGATTTTCCCAGCAATATTTGTATTATTTTCGACTAATCTTGGTTCGCTGATTTCATCATCATCATGTAATTTATCATCAATTACAATAGTTTGAGCCCTTGGGAACTCTTTTTAAAATAAGGTCCACTCTATAGTGCACTCATAGTGCTAAATAATATTTTTGGTTTTTATTTTTCAGATAAATAGGAAAGTCAAAATCTACAACACCCATAGTGCACCCATGCCCCTTTTCCTTGAGCGCCATTTTGAACCAGATCAACAATTTTTTAAATTAAAAAATTTTTTTATGATGAATGAGTGCTACAAAATACCTTAAAAGTTTTAATATCGTTGTTCAATATTTTAACTTTTTCAAAAAATCCTAAATATACCTTAAATTTTCGAGCGCTAGACCACCGGTCTTGCCTTAAGTGCCTATAAACATTCATGTCTGAATTCGTAATTAAAATCGACACCTAAAACAATTGCCATCTTGTGGTAATTTTCAACCCATTCAATGGAACCTTGCTGCCTTTGTTATTTGGATAGCTAATGCACAATGCTTTTTACTACGTTTCCATGGCAAATTGAGCCTGAGTTGGGTTTTCGTCAAGTTGACAAAATGGCGTTTCCAGCTCGATAGTGTTTCCATGCGCAACATTGAGTCGAATTTTACTTCGGCCATTCTATTCGCCATTTTTTCTTAGTATAAATGTGTTCAGAAGGTAAAAAATCTACTAAACATGTTGAGTCTTTAACCCTTATGTCAACGGCAACACACCAGGGTATGTTTTGCGTTTTCAAAACGCTGTAGCTCTGAACTGGATAATCGGATCGACTTGAAATTTCGTGATATCCTAGCGAAAACTGTTTTACGCAATAGCCCCAATTTTGGTTAGGATTGGATCATCCGTTTGGTAGATAAAGCCCATTTACAAAGTTGCACCCTTACGTCAACAGCATACATACCTGGGTATGTATAGTAAAACGCATGCAAATATGATAATATAATTGAAAAGTATAGTTTATTTTGAGTGAAGAAAATACTTATGGTATAAAAATTATAATAAATTATAAAATACTTATGAAAAAAATATTAAAAAAACTACGAACAAATTTAAAATTATTGAAATTCAATTACATCTATCGCATTGCGGCAAGTCTTTGGAATGCTCTGCGCACACTGGTTTGTTGCATAATGTGCATGCTTTACGAGTAGGGCGTCGTTTGGAGCAGATGTAGCGATTCCCCTTTACTTTTAGGCGTCCCATACTATCACGCTCCTCCGCTTCATGTGCTCCAGCATCCCCAACTCGGATGGGCCTACCTATCATGGCTTCGATAACGTTGCGCGTTGAAAAAACTCTGGATATTCTGCTGTTATTCGCCCTTCTCTCTATTTTTGGCTTGCATAGTTGCTCGCTTAGCTGATGGAGAAACATCCTACGGCGGCTTGTATATGACTTTAGGTGAGTGTTGTTGTCAACGTATATATGTATGCAGCAAACGCAGTAACGTCCACAATATTATAAAAGAAAGCCAAAGGCCATCTATTTGTGCGCCGCTTAGTACTATATTCGGACAAGCACATGTCCATGTTATCAACTCTACCTTTGGTTTTGTTGTAGTCCAATATAAGCAATGGCTTCTTCTTAGGACCGGCCGTTTCTGTTGTATAATGAGAAGTGGACAATATTACAACTGCCTTGTTTTTCTTGGGCACGTACGAGCACATCGTAACGTGATTATAGAACCCAAACATTAACGATTCAGCCTCACGTCGTTTGGGGTTGGCAAATGCTGCTGGCACGAATGTACGCCCTTTGTTGCAAGTACCCAATATAGATAAATTATTGTCTATCATCAAAGGTTTTGCCAAGTTGTAGCTAGTGAAAAAGTTGTCACATACAATATTTCTTCCACTTCCACCAAAAAGGTTGACACATAAATCTTTGACTACTCTTTCACCAACGTTTCTTTCACGTTCACCAGACGGTGCCATTCCTGTATAGATTTGTCCCTGCATTGAAAAATTAAATTCAATTTATTTATTTATACTTTCAATAATTTTCAACAATATTGATAGTACCTGCAATGGATAGGACGAAATGGAGTCGCACACCCACCAAATTTTTATCCCATATTTGGCAGGTTTTGATGGTATGTATTGCGTGAAGCCAGTTCCACCGGTGACGTTGGCTCCTGCCACGTAATATCTACAAAGACAGCTGTTTAGCATCAAAAGAAGTCCGATATTGCTGCTGCTTTGTCAGTTTGTTTGCGTTGCTGGCGTGAGTTTCCATTATCAAAACGAATGAAGCGGCTTATTTCCCAAAATCGTCGTACACTCATTGCAGCACGATATAATGGATGTGATTTAGTATTCCACAAATCTTTCGTATGCACGTAACCAGAATGTTTAACGCCACTTAGCAAAAGTACGCCCAAATATGCATCAAATTCAGTTTCTATTATGGGAATCCATGATCTCGATTCTCTTGTTGGATGTTTTGCATTGTCATCATCAAAGAATTGCCTTGCCTTTCGATTTGATTCACGAATAATTATGTCGCATATTTCGTCTGACATTATCAATTTGAACGTTTCTGCAATGGTCAAACCTTGCGTTGCCCGTACTGGTCCAGATTGTGAACTTCTTAGAATGTTGTGCGTACGGAATCTTACAGGTTGTGGTTGTATCGAAGACCAAACATTACCATCTCTGGCAGTAAAATATTCCCCAGTTTCAATTGGTGCATCTTCAAGTTCTTCATCAGAATCACTGTCGTCCTCTGGGTCATATTCTGGTAACGTGGGCTCTTCAAAGTCTGAGTCATCACCACCAATATCACCTACACATTCATCTAAAGCCTCGCCACCAACTACTCTTCAAGCGTTTGACGAATATATGCTTGTTGTTCTTCGTACGAAAGTGCACTTAGTTGTCGTGGAGTAAGCCATTCACCATCTGCCATTTCACTTTTATTTTCTTTTTTTATTTCCACAAAATAAACAGAAACGTCTTTTCACTTCGAATCACAAATGTAAACTAAATTTGCTGACGAATCTACAAAGAATGAAGTTTCTGCAAATTTCCTTTGTCTCTTTACCAGGCAGGTACACATTAAACTAATGGCTTGCGTTTCACGTTTTTTCACTAATACACGCACACATTTGAGCTGTTGGTACACTAAATGTGTAAGTATATTAGTGAAAAAAATCTGAATCGCAACCGATTAGTTGAATGTGTACCTGCCGGGCTATAACGGCATGCCATTTGCCATACAAAACGTATGTACAATGACTAATGCAAGGGTAAAACTGGTTTTGAACCTTTTGTCTCTTTCTAACAAAATAAAAAAATATGCAGAAATGCAAAAATATCTCTAATTTTATTTTTATTATTAAAAATAAACAATATTTCTAACAAACAAAAATAAAAATAATACAGAAATTCCAACAAACGATAGATAGTAGTATTTATATGCTAACGGCATGACATTCCCCATACAAAACGTATGTACATACCCGGGTGTGTTGCTGTTGAAGTGCGTAAAGAACTTCTGCTTTTGACATAAGGGTTAATCAGTATTAGTTTCCGCTGCTTTGTGTGCCTGCTGAATGGTTTGTTACAGTTTATGTCAGCGCAGTGACAGAAATAAAATAAAATAAAATAACAAATAATCAATATAACCTCGTTCAACAGTTGAGCAACTGTTTCATATTCTGAACGCATCCAATCTAGCTTAGTTAAATCTAAGTAGTTTCGTGGATTTGACGAAATTCAACTCAATTCGCGTTTCCATGGTAAGTTAATCCCGAGTCAACCCCGACTTAACTCGCCATAGAAACGTAGTATTTGATCGATAATTGTGATCTGCTGCATTATAGCTTCCCGCATTCACAATAGAATATGTAGGATAGCTAATGCACAATCTCTTTAATAAATTCCTGGCATCTACTGCAACATAGCTTCAGTTAATACTTAATATTGAATGAATCACATCACAATAGTATGAATAGTATGAAGGATTTTGGTGTAGTGGTTAGCGTGTAGAACTCTCGATCATGAGGGTCCGAGTTCATTCTCACTGCGTATTGCAAAGAAATATTTTTAATTTTATATACTCTTGTTGTGATAGACGCTAGTAAAAAAGCAACAATTCTAAGAAAAAGGTGTATTGAAAAAAGTGTCTTTTTCAGATTTCACTCAGCAAATCACAAAACGAGGCGTAAAAAGCTTTACTATAAAAATATTTATGCAATTCATTTAAAGTTTGACAGCGACAATACATTTTTAACTTCTCAAAAACTTTTTTAACTCACGAAAAAACTTGGGTTTTCGGTGTTCGGTGCATATTTTTTTCGGTGTTCAAAGGACTTAAGTCAAAAAATATAGTTTTTAGTAAATTGAAATTTAAGATTGTTTTATTAGAGGCAAATACAGGTGAAGTATTTTTGAAATGTATTAATTAAAATGGGATGCAGTTGTACTACACCGAAGTAGTTAACAGCAATCAAAAGAGGAAAAGTAACTGAATAGAACCCAATTAAAAGCCCAAATTCCAATTTTTTGACTTAAGTCCTTTGTACCTAACGCCAAAGAATTATAAGATTGGCTATATGTCTTAAGCTGCTCAAATTTTTAATTTTTAAACAACAAAGCCATAAGTGCACTACACGTTAAAAAAATAAAAGCGACATTAACAATTCGAAAAACAAAAATTCGAACCAGGTAAGGTAAAATTCAGTCGCATTTAGTCAAAATTTATACAGATAATTCTTTTAACCCATAAATTAATTTATACACGATCGCTTAGTTCATATTTATGGGACATTCTTTGACAAAACCAGAAAGATTGACCAACACCAAGTGTGTTGATATGAAGATGATAGTTTCCACACGGCAACTTAACACAAAAAAAAATTTTCATTTTTTCCAATTTAAATAGTGGGAAGTAAGTGTAACGACCTAAAATCTCCGGCCGAGGATGCGCTCGCCGGATGCCAAGGTTCGTTGCAAGAATTTATAATTTTTCTTCTTCTCGGACTTCAAATCAAACTCACACGGTCTCTGAATGAAATTATCCTTTATTTACAAAAGAGAAATACACTTAAATCTAATGACAATGGATATCCTAAAACTAATTATGTTTGTATTTTAATAAGTGTTTAATTTGACATTTGGACTGAAAATACTATTCAGTATGATTTAATGACACCAGCTACACCTTGCTGGGTTGTGTAAGTTTTATTTTGATTATGTTAAATGTCCCTATTTCCGTGAGTATTCAGGCTGGGAGTTTATGGTAAATGACGTAGGCGTTTGTAATTTAAAAATTAAATATTCTACTTTTAGTTTATTCAATATGGGAGTAAATGTGTTCGCCCAGGTCCAATCGTCTGACCCCCTAACTATTAGTTGAGCTACACTTGGGTCACTTAGTGAACGTACTAACCTGAGTAATTAGGAAAGGTTTTAAAGAAGAATCTACTTTAATGATGGAGGTGATGGACAAACTTCGAGTGTCGTCATGACGCCTTTAGCTCGACTTCTGTTCAAGGTAGGAATGGGAAATCTAAGGTAGTGAGCGAGACTCGAGTGTCGTCATGCCGCCTTTAGCTCGGATCCTACTCAAAGATGGATGGAAAATGTTAATGTGAATGAGCGAAGCTCGAGCGTCGTCATGCCGCCTTTAGCTCGGCTTCTGCCCCAGGAATGGGTAGGAAAGTCTACTATGAGCGAGTGAAGTTCGAGTGTCGTTATGCCGCCTTTAGCTCGACTTCTGCTCAAGATATGGATAGGGAAATCTACCTAGCGTGTATGAGAAGTACTAAACTTAATTATTAAAAATGTTTACTGAGGTTGCTAATACCAGCTTTATCTCGTTGTGCACATAAATGGGCGAGGTACGAGTGTTGTCATGCCGCCTTTAGCTCGCCCTCTGCTCAGAAATGTGGTTATCAACTGTGACACAACTTTACCTGATTCTCCTCGAAATCACCCCTTACTCCCTTGACTCTTACAGAAACTCCTCTATATTAAAATCTATAAACACCCTTTGCGTGGTCGACTCGGGTTGAAACACACTTTAATCCCGAATGCTAAATTACTATGCACGTAAGTAGACAGTTGTTACTTCACTTTATGTTTATCATAAATAAATATTTAAATAAACCATTTACCAACGCGTTACGTTACGAAACTCCCGGCGTCAATACTCTATTATTAGCAAATAACTCTTGTGGGCAACTACTTTCCACAAATCTATACAATTCTTTTATATAACTTTGCCTAATTAACTCGGTCTTTATTAAAAGAATAACCTAAAATACTCTACAATAAATGAAGATTATGATACTTTACGTATCCACTAGTATTTGCCTTGGTCGTCGATTCCCGTCTTCTGCCCGTCTCTGGCTACAGTTGGTGATCCTTGTCGTGAAAGCTGCTGCGATTATACCGTCGCTGCTCAGTCTCAGTCGCCGCTCAGTCCGCTATCACTGCTCAGTCGCAAACGCTGCTTCAGTCGTAGTCGCTGCTCGGCCGTTATTGCTGCTCAGTCGAAGTCACACGTTCGCTGACGTTGCTAGTTTGCTGTTGACTTAGTCGTTTATGCTGTAGTTGGTGCGGGCAGTGTCTTCACTGCCACCATCTGGAGACTCGCGGAGCACTAATTACTTTCGACTATTGACCGTGGCACTTTGAATCCAAACTCCCAGATTTCCTCTGAGTTTCGCCTTTTATACTCCAGTCAGTTGAGTGGTTGGCTTGTGTCTTTCTTCGGCGCGTGTTTCTCTTTCGCCTTGGAATCTTCTCGAATAACCTCACGCCATATTGCCGTTGTTGATTGGCTGCTTGTCTTTATCATCATCGCACGTTAATCATGTTGTGCATGAAAAATATAAAAGAGAAAACATATTAATAAAGGCAGGTCATCCCGGTAGGAAAATATGCATGACCATGTTATTTCGAGTAACCCCTTGTGTAAGTACTAGCTACCGCTTCCCTAGAAATGAACCTGTGGAGTATATCTTGGGCGTTTAAATTCTTAAAACGGAAAGTGATTTATAAAATTACGTTCTGTCCCAGGTTTCAACTCTATAGTTGAACTTAGCGTAAAGAATGATGTATCTTATAATACATTACCTACGTTTACTTACTCCCAGAGTTATTTATCTTTAGTTATCAGCTAAGTGAAAAATGCCACAAGGCACACACCCGTATTTGGAATTCAATTACCATATTTATTCATTAAATAAACTTAAAATTAAAAGAAAGATAGTTTTAAATATGTGTTCTTATACTATAGTATACTCATACTGAACAACTTCTTGTCTTAAACTATTTCTATTTCAGGAGCAGGTTGCAACCCGGCTGTCACCATGCTCGCTTGTGTGGTGCAGTTTCCTGATGGGAGTTTTCTTATTAAACTCTCCTGGTGCTCGACCCAGTCGAAATCTGAAAGACATTACATGAGTTAGGAAAACATGTGGGGATAAAATTAAGTAGAAATTTTATTCCTTACATAAGAGATGTTTATGGTTGATTCTGATATTACGGGCCAATTTCGACCTAATTTTTGGCATTGAAGTTTTTTGCAGAATTTAGTATTTAAATAGGTAGCTTTAACCCTTTAAGGAATAGCTTCACAATTATCGAAGGTGCATTTTCTTTTTTTCTAACCGAATTATACGAAATTTTCTGTTCTGGGTAATCTGTTTAAAATTTTTTAAGTACTGTTTCCTTCTTTTTCTTATTTTCTCTGGAATTTTTTTTATCTTTTTCCAGGTCTGTTCTTTCAAAAGAAACTCCTCAAATCCGACCTCATACTGGTAGACCATGCAAAGCTCACCTTTGATGAGTAAAAAATCTAACCTCAAATAAATAATACAATTGTTACAGTGGAACATGGTGGTGAGGGAGTCATTGGTTGGGGGCTTATGCTAGCGGCAGATTTGGGGAACCTTGAATTTATTGACAGTATTATGTACAAACCGGTCTACCCCATTATTTTAAAAGAAAATTTTCTCAAGCATACTGACCACGACGCACGGTGGGGCGATCCCATACAAAGGGTTGGACATCCAGAAAAAAGTGCAACTTGCAAATTATTATAATATTTTGATACATTTCGATAGAAATATATTTGGGCTATTTGAATTGGGCAGTTTTTTTTATATTTAAGTGCGTACTTTTGCTTTTGTAAATCCTCAAAGTTGATATTTTGTAATATTAAAAAATATAGTCTTTTTTTAAAATCCTATAACATTTTGCTAAAGTGCTTGATTGAACAGATCTTTATATTTTATAAAAGGGTATACTCTAGACTTTTAAACCACATATTTTGTTTTTAAGTTTTTTGTTATCCCGTTATTCCGATAAGGAATAAAAATTAGAAATTAAAAAAAAACATTAAATTTGAAAAATAAAAAATGGCCAGGATTGGCCAAGACCAGTGTACCTTACATTACAAATACTGATAGTAAGAAATGTTTTTAAAAAAAAATTAGCGCGCGCCATCCAGCGCCTTCAAGGAATTTCAATATCAAAATTGTATTCCTCGGTTTTTTTTATAGCATTTCTCAAAAAGTTTGCCTATTACAGCATAACTATAGGAAATGATTCAGTTTAATTAGCGATAAAAACTTGTGAATGGATAAAAAAACAAGTTTGGGATACATTTATTGTATTAACCCATTCCGGCCCGGCTCCGTGACCTTTTGTAACGAAAAAAATAGATCTTTTACTTTGATTGCGGCATAGAATCCTTACTAGTAAATTTACGTAAATTTGTTGTACTAAATAAGTGTAGACAATTTTAATGAAAATATTTTGGTATACTGTTTATTTATCTGAGACGTCTGGTTCTTGAGATATATTGCAGACACGATGCAAATATTTTCAAGAATTCCAGTAAAAAAATTACATAAACTGGTACAGTACATATAAAAGGTATGAAATCCACTTAAAAGTGATCTGCCAATAAACACAATTTTTATATCTTTAACCGTCAATAATTTATATGAAATATATTTTAAAAGTAGTAACATAGTTATGTTTTGACAATCAAAAAATGTTTGCTGCGAACATATTGCTTACATGATAATGCAGTGTACATAATATATTCATTGCAACAAATAAGCTTGTTTGCAGTGAACATAACATATTTATGGCAAACATAATTTGTTTCTTGTAAAAATAAAATTGTTTGCTACAAAAAAGTCTTTAAATACATACATTAATATCATCTCATATTATGTTTCCAGTAAACATTTTTTTCTGCGTGTATAATAACCAAAATGTAAAGATTATTATGAAAGCATTTGAATCAACACCACTATACTATTTTGCTGACGACGAAATTAAAATTGTTTAAGGTTTATTTTTTTTTTAAGGTGTATTGCAAGGCTCTGGTAAAAGTCATGACCGTAACACTGCTCGCAGATTTTAAACTTATTACAAGAAATGTTCAGAAATCACTGGAGTAGACGAAAATTTAATTAAACGATTTTATGTTATATTGCAGGTAAAACATTTTAATATATACATATATGAATTATTTTGTTTTACATTAATGCGTAAAAATTTTAATATAATTCAGGTCATAGTATCTGGTCTTAAAATTAATATCACAAAATTAAAAATGTTTTGTTTACAAACAGCAAAATTATACGTTGCAATTTATGATTGGTACTACATTCCTGTTACTGTACATAAAATATTAATGCACAGTGCGGATATAGTTCAAAAAGCTATAGTACCCACAGGTCAGTTATCGGAGGATGTGCAAGAGGCCAATCACAAACTATTTCCATTGGCGTCGGAAGCGGGGGGAAAGGGGGGCAGTTGCCCCCCACTTTTTCAGCTAGATAAACAATTTAAAAATAAATCTGCAAAAGTTATTCAAAATGTCAGTTTTTTTACAACGATAATATTTTTGTATTAGATATTTTCCTCTTCTTTCTCTCTTCTTCATAAGCATGCTTGCGGATAACCATTTTCTTTCTCTGTGTTTGCAAAAAGATAGAACAAAATGTAGAGTTTCTACTGCAAACCCACCACTTCAGTTTAAAAGCACCCTTAAGTATGTAGCTTAATACTATAATATTGGCCGCATTCAGCGCAGAAAACAGTTGGCAACTGTTGTGTGAAAATTCGCTGAATGGTCGAAATTTGGGAGCGCTAACTAAAACTGATTAGGTAGCGAATGCCTTTTAATCGAGCGAACAAATTCTATGCTACATGAACACAACTGTTTGGGTAGCTGTCAGATGCTGCTACTGACGCTGTTAAGTTAATAAACACAGAAAGGACGCAGCAAATTTAAGTGAGAAACCTTTGCAATTGAATTAAATTTACATAAAAATTAAATATAATATTATGTTGACTTTATATGATTTAAATACAAATTCTAAATGTTTGATAGTTTAAATCATACTTGATTTTAAATACAAATTCTAGTTGTTTGATAGTTTAAAATCGTTTATTGAGCTTAAGGTCAAAGTTAGAACAATTAATTGTTCTAACGAATTTTTCCAAAGAAACAACAACAACAACAAAGTTTTTTCAATATGAAAGGAAAAAAATCACTAGCATTTGATTTTATTGTACAATTTCTGCGCTGCTAAACGCGTCATCAGAAATCTTTGTGATTACCCGTGCAAGCGCGCGCTAACGCACTGCACCATCGGGGTGATGAGATTTTGAAGCGTCAATTTCTCATTTTTTCCTCAATTTCATAATGTCACATTTGTTGTTGTATTTCTGTTTTACTTTAGTTTCTATGCTTATGTTATTATATGTAGTCCAACAGCCTGCTGGAAGTCTGCACTAACAAAGCATGTTTACTGAAGTTGTTTTTAGAATTTTTGCTGATTTTGTTTTCAGCTGTTTCCGTTTGGTCGAGCTCTACCATTTGATTAAAGTTTTTTCTAAATGACCTCTATATTTATTATGTTGACTTTATATGATTTAAATACAAATTCTAAATGTTTGATAGTATTTAAATCATATAAAGTCAACATAATAAATATAGAGGTCATTTAGAAAAAACTTTAATCAAATGGTAGAGCTCGACCAAACGGAAACAGCTGAAAACAAAATCAGCAAAAATTCTAAAAACAACTTCAGTAAACATGCTTTGTTAGTGCAGACTTCCAGCAGGCTGTTGGACTACATATAATAACATAAGCATAGAAACTAAAGTAAAACAGAAATACAACAACAAATGTGACATTATGAAATTGAGGAAAAAATGAGAAATTGACGCTTCAAAATCTCATCACCCCGATGGTGCAGTGCGTTAGCTCGCGCTTGCACGGGTAATCACAAAGATTTCTGATGACGCGTTTAGCAGCGCAGAAATTGTACAATAAAATCAAATGCTAGTGATTTTTTTTCCTTTCATATTGAAAAAACTTTGTTGTTGTTGTTGTTTCTTTGGAAAAATTCGTAAGAACAATTAATTGTTCTAACTTTGACCTTGAGCTCAATAAACGATTTTAAACTATCAAACAACTAGAATTTGTATTTAGAAGCAAGTATGATTTAAACTATCAAACATTTAGAATTTGTATTTAAATCATATAAAGTCAACATAATAAATATAGAGGTCATTTAGAAAAAACTTTAATTAAATATAATTAAATTGAAACTAACTTCTGACGTGTAGAGAAGCAACACATTCAGAGAAAAACATCGCGCACGAAGGTAGCGCTACTATTACAGTTCACAACAGTTGTCTGCGCTGAATGCGGGCATTGTAATCGAAGCCTTCAACGGAAAAGTGCCTTCTGAACAAAATCTAAAAACAAAACTAGATCTTTATGCAGATGACTTTGATGGGAGCGACTTCCACGCGCAACTTAAAATGCTGAAGCACTTGCCTGGTCAAACACCTTCAAATTGTAGTGGCATTGTATCCCAATTTGCAAAAAATTCTGATACTGTAAAAAAACTATTAAATTAAGTTGAAAAACTTATTGCTTTGCTTTTGACTGTGCCTGCATCAGCTGCTTCATCTAAGCGTTTTTTTAGTGCACTAAGACGACTTAAAACGTATCTTCGAGCAACTATGACACAGAAACGACTCACTCATGCGGCACTTATGCACATTCACAAAGATAAAACTGAAGAATTGAATTCGATGGAGGTGGTGAAAGAGTTTGTTTCTCGCAAGGACAGAAAGAAATATTTTGGAATAATTTAAATTGATATAACTTTTTGTACCTTATTGCATTTAAACCATGTAAAGATATACCTAGTCTTGCTTTATAAAAGAAACCATTATTTCTTATATTTTCATATTACCATATGAAAGATCTTTTAAAGAATGATCTCTAATATTGAAATTGTAAGAACTTTTAAAAAGAATGAAATTTTAATATTTTTTATATATTTTTATATTTTTTTTTATTTTAAACTAAAATAAAAAATTTGTTTATTCACATTCATGTTTCTTTGAAGAAATTTTGGTGAACTTTTTTTTGCACCACCATTTGTACTGCCCCCATTTGTACTGCCCCCCCAGATGAAATTCGCTTCCGACGCGCTTGACTATTTCGGTTCTTCAGACATCACAACACGAGAAAATTTTCAAAATCTGCTTGCAATTCAGATCTTTTGCATGCCCTTATGCTCAATTCAGATCCAGTACTTTCAATCATTAGTTTTCACAAAAAATCACCACAAAACTATCTGATTGTAGCAAAATACCTTTTTGATGCGGAAAGTAAAAACAAAACTTTTACAGATAATGTGTAAAATTAAGCATATTGCATTATTATGTGTGGTATAAATAAATCACTGTTTGCTCTTAATATTGCATATAATTTCTTTTAAATAGAGATTTATGCTGTCTTATGTAACAAAATACAGGTACGAAATATCGCTAACAAAAAAATGGTTTTTTACCATGCATTTTTAGGTATTCTAGACCCGCTACGCTCATAAAGGTTAAAAGATGTCATGAGAAATTCTTTTAAGAAGACATGTTTAAAATTTGGCCAAATACATCAAATGGTTCCAGAGTTACAATCAATTATTTAAAGCAATATGCGATGTCCAACCTTTTTTATGGGCTCGCCCCACCGTGCGACGGGCATATGTGAATCATACATTTAGCGTCTCGCATTCTTCCAACACCACCACAATTTCGAGACTTGAACCCATCAAAAATTTGCGGGATGAAGTCGAGAGGCGTGTCGCTAAAATTAACATAACCAGCAAAGCCCAACTAAAACAAGTGCTCCAATAGGAATGGACGAGTTTGGATGAAAGTGTGACTAAAAAATTGGTTCACTCCATTCAAAATAGATTAAACAAAGTTATCAAGCAAAAAACCATGCCAACTATATACTAATATTTTACTGAACCTTATATTTTTTGGTGAAAGTGGAATGGGTGAATAATTTTGTCCCTTTAAAATCTGAAGATGCTTATGTTTAATGTTATTTCTTATTTAATGGAAAACAGTTCTGTTTACTTTTTGTTATTTTAAAATAAACAATAAAGACATAAGTTTTTCCTAGAATAAGATTTTTGAAAACATTTATCTATTTTTAATATATACCTAATTAAATGAAAAAATGGGTGCTGTGTGAATAATTTTGTCCGCCTCTGTATTCACAGTAGGCATAATATGTTCTCTCAACATATGAATTCTTGGAAATCAACAGTGCTTTCAAATTAAAAATTTTAACTAATATCAGGGACTATAAATACTTATAGACTTTTCAACTGAAAGATCCGGTACGAAATGAAAAATTTGTACGTACAAGCACTGATGTTACACGTACAGTAATCACTGTATTTTACAGTAATTTTGAGCCCCGTACAGGCGTACAGCAATTAGTGAATAAAATACAGTAATTATGAATTTGTACCCTAAAATTAACGTTTTGTAAAGTAATTTTATTAATATACACAAAAACAATTTTTCTACCTACCTTAACTTTTTATCCCTTTCGGACCTAACGCTAAGCTACTGAAATTTTTTTTGTGATTTTTGGAGTAAATGGTCTTTATATGATATTTTAATATTTTCATATTCTTCAAGGATTTTTGAGAACCGAAGGTTTGCAATGAAACCAATTTTTTTTTAACCAAATAACCTCAAATTTGAAAAAGTCATTTGGAAATTTCAAGCTTCGTCAGGTTGTCATCTACTTGGTCTTTCTAACGAAGATGCGGTCATGCTCTTCTGCGTTGACCGCCGCTGGGTACCGAATCGAATGTTTTCTTCACTGGAGCATCGTCTTTCATGCGCTGAACATGACCAAGCCAGCGAAGCCGCTCGATTTTAATGCGCTTGACTATGTCGATATCAGCGTACAGATCATACAGTTCATCATTCCACCGTATTCGGTATTCGCCATTGACGCAGATTGGTCCGTAGATCTTACGAAGAATCTTTCTCTCGAATGCTCCTAAAGTCTTTTCATCTAAACTGCTCAGCGTCCAGGTTTGTGATGCGTAAAGTAGGACGGGCATAATGAGCGATTTATAGAGTGTGATTTTCGTTCGTCGAGAGAGGGCTCTGCTTCTCAATTGCCTACTGAGCCCAAAGTAACACCTCTTGGCAAGAGCTATTCTTCGTTTGATCTCAATGCTGATGTCGTTGGTTGAATTAATGCTGGATCCCAGATAGACGAAGTTCTTCACAACCTCGAAGGAGGTATTGTCAACGGTAACGTGGGTACCAAGACGCTGGGATTTTTTGTTTGTTGACACTAAGTATTTCATCTTATCTGCATTCACTGACAGACCCATTCGACTTGACTCTCTTTCTAATCTGGAAAATGCTGCACTGACTTCGCGCGTATTATGGCCAATGATATCTATGTCATCAGCATACGCAAGCAGCATAACACTCTTGTAGAATATTGTGCCACTACGTCTCAGATCAGCAGCTCGGATGATCTTTTCCATCATTAGGTTGAAAAAGTCGCACGATAAGGAATCACCTTGTCTGAAACCTCGTTTGGTAATAAATGGCTGGGAGAGGTCCTTCCCGATTTTAACTGCGCTGCTGGTGTTGCTCAGTGTCATCCTGCAAAGTCGTATTAGTTTTGCAGGAATTCCAAATTCAGACATGAAGGAGTACAGGTGCTTCCTTATTGGGCTGTCGAAGGCGGCTTTGTAGTCGACAAAAAGATGGTGGGTGTCGACTTGTTTTTCTTGAGTCTTATCCAAGATTTGTCGTAGCGTGAAAATCTGGTCGATGGTGGACTTTCCAGGTCTGAAGCCACACTGATAAGGTCCGATCAGTTCGTTTACAATGGGCTTCAATCTTTCACATAAAACGCTCGACAGGACCTTATATGCGATATTAAGAAGGCTTATCTCACGGTAATTGGCACAGATAGTGGGATCGCCTTTCTTGTGGATTGGGCAGAGCACACTGAGATTCCAATCGTTCGGAATGCATTCTTCCGACCATATTCTGCATAGAAGCTCGTGAATGCATTTAAGAAGAGCTTCGCCTCCGTTCTTAAACAGCTCAGCAGGTAAGCCATCAGCTCCCGCGGCTTTGTTATTTTTAAGCCAAGCTATAGCTGTCAGAACTTCATCATAGTCGGGCAGCGGAACCTCAACGCTGTCATTCAAAATTGGGGTTTCCGGAATATCATCTCTGTTAGCGGGATTGTTGTCAGCGTCGCCATTAAGAAGCTTAGAGAAGTGTTCCCTCCATAACGTCAGTGTACTCTAGACATCTGTCACTAGATTCCCGTTTTCATCCTTGCAGGAAGAGGCCCCGGTTTTAAAACCATCGGCAAGGCGTCTTATTTTTTCAAAAAATTTTCGGGCCTCATTCCTGTCACCATACATCTCATTCTTCTCCTGCTCGCGCTTTTCTGCCTCTCTTTTTTCAGCCTGAAAATATGTCTCTCTTCCCTCCTCTTTTCTTTGTATCGCTCCTTAGCAGCGCGCGTTACAACCGACTGCAGGGTGGCTTTGTAGGCGGCGTCTTTCTCTGCAGTGGCGTCGCGACACTCCTGGTCGTACCACTGGTTTCGGCGAGGGCGTTGGTAGCCAATCACCTCTTCAGCAGCCGCACGCATGGAGTTGGAAATGTGTGTCTACTGCGCGCATATATCATCGATTGGAGGAGTGCTTTGAAGCAGGAGTGAGAGTCGAGTGGCGAAAGCATCGGCTGTCTGTTTCGATTGCAGCTTGTCGACGTCTAGCTTTCTCTGTGTAGTGTTGCGAGTATTCTTAGCTGCGCACAGACGTGTACGGATCTTGGCTGCAACAAGATAGTGATCCGAGTCAATGTTTGCACCACGGATCGTGCGTACATCCAATACACTGGAAGAGTGTCTTCCGTAGATCAAAACGTGATCAATTTGATTTTTTGTTTTTTGATCAGGGGACATCCAGGTGGTTTTATGAATATTGAGATGCTTGAATCTAGTGCTACTTACGACCATGTTTCGTGCTGCGGCGAAGTCAATCATCCTCATTCCGTTATCGGAGGTGTTATCGTGGAGGCTGAACTTTCCGACTGTTGGACCAAAAATATTTTCCTTGCCCACCTTAGCGTTGAAGTCACCAAGCACGATTTTTATGTCGTGGCGGGGGCAGCGCTCGTAAGCATTTTCAAGGCGCTCGTAGAAAATTTCCTTGATCTCATCGTCCTTGTCTTCTGTCGGAGCGTGCGCACATATTAGGCTTAGATTGAAAAATCTAACCTTGATGCGGATTATGGCAAGTCGTTCGTTCACTTGTGTGAATCGCAGGACGTGGGGCCGTAGTCTCTTGCCAACTACAAATCCGCATCCAAACTCGTGCTTCTCCGCATGGCCGCTGTAGTAGATATCACAGGGTGCATGCCGAATGCAACCCTGTCCCTTCCATCGCATTTCTTGGATAGCAGTGATATCAGCTTTGTATCTTTCCAAGACATCAGTCAGTTGGATAGATGCACCTTCCCAATTAAGGGTTCGGACATTCCAGGTGCATATCCGTAAATCATTATTAGTTTTTCGTTTGCGGAAGTCGTCATCAGATTTGGGGATCAGTTTTCTTCTATTCTTATTAGTTTTCATTGAAATTGGTTTTTACGGGTGGGCTTCAAACCCAACGCACAACCTATTTAAAGCCTAGGGAGGCCCAGATTAGCCGCCAAACTAACGGTTGTCAGTTTTGACGTTGCCCAGGAAACACCACGTGGAGGTTTGAGTCGACTTGAGGCGATTTCACAAAGATTATGCTGGCCTCGCCAGGTTGAGACAGTCAGACATGTTACATTGTTCCATCGCCCCCAGTTTCCCAGAAGAGCTTGCATACCAATTTCAATTTACAGCAACAACATATACTTGCCTAAATTCGTTAGATTAGCCTGTTGTAAACTGTAATACACACAAACACATGATAGTCCCTATTGAAGCTTATTATCAAAAAAACTAGCCTTCTAGAATGTTCTCGAAGGAATTGATATCTACAACAACAACAACAACCTCACGTTAAAAATGCTTTCACTCTTCTATACTTTGTACACAAACACATGATATTTGCTATATGTATATACTATAGACAAAAACCTATTTTGTTTTTTCTGTACTATTGACACAAACCACATTAAAAATTCTCTCATTCTTCTATACAAAACACACTAACAATATGATATTAACTAGATGCATATATTATAGACACAGACCTAACATTTTTCTATACTATAGACACAAACCGCTTACCTATTATTATGATAGTTCCCCATTCCACCGCATATGGCTCTGATGGTGATAGAGCCTGGAGCCTGTGAGCCAGAACTCTTATATCGTACCTACTACTATACATAAAAACATTTATTTTAAATGGATGAAATCCACAAGAAATTGCAATAGATTTAAGTTTATATATAATGATTGGTTTGAAGGGAAACAGTGCTCGATTTGAAAACCAAAAAATTGTTAACGGGGGCTAAAGGAGGACTTCCCACACTTTCATTTACCGATTAATGAAATTGTGGTAAAAGAAGAGACGCATTGGAATTGAGTAAACAATTTGAAAATGAAAGCACTTTGATGGTTATGGCAGCAAGCACCTTAGCCCGAAAACAAGGAAATGTAGATCTAGCAGCTGTTCTCAAAAATTGCATTGAGAGCCCTAGTCGAGCTTCTAAAATTAAAAAAGTATTGTCCAGAAGAGAAAATAAACCAATGTGGTGTATTGACCAACTGTCATTGAATGAAGCATTAGCATTTTTGTTAGACAATAATTTTACAAAGCAGCAGTATTTAAACGTAAGGAGTGAGACTAAAATGAGGAACAGTGATATATATCCTCCATATAGAGAAGTAGCGATTGCCAAGAAAAGCTGCAGACCAGAAGGAATAATTGTTACCGAAAAGATTGCTAAAGTACCTCTTCAAATCCTATTGAAACATACAGCCAAAAGGATCATTGAATTGCAAGCCAAAGTTATATTATCTCTGCTAGATGATAACGAAGAAAGTAACTTAAGTGCCAAATTAATCCTTAGTTATGGATTTGATAGATGTACGGGCCAAATTAATTACAAACAAAAATTTTCAGATCCTGGTTCCTCTAAAGATTCAGATTCATCACTATTCGCAACCATAGTTATTCCATTACGTTTAGTTCCAAGATCAGGAAAAATTATTTGGAATTACGTACACCACAGTCGATAAGATTTTGTAGACCTTTGAAATTAGAATTCATAAAAGAAACAAAAGAAAGTATATTAAAGGAAGAAGTGGCTATTAAAAAAGAAATTGATGCATTAGAGTCTTATGTATTGAAAGTAGCTGAAAAAAACAGTAGAAATAAAATGCCTCTTATTTTTGACCGTAATCGATGGAAAAGTGTTAAATGTTCTGACGGGTATGAACTCGAATCAAAATTGCCCTATTTGTGGAGCTTCTCCCCGAGATTTTATTAACGTAAAAGATTTTAAATCTCATAAATTTCAAGCAAAAGAAGAATGATTAAGATTTGGATTTGCAGATTCGAAATCAGCACTCTTGAAAACCCCCGTATACATATATTCATCTTCGTACAGTGATATCTTATAATTTTGGCCACAAAATGTGGTATGTGGACCCATAGTGCAGTGTTAGAAAAGCTGTTATATCCAAATCATATTTTTTTCGGCTGCGAGTTCTTCATAAACGACCACTTTTCGTTCTTGACCAATTCTCAAAATATTTGATTTTACTTTTGGCCATAGTTCTAGGAACTCACAGAATTTTCCATGATATCTTATATCAAATTCAAAAGAGACCTGGAATTTTTTTGATTATTATTACATACAAAAAATTTTGAGTAACTTAATTCAAAAAGTATTTTACCAGACCAGGTGTATCTAAATATCTGGGATACGTGTCAAAAGTAGAGGATGTTCGTCTCTGGTAGATAGTCTTCTTCATTAAATCGAATATTTCATATGAGTCATTTTTGGGACATACCTCTTTCAACTTTTGTACAAATATAATAATAAGTAAAAATAATTATTTCTAGATCTTCCATATCAACTTCCTCAATAGTTTCTGAAGTAATGACAGAATGGTTGTTTGTATCCTTAAGATTTCTAGAATTATTGCGCAGTGATGTGTTGATGGTGCGCATCATGAATGCGAAGTAGCCGGATCTTGTAACTGGATTATAAAATATGCCGTGAAGAGAGATTAAAAAAATTATATGTCACAATTTAGATTATAATAAAAACTGACGTAATTATCAGGGTCATAGTTTTCGCATAACAATGAAAAAATATGAGCCGTAGCTTTCACCCACAAGATTTTATTTTCAGTTGATGGATAAGATTCATGAACTTCTATTAAATGTCGAACAAATATATTTATCAGCTTAGTTCGAAATTGCTTTTAAAGCGTTTTCACCTCATTATAAATTTCTAATATTCGCATGCCTTCAGCATGGTCTTGTAAATATTTTCTCAATTCCTGAATATACAAAAATTTTAAATATGAATAATTTATTTAAAAGAACTGTATTGCAAGTATTATTTATTTATTTATTCGATTGCTAAATCTTAACAAGTTTTAAAACAAATTTAAAATTATAAAAAAAAGATATTTAATACAATTCAAAAATACAAAGTGTTTAGGCTGCAACCCTAAGGGTTAATGAAAGTAAAAGACTTTTCTTTTACTGTCTTATCGACACGTTCCAGTATCGATTCTCGATACAAGAACGGGTCGCTCGATCGGCTTCTCCGACGAGTGCTTTTGGCGGTTGCAATTATTCACTAATTGGCTTGCCGAACAAGCGAAACGAACAAAATTAAAACCACAATTTTTTTCGCTTCATCCACATATTGGAAATCCGCGGTACTATTAAACTTTTTACTACTCACCTTTTGAAGAGAATTGTAGCTGCATTTTAAGGTAGATAAATAAAAATTGTGAATTCTTATTTTACTTACACTAGCTGTGTTGTTTTTTTTTCCTTTGCTCTTTTTCCTCGCACTGCCATACAAACTTCGAGCACCAATTGCACGAAGATTGTATGAAAATTAGCAACTGACGTATCTCGCCATTGCAGCCAAGTATCCAGCACTCCACTGTGAGAGAATACTCTCGGGAACAAACCAGCACGGATTTGTTTATGGTCCTATCGAGTCCTGGAAAAGCAAGAAGTAATTTACAAAGCAACCAGCATCATTAAAATTAGACGTTATCAACAACAACAACAAAAAAGGTTTGTGGATCAATTAATTTTATTTTCCTAGTCTCAGTGTTTAGTTTACGCATATGCAAAAATTCATTTTAAAGTGCAATTAAAAGTGAGAATTTAAAGTGTTTAAAAGGATTACTGTCCTAATTAGTGCGAATTTTGCTAAAAATTGATTAGCTTTGTGCATTAACAAATGCCACCATTTTGAGTTGAGTCAAAAAAAAAAAAATAAACGAAGATTCGCGAACATTGAAATTACAATTTCAAATAATTTATTAAAACAATTTTTGTAAAAATTACCAAATTTTTCGCATACTTTAAATTTAAAGAAAAGACTCTAAAAGGTTGACATATTTTGTTAATCATATTAGTTGGTTTTGCTGCAATAATTTACGTAGCACTAACTCACGCACAAGCTATCATTTTTACATACCTTTTTTTTCAGCAACGCGAAGATAAAAATTTCTTAAATATTCTAAAAAACATAAGTGTTTTTGCCATCAGTTTTTTTTTTCGGAAAGTAACTTTAATAATAAAAAGTAAAAATTTTCGCACAAATCAATTCAATATATTCAATATATTATAATCTTTGTTTTTGAATAAACACACTCACACACTCACAAACAAGCATACACTAGACAACAAGTTAGAGTTGTTACTTTTACTCTATTTATTTATGGTTGATTGGATTTTTATCAATTACACATTATTTAATATATTTCGCGTTTGTTTTTTAACTGAAAGCAAAATAATACGCTCAAATAAAATAATAAATAATTGTTTAAGCAGGTCAAGTGTCCGTCCGCACGTTCTGTTTTAAATTGTATTACTCGTGCCGGGAAAAGTTTTAGCAATAAATTTAAAAACTTTATTTTCGCGTCGGTACATTGTTATATAATAATTAGAGAAGGAAACATTGAGCTTATTATTGGTTCCATTTATGTTTTGATAAATATATGCAATCAATATATTTGAAGCCATTAATTGTAACCTTATTACACACACACACACGCACACACGACACTTGAATTTGCATTAACACTCTATTGTTTTTGCAACTATTATTATTTTAATAATTTAATTGGGTTGACTGTGTTTTATATTTCGGTTTTTCGGCGATTTTTGTATTAAATGCGTGTTTAGTTACAAATTAATAAAATAAACAAAAACGGAGAATAAAAACTTTAATATAACCACGGAAAGAAGCCGACACGAAAATAAAAGAAAAACAAGTGGTCAAACAACAAGTGTCAATTGGAGCACAAAACAGAATCAACAATCAAAGCTACTGGAAGGAGTTCGAAAAAGGGTTGCCAGATCGACAGGAAAAATTATCGCACGTATTGCGATTGTCGTTTTTGGCACTTTTTCGGTAAATTTAACAACTCGTTGATAATCAGGAACTTTATTGCCAGTTGTCGTCAACAATTAATTTTCAAGTATATTTCAACGCCTGTGGGATTTTGGACCTTTTTCTGGAAAATCATAAATATTTTTTAATAACATTAATCAATACAGGCAATTTATTGTTATAAATTACAATTGTTTGTTATACCATTATTAAAATAAGAATAAATACAAACAATATTGGATATTTTAATAAATATTTGTTTAATTTTTGATATTTTTACAGAAAAATTTATACAAAGAAAAAATTTAACCACTTATGTTTCTTTGTGAAGTTTCTACGTATTAGAAACGAGTAAAAAATATTTTTAACAATTTTTTATTTAAAAAAAAAAACAAAATTTTCTTTGCTAGCGGAAGTTTCTACTTATTAGAAACAAAAGAAAAATATTATAAGTATTTTTGAGCTTCAATTTTATTCACAAACGGAAGTTTCTACTTATTAGAAACAAATTAAAAATCGTTTGGAGCAGCTTCAGCTTGAATTTTCTTTTCTGGTTTTTTTGATTTGTTGCGTTTTCAGCAAGTTATAAAAAAAACAGTTTTCCGTACAAAGTTGTATATACATACATTTATTATACAAATTTATAAAAGTTTTTGTTCATTCGTTTTCGACCAACAAATAAATCATGGCTAAAATGAACTCGTTCATGAGGCATACCGACACTATTTTCGATTTGGAGAAAGATTTTAATCATATTCCTCAAAAAGAGCATACTCTTTTTGCTCTAAAAATTCAAGAGGATGAGTTAAAATCTCAATGGGCAACAGCAAAGGCGTCCTACGAATCCTGCCTTCAAAAATTAGAGTCAAAGAGTAACGACGATGATGAAAATGTTTCCGTCGTGAAAGTTAGATATCGTTCATGCTATCAGGCATACGTTCGTTGTCTCGCTACAATGAACGAACTATCAGACCAGCTGTCAACGTCCAAGAGAAGTCATGAGGAACTGGATGTTACGAAGATGGAAATTCCGATGTCGGGCCATAACATAAACTTGCCGCCATGTGATACCGAGCTGTTTCACGGGGATTATTTGACATGGCCATCCTTTAGGGATATGTTTTCGGCCATCTACATATCGAATAATCGGCTGACACCTGTGGAGAAATTGTTTCATCTCAATCAGAAGACCCGTGGAGAGGCAAAGGAGATTGTACAAAAATCTCCTCTGACGCATGAAGGTTTTGCAACAGCCTGGCAAAATTTAACTGATCGTTATGAAAATAAGCGAATTTTGGTGAACAGCCAGCTAAAGGTTTTATTTAATCTGCCGGCTGTAACTAACGAGTCTGGAAGTGCCATAAAAAAGCTACAGAGAGATATAAATAATTGTATATCAGCTTTTACGATGCACAAGGTAGATATAAGCAATTGGGATGCGATATTTACCTACTTATGTTTAACGAGGTTGCCAGAAACTACGCTCTCCTTATGGGAGCAATCGATTGAGGACAAGGCGGAAATCCCCAAATGGGCCGACCTTGATAAGTTTCCAACTAGTCGATTTCAGACATTAGAAACGGTGAGTGACTTTAGAGGCGCGGTGCCAAAAGGGCAAAAACCAAGCACACCTTCACCGAATGTGAAGAGAGTCAACACATATCAAGCAAATGTGACGAACAATAATTGCAAGCTGTGTAAAAATCAGCAACATGCGTTAAAGTTCTGTCCAAAGTTTATGGCCATGAGCATAAATGACAGATCATCAGCTGTGAGGCGTTTGCATTGCTGCCTCAATTGCCTGTCAACGGGCCACAATTCTAAGAATTGTAAAAGCGGGTACAACTGCTCGTCGTGTGGACAACGGCATCACTCGTTGTTACACAAAGATTTCAAAGATGCAAATAGTCATCAAAATGCGGGAGGTTCAAGCACGAGTGCAATACAGTCCACTCAACCATTGGCAGTGCAATCGCAACCAATTGCAAGCACTAGCCGTAACGTTCAATCGTGTTTCGCCTCAAGCAGCAAAGGTATTTTGCTGGGAACCGCGATGATAAATATTTGCCACAGAGGGTCTATTTTTTCAGCCAGAGCACTTATTGATTCTGGCTCCGAAGGCTCGTTCATTTCTGAGAGGCTGCAGCGACTTATTCAGCTGCCTACTCAACGAACTTGCGCCCAAGTCTCAGGACTTAATAACGTAGTATCGGCTAGAGTGCAAAAGGCATGCACGCTGGTAATAGGGTCACCTATTGATCCAACCGCGCAATTAACTACACGTGCGCTGATACTTTCCAAAATCACGGGCAATCTTCCTACTTGCTCAGTTGATCCCTTGTTGCAGCAAGCTTTTCCGGAGCTTGTACTAGCCGATAAGCGTTTTTATTGCAGCGATCAAGTCGATGTGTTGTTAGGTGGGGACTTATACCCACAAATCCTTCTTGATGGTATCCGTCGAAATGTTCTTGGGTCACTTATTGCGCAAGAGACCATCTTCGGCTGGATTTTAACTGGTTCTATCCCAACCACGTCCCAAAAACCTCCCTCTTCAGCGGTCGTTTCATATTTTAGTGAAGTTTCACTTGACCGGCAGTTAGCGTCTTTTTGGGAGCTTGAAGAGGTACCGCAAAAGGCTGCGTCCAATCTCACAGACAAATTTTGTGAGGACAATTATTTCAAAACGACCAGGCGTATCTCGGATGATCGATACGTGGTGACCTTGCCTTTCAAGGAAAACTTTCCAGAACATGTCCGCTTAGGTGATTCACGCTATATTGCGGTACGTCAATTCCTGCGCAATGAGGTGAGATTGGCCAAAAATATAGCCTCTAAGAACGAATACGATGGTGTTCTAAAAGAGTACCACTTGCTGGGCCACATGAGAGAAATATCTTCTGGTCTCAATCAGCGACCATCTTCAGGATACTACCTGCCTCATCACGCCGTCTTGAAGCCTGACAGACCAGTACAAAAGTTCGCGTGGTCTTTAACGCGTCTAGCTGTACATTAAATGGTGTTAGTCTTAACGATGTCCTACATGCAGGTCCAGTTCTGCAAAGTGATTTAACTTTGCTTATACTGAAGTGGCGGTTCTTCCAATTCGTGTTTAATGGCGACATTGAGAAGATGTACCGCCAAATACTCGTGAGCGAGGACCATCAGCGATTCCAGCGAATAATCTTTCGCGATTCACCAGGGAATCAGCTGCAAGATTTCCAGCTTAAAACCGTCACTTTTGGTGTTAACTGTGCTCCGTTTCTCGCCATTAGAACCCTTTTGCAGCTTGCCGATGATGTGGAAGGCAGCTTGCCGCTAGCGTCAAAAATCTTGCGTCACCATATGTACGTAGATGACGCACTGGCGGGAGGTCATGACCTGAAGTCAGCGGTGCAAGCTCGTGAAGAGTTAGAAAAAGCGGCACAATCAGCAGGTTTTTCATTACAAAAATGGACAGCCAATTCAGATGACGTACTACGAGGAATCCCGAAGAGTCATCGCCTGCGTGAAGATTTTCTGGAGCTGGAAGATACGAGCAATGTTAAGACGCTAGGCATCAGGTGGAACGCCAGGTCCAACCATTTTTATTTCAATGCGCGTCCACTGGATCAAGAAGGAAGCTTTTCGAAAAGAGAAGTGCTGTCGGCCCTAGCAAAACTCTTCGATCCCGTAGGATGTTTGGCCCCGGCAGTAGTCATCGCCAAAATATTGATGCAGCAGGTCTGGTTGGATGGCATCGGATGGGATGATCAATTGACCCCTTCTACTTTGCAACGTTGGCAAGCTTTTCTCGAGAATTATCCGCATATCAGCGACGTGCGAATTCCACGTTGGGTAGATTTCTCGCCAGAAAACGAGGTGCAGTTCCATGAGTTTTGCGATGCTTCAGAGAAAGCATATGGTGCTGTGGCTTATATTCGTATTAGGCGCTTGGACAAGGTAAGCGTCCATCTCCTCGTAGCAAAAACGAGAGTGGCACCAGTCAAAACGGTGTCGTTGCCCAGGCTCGAGTTGTGCGGCGCGCTTCTGTTGGCAGAAATGGTTGAAGTATTCCTAAAAACGTTAGAGACTTTTAATCATCAGCTGTTCTTGTGGACAGATTCAAGCATTGTGCTAGCGTGGCTGCGAAAACAACCGTGCTCCTGGACTACTTTCGTCGCTAACCGAGTCACAAAAATCAGTGAGAAAGTGGGTACCAAGAATTGGAGTCATGTGGACTCAGCAGATAGTCCCGCAGATCTGGCCAGCAGAGGACTAGAACCACAGCACCTAAGAGATAGTTCTTTGTGGTGGCATGGGCCCTTATGGCTGCAGCAAGAGACCAGTTCGTGGCCAAAACAAAGTGACGAATGTGATACAGCGTTGGAAACAAAAACCATAAAAGCTCATGTGGCTTGTGCTCAGCATATAGGCGTTTTAGAGCGTTTTTCGTCATTGCCTCGAGCCTTGCGAGTTCTATCGTATGTATTACGATTCTTTCACCGAACTCACCCGGCACATAAAAGTAGTTTTTGTTCTAAGTCCGCTACGATATCACAGCAAGAAATGCGAGAAACGACAAGAAGACTTGTGATTGCTAGTCAAAAATTGGGGTATCCATCTGAATATGCCCACTTATCAAAGAAAATTTTGATTGACTCAAAGAGTTCTATTTTAAATCTAAACCCTTTTCTAGATAACGAAAATATACTTAGAGTCGGTGGCCGGTTAGCAGGGTCTGAGCACATAGCTTATAATGAGCGACATCCTGTTATTTTACCGTATGACTGCCAATTCTCTAAGTTACTTGTGAAATTCACCCATGAAATTTCAATTCATGGTGGGATCCAGCTTGTATTACGACTTATTTGGATGCAATGTTGGATTCCCAGAGTAAAGAATATGATAAAATCTATCATCCATAATTGTAAAGTTTGCGTTATCGACCGCAAGCGGTTACAGACTCAACTGATGGCTTCATTACCTCCAGAGCGAACCAAATTATCTCGCCCATTTGCAACTACTGGAGTCGATTTTACAGGTCCATATGAAATTAAGAATTACACTGGTCGCGCCTGTTTAATTACTAAAGGGTATATTTGTGTGTTTGTCTGTTTTGCTACGAAAGCTATTCACTTAGAGGCTACCAGTGATCTCAGTACTGTCACATTTTTGGCAGCATTCTCGAGATTTGTTTCACGTCGAGGATGTCCAGAAAAAATGTATTCCGACAATGGAACCAACTTTGTGGGTGCCTCCCGTGCTTTTAAAGAGGATTTTAAATCCTTTCTAAGTGATTCAAGAGAGAAGGTGGTGTCAAAGTTTGCGCACCAACACTTAACGTGGCACTTTATTCCGGCAGGCGCTCCTCATATGGGAGGTTTGTGGGAGGCGGGTGTTAAAAGTTTTAAGTTGCACTTTCGCAAGGTAGCGTCGGATATGAAATACACGTTTGAGGAACTCTCCACCTTGCTATCGCGTATCGAAGCATGTTTGAATTCACGCCCTCTGGGCCCTATGTCATCAGATCCTAATGATCTAGCGCCGTTAACTCCAGCGCATTTTCTCGTAGGGGGTCCTTTGCTTGCTCCGATTGAACCGGACATTGTTGAAAGTCCAATATCGATTATCAATCGGTGGCAAAACTCAAGGCATTGAACCAGAAGTTCAGCCAAGTGTGGAAAAACGACTATTTAAAAGAACTTCACAAAAGACATAAGTGGAAATTCCCCCACGAAGACGTAAAAATTGACGACTTGGTGGTCATCAAAGAGGATAACCTTTCGGCCTGTGAGTGGCGCTTAGGTAGAGTCATGAAGACTTATGTAGGCTCCGGCAATCGTGTCCGTGTCGCCGACCTATGAACTGAACGCGGAATTATTACCCGACCGGTTTTAAAATTGATTCGTCTGCCGCCCATCTCGTAGTTAGATGTAATCGTCCGTGTTCGTAATTTTGTGCGTGTTGTCCTCCGTTCCGTTCTGAGAAAATTAACGTATTTAATTTTTTTTGTTTCTCTTAGCCACCGAACAATGTCGAGCGTCGGAACCGTATCCGCTGGAGCCATATTGAAGTGTCGCGTTTGCCTAGCTCGTCATCCACTACGTTTTTGTAAGACGTTCGTAGCCGGCAACGTCGCCGATCGGTTGCGACTGGTGCTACTGTTTAAATACTGTTCGCGGTGTCTCTCCCCAAACCACTGCACCGACGACTGCGCCAGTGATGGGCGTTGCGGTAAATGCGATGGGTCGCATCACACCATGCTGCATCTAGGCCAGGCTAAGGACGACGCAAAATTGGCACCGACCAAGCCGCACGACGTAGTCAGGTCTGATTTTCTACAGTCTTCTCGTCAGTGCGGGACGAACGCCGAGGGGAGTTTTGCTTCGCGGCCTAATTTGCTGCAGGTTGAATCGAGCGTTGAAGGGGACCGGAGGTCTGAAAAAGACGATGACGAAGCAAGAATGGCGCGTCGTATCCGCAACACAGAAGAATCGCGCGCGCTTCGACCCTCCTTGCGCGGCAACCCAAATGGAGCGTCTCGAAAGACGCGGCGCGCAGGTAGAAGATTGCGCTCAAGAAGAGACGGGCATCACAATCGGGGTCAAGGACGGACCCGGCCTATTCACCGCCGCTCCAATAGTGGCGCTCAGCGCCTGCCCTCGCCACCACCGTTGCCATGTCTGCAACAGGTGACTTCGCTCCTCCCCACGGCGCTCGTCAAGGTGCTTGATAAAGGTTGCATGCATCGGATTCGTGCTTTGATTGACGCTTGTTCGGAGAATTCCATAATTTCCCAGCGTCTCGTTCGCCAACTTGGGCTGCCATCGATGCTGGTTGGCTCGCAAGAGGTTTGCTCCCTAACCCTCCGAGCGAACTATGAGTCGAACCAGTCGGTGACCGCCCAAGCGAAGGTGTTGCGTCATTTTTCACGAGTCACGCAGCGACAAAATTTGGACACGGCGATCAAGGCACAGTTTTCGAATCTGATGCTTGCTGACCCCGATTTTTTCGTTGCTTCACCGGTCGACATGGTGTTAGGGGTAGATGTTTACCCGAAAATCATGCAACCAGGAATTATACCGAGTGGTTTTGGGGGGGTCATAGCCCAGAATTCAATTTTTGGTTGTGTGATATCGGGCACGTTGACCCACTAATCTAATTTCTGCGATTTTCATATCCACCTTTTTATATTATAAATATTTAATTTCCTTTGGCATATAATTAATAAATATTATAATGAATTTGAAAAACCTGAGACTATGAATTGATCCACTCCTTTTTTTTTTTTGACTAGATTTAAGATATATTAAAATTTATTACAGTAGTACTGCAAGGGGGCCGGGATGTTTAGGCTGCAACCCTAAGGGTTAATGAAAGTAAAAGACTTTTCTTTTACTGTCTTATCGACACGTTCCAGTATCGATTCTCGATACAAGAACGGGTTGCTCGATCGGCTTCTCCGACGAGTGCTTTTGGCGGTTGCAATTATTCACTAATTGGCTTGACGAACAACTGAAACGAACACAATTAAAACCACCATTTTTTCGCTACATCCACATATTGGAAATCCGCGGTACTATTAAACTTTTTACTACTCACCTATTGAAGAGAATTGTAGCTGCATTTTAAGGTAGATAAATAAAAATTGTGAATTCTAATTTTACTAACACTAGCTGTGTTGTTTTTTTTTTCCTTTGCTCTTTTTCCTCGCACTGCCATTCAAACTTCGAGCACCAATTGCACGAAGATTGTATGAAAATTAGCAACGGACGTATCTCGCCATTGCAGCCCAGTATCCAGCACTCCACTGTGAGAGAATACTCTCGGGAACAAACCAGCACGGATTTGTTTACAAAGTATGATTTTGATTGAAACCATGTATTATTAACAAACAAAAAAGTTTTAATAAATTTCTTAAAGTATATAATTTTATTAAAGTATAAAAATAAAAAAATAAAAAAGTTGAGTCAAATCGATAATATCAGATAGCATAGCAGGGTTGCGTTTTCAAGACAAACAAGGTCAAGTTAGCAACAATTTTTGTATCTGGACATCGGCGGAGTCGTGTGACAAACAAGGTCTCATGCCCAATAAAACACCACTCTGGTGGCATTCTGGCTTGACAGGTTAGTTACTCGACAAACTAGGTCAACTTCACCAAACCAATTTTCATAAAACAAAGAAAACCAGTTACGAACGCAGGCATTAAGACAAACTAGGTCTTATCGGCCACTCATATTAATATATCGATCTAATGTAATGCTTCAGGAGGTAAAACCAAGACACCACAGTACCGTCGACAAATGTAGTCACATTCATCATGAAGATACAAAGCAATTGAAGATCCCAGGTTTAGGTCTATTCAGATTATTTAGATGTTCATACACCAAAATTATCCATTTTAGGCTCAGCTCCATTTATCCATTTAGATTGTTAAATTAATGTGTTTACAAATATCACCAGATGCATCAGATATATGTTTGAGAGAACTTAATGATAATCAACGACGGTACTGCAGGTAATCTATAATTTTATGTTTGATTGAGTCCATGGATTCACTTAAGGATATAACATCAGATACAAAATTAAAATCACCGCAAGCTCTTCTAAGAGGGTCATTTTACAAATAATTAGTTCTACAAAAGTTCATGTGGAGTAACTCAAAAGATCTTCTAGGACGAAGAGGAATATTAAAATATATTTTAGTCAATAAATATGGACTGTTGACATATCCATGTAAAAGTTTTATAATCCAACAAGCATTTATCATAATTCTCCGATTTTTTAAAGAAGGAAGATTTAAGAGTTGTAACCGATATTTATAAGGAAGTAAGTGAAAATCAGTATAACAATAAAGATATCTTAAGCAAAACAAAAGAAATTGTTTCTGCACTGAGTCAATGCCGTCTATGTAACAACCGTATCGTGGGCACCAAACAACTGAAGCGTATTCTAAGATAGGCCGCACTAGGGAAGTGAACAAGGTTTTCGTTATGAATGGATCATTAAACTCTTTTTCCCAACGTTTAATAAATCCTAAACTACTATTTGCTCTATTTATTATTTTATTTACATGAATATTAAAGCGTAGTTTAGGATCCATTGCAATTCCAAGATCATATAAAATATCTAAGGATTCCAATGGATAACTACAAATTTTGAAGGTACATTTAATTGGTGGTTTGCGCAAGAAAGACATATGCTTGCATTTCTTCATGTTGAGGTTCATACGGTTCGTTTTGCACCAGTTATGAAGGTGATCAATGTCGGCTTGCAAAAATACAGCGTCATTATCATTTTTAAAGGAGTTTGACGTCGTCAGCAAACATTATGATACTAAAATGCATTATGACAGATGGCAAATCGTTTATAAAAAGTAGAAACAAAAGGGGCCCAAGATGACTTCCTTGAGGTACTCCTGAAGTAACAGGAAACTCATGTGATTTCAGGAGCTTAAAATGAACAGTTTGAGTTCTATTGCTTTAGTAAGATTCAATCCACTTTACCAACGGTATAGGAAATCCAACAAGATGTAATTTTAAGATCAATAGTTTGTGATTTACAACGTCAAAAGGTTTACTAAAACCAGTGTAAATAACATCAGTTTGCATGCCTTTTCCAAAATTTTCTATAGTTTTTGATGTAAATTCGAGAAGGTTAGTAACAGTAGAATTTCCAGAAAAAAATCCATGTTGCAGAAGAGGCATTAAAGACTTAACGCTATGCGATAGTCGCGATGTAACAATTGCCTCTAAAAGTTTAGACAAAGCACTTAATTTTGCGATGCCACGGTAGTTATCAATTAAAGACCTATTTCCGGATTTATGCAGCGGAATAACAAATGAATGCTTCCAGGCTGCAGAAGAATTCCGAGATTTTAATGATGAAGTAAATAGTAAAGAGATTGTAGTTACTAATTCTTCACAGCAGTATTTTAATATACATGAAGGTATGTTATCAGGACCACTTTTATATGATGTTTTAATCTTCTATCTATATATATAAAATAGGATGTGTGTATGTATGTAACGTATGGACTCCAAAACGGCTGGGCCGATTTTGATGAAATTTTCAGGTAATCTTCATCTTTGTACGGTGGGTAACATAGGCTATATTTGGACCCGATAGGTGGCGCTGGGGTGGACTTATATCGAAAATTTGAATTTATGGACCAATTTAACTGAAATTCAGAATGTATGTTTGTTTGATCATAAGAAAATAATTTGTGTATAAATGGACCCGATAGGTGGCGCTGGGGTGGACTTATATCGAAAATTTGAATTTATGGACCAATTTAACTGAAATTCAGAATATATGTTTGTTTGATCATAAGAAAATAATTTGTGTATAAATGGACACGATAGGTGGCGCTGGGGTGGACTTATTTCGAAAATTCGATGGCGTGAAAAATATATAAATACTTTTAATTTTATTTTATAACGAGGGGAGTAGCGAAGCACACCGGGTTCAGCTAGTATTTTCTAAAAATGATAAGGCTGTGTTTGTAGCAATTATTGGGAAATAAATATCCCCAGATTGAATATTAAAAGGATAACTTAAATAATCATAGGACGATAATGAATACGTCATCTTGAAAAAGTCAGCAAAAAGATTGCAAATACTATTATCATTATCAGACTCAACAGAATTGTACTTCATAAATGAAGGATAGGAATCAATCTTCCGTTTTGTGTTAACAAAGTTCCAGAAGGATTTAGCATCAGATTTGATGTTTAATTTCATTTTTGTTAAGAAGATATGGATTGTTTGCATAACTGTTGGTAACTGTATTTAATCGAGGTATAGCATCCAAAATCGCATATGTTATGTGCTTTTTGATATTTTTTATAGTATTCACGCAAGAGTGTTGTGCTAAGCATCTTCACTGATACTCATTAGTTATCGCTACTGTGCACTGCATAACTTACATTTTGTAAGTTTTTGCTAGTACAGTTGATTTTGCTTTTACTTTGGTTTACTTGCAATAATTGACAATATGCAATTTGTGAATATTGTAAACAAATCAATAGAAGGGGTGTTAGCACTCTATTTATTACCGACACTTTTGTGAGTGCTTTGTTCGATTGTGGCACAATTGTGCTAGCACAGTGTGCTGACACAAGAGGGTGTACATGTGCTGGTGAGTCAACACACAAAAAATTGTGCTATTGCCCACCTCTATAATGTTGGATGATGAGAATCTTCGGGTGTAACCAGAGGATCTGATTTAGGCACAGAAGCGATATTGCTGTCATCAAAAAACACCAGATCAAGCAAACGATTATTTTTGTTAAAGATGCAGTTAACAAACAGGCTTTGGATTGAGAGCTCGTTTAAAAAATAATTATCGGATGAACTTTCAGACGAAGGTAAAAATATTCCACGAATTTCAGAACAGCAGTTCCAAAAAACGTTTGGCAGGTTAAAATCTCCAGTTATTAAAATATGATCATTAGATTGCAGTTTTGAGCAAGCTTTACTAATAGAAGCCAAATGTTTGCTATAAACTTCTAAGGTAGAAAGAGGAGGAATATATGAGCATGTAGTAAAAAGGCTCAAGGAACAAACTTAGCATGAACACAACAGAATTCAATGTCTAAGGATTCTGGAATTAATAACTCTTTAGAGAAATGTGTCGCTTTGACTGCAATCAACAAACACCCGCCTTTAGAGCAAATACCAGAAATGGAGTTTGTAGCTTTGTGTTATATGTTAAATTTGTTGCACAGAATTTCAGTATTTAGAGTGTTAGGTTTCAGCCAAGTCTCACTAAAAGCAATTATATTAAAGTGAAGGTTGTGACTCAAAATTAATATATTATTTAGTTTTGTGTTAATGCCACGAACGTTTTGGTAAAGGATAAGGAACTGAGAGCAACAATCTAGTTTTTTTTTTATTCTTGTTAAGAACCGGTAAAGTAGCCAAGGAAGTTGTAGGCTAAGGTCTAGAAATGAATTCATGCACCATCGTATTGTCAGGCCAAAACTTTTGATCCAATACCTTGTTAAAAATATCACCAGGCAAAGATATTTTAAAAGAGGACGTAACACGCTCGTATGAAAAATTGCATTTGTAAACAGAGATATTTTTTTTTTACAACATTGAGCTTAGAGTTTATATAGAATAATACGTCTTCACTGGATGTATCAGCTGCAAAACGAGAAACAAATACAGATTTTATAGGTTCAATAACCACAAGTTTTTTATGAACAGGGACTTTGATACTGCTGTTCGATATATGTTTCGGTATTCCTCCTGTAGAAACCGAAATAATTTGAGAAGGTGCAGGGACTACATTTGAGGCAATACAAGTTTCAGCGTAAGTTTTTTTTGTGCCAGAAATGCGAGGAGAATCAGCAATTACCTCAATGATTGGTATTTCCTCAACAGAAGGAGAAATCTGATCAACTGACGCAGCGACCTTAGTTGGTCCGATTTTATCAGTCATTTGATCAATATTGACCAATTGATTGATCTTCAAGCTGTATGTTCACAGTTACAGTAGAAGGTAGAACAGTATTATTATTGGGCGATGGCGTGGCTTTATCAGTAGTTTTAGCTGAAATACGAATATTTTTGTTTGAACGTTTACGTTTTGGAGAACTGTAAGCTTCATCCATAATTTTAAACTTTTAAAACAAATCTTCGTATTCACTCAGTCTATCTGGTGCTACCTTTAGATCCTTTGCCACCTCCAAAAAACCTTTCCGAGATTGTCTAATAAGTTTAAAGATGTCAACATTTGTAAACCTGCAATCTTCACATGACCAACGAAGTCCCTTACTTTCGTTGAGTGCATAAAAGATCCTCGCAGTCAACGCTGCACACTTGATATGAAAAAATGAATCACACAACCAGCAGGTAACCAGCCGGTCTGATTCACCTTTTACAGAGCAGTTTCGGAAATTGCAGATCATTTTCAGTTAAATAGAAAGTTTTGCAATATAGATGTAAGTAAAAGGAGAAAAATGAACTTAAATGCTTTTAATGAAAAACAGTTTATTTTGTTTAAAGTCACTGTACTGTAGAAACTTTGCAGCCCTGAGTTTGTAGAAACAACGAATTGAAAAGTTTTATAAGCACTAGAGTTTTTGCAGTAGCGTTAAAACAGATGTAGAAAGAAAATACGATAATTTGCTCTATAGAAACCTGTTTGTGCTAAAACAAAACAGGAAGAAGGAAAGAAGCAAATTATAAACAAATATACATATATATTTATATATTTTTAATGAAAATTATATTAAATATCTAAGTATTTTAAAAGGGATGAAATCCACGTTGTCACGCTTCCAGATGTATGTATGTGCAAGTTGATCAGAGAGCTGTTTATTTTTATTTATATTTATTAATTTAGAACTTTTAGCTAAAGATAACTTCAAATGTTAGAGCGCGCAAAAACACGTCTTAACGTTAAGAAGAGAACGACGAAATGTGAATTATGTGTTGCTTAATATTTGAATGCTACACAATCTTGAGAAATTTAAAATGTAAATAATAAGATCACTGATTCTAAAACGGTGACTTCTAATTTCGGCCTTTTAGGGATAGATCCAATAAAACAATTAGACTTTTCTATTTGTGCAGCATATCCGTGTGTTAACTTTTCGTATGTTTGCGTTGATACAGAACGGAACTTCTCTAAAAATTCATTCGTTTAAAAAATGTCAATGAAAAAGTTAATAAAATAACTCGATTAAAAAATTTTGAAAGCCAGCATTCTAAACAAAATTAACTTACCGTTTGTCTCAACCACTCGAATAATAAACAACTTGTCATATGTTAAAAGACAGTCTGCAATTAGTGTTTGAAATGTATCTTCGTTCAGCTCCACATTTCGTTCATCGCATAAATACAATTTATATCTGCTTTTATCAATCTCGAAAAATGATGCGGCTAGTAAAATTTTTATAAATGTGCTTAAGGCTGATCAGAAAAATTAATTGTCAAGATAGAAAATCCTTCTGTTGATCAAACATTCACGAGAAAATATTCCTTAGATTGTCTGTCTGCTCATATATTGTCAGTAGGTCCCGAGGTCTATAATTTAAATTTTGACTTTTCTTATCTTGAAAATAATTTTTATCGTATTTATCGGAATCTATCACATCAACAAGTTTAATTTTTTCGCTGTCATCTTTCACCGTTACATATTTATGCAAGTTGTTATAGCACAAATAAAAAAACTTTCATTTTTAACCCCTTTTTTTCACAAAATCAATAATTACTTAGCCAACACTGTAATAAAAACAATTAAAAATTTGCCACAATTAATGCGTTACGCATGCAAGCTATGCCGACAAACTGACAAAATTTTATTGTGTTCTATTGTTTGCTGGAAATGAACACTATTTGGTGTTAATATTGATACATGTGGAATCATGTTTAAATTTCTAAAGCACGATTACACAGTAAAGACTATAAAGAACACAATATCTTTTCACAATTGTATTAAATGTATGTGTATTTTTCATCCCTTTTAATCTTTACTTTTTCACAAAATTAAACTTTAATAAACAAAAACTTCAACAAAAGAATTAACACTAAAGAATTTGACAAACTTTGTGTGTTACGCATGCAAACAACGCCAACCAACTAAAAAAAATGCAATTGTTTCCCTGTTGTTTGCTACAAATTAACAGTATTTGGTGTGAATATTAATACATTTGTATTTCCTTTGAATTATCAGCAATTTACTTCCGAGAAAAGGAGAATCGTGTTTAAATTTCTTCAATATGATTACACCGTAAAGAATAAAAAAAACACAAAATAGATTGATCATTCAATTTAATGCAAATGGATAAAACATTTATTTTATCCATCTATCGAATAAATGAACTACATAACGATATCCAAAAACTCAAAGATTAATTATTATTTTTCGATTTTTATTGTATTGCTCAAAAATAAGAATTATGTTTCAATTTCTATTTTTTTCCATCAAAAATAAGAGTTATTTTTTGATTTTTATTTTTCTGTTCAAGAATAAGACTTATTTTTGGGTTTTATTATTTTGCTCAAGAATAAAAATTGTTCCTCAATTTTTATTTTTTTCGCTCAGAAATAAAAGTTATAACTCCATTTTTATTTGTATGCCCAGAAATAAGAATTATTTGTTGAGTTTTATTTTTTCGCTCGAAAATAAAAATCATATGTCGAGTTTTACTTTTTTTCCTCAAACATAAAACTCAAAACACCACACAGCTTTGTTGTTGCGGGCACATGCTCGCCTTGAGTGTGACTTGTGTGCGTACGTAAAAAGTGTGTTTGGGGGGTTTAACATATGGCACGATTACGATAACTCGGGCGCCGTAATTTTAAAGAGATTTTTTGTTCAGAACCACAAACAAATTAATTTGGTCGGACAAAAAATCGATACCTTAACTAGTTATCGAGTTATCAATTTTTAAAATTTTTAGCCTTGGTAAAAGATCTGTTCAATAAAATATCTATATCTTTACAAATTTTTAATAGATATAGAAGATTAACACGTCATATGAAAGATAATTTAATAGTCTATTCGAAAAAATACAAATAAAAAAATTTTAGCAATAAATTTAATTTTATTGGTAGTTTTATATTATGGTTGCTTTTCAGTTGTGACAAAACCGTTATTTTCTCAAAAATTTCCATTATTAATATGCAAAAAATACATTAGATATTTAAAGACTTAAGTTTTATCTTTCATCAATCAATCAAATTTCAAAATCAATATAAGTTTTTCGAATTAACTGTAAGTTAAATATGTTTGTTGCAAAGATAAACTATTTGACTTAATAAAATAAAAGCTGTTGACCAAAAGTAATCAGCTAAAAGCTTAAAATTTTTTCACTAGCTGGAAATATTAATTCATATAAATATTACTGCTTCAATTTTGCCTTAAAATAAAGTATAAAATTTAAATATGCTTGAAAACAAAGTCCCGTATAAAAGCAAACCACTTTTTACGTACGCACACAAGGCACACTCAAGGCGAGCATGTGCCAGCAACAACAAAGCTGTGTGGTGTTTTGAGTTTTATGTTTGAGGAAAAAAAGTAAAACTCGACATATGATTTTTATTTTTGAGCGAAAAAATAAAACTCAACAAATAATTCTTATTTCTGGGCATAAAAATAAAAATTGAGTTATAACTTTTATTTCTGAGGGAAAAAAATAAAAAATTGAGGAACAATTTTTATTCTTGAGCAAAATAATAAAACTCTAAAATAAGTCTTATTCTTGAACAGAAAAATAAAAATCAAAAAATAACTCTTATTTTTGATGAAAATAATAGAAATCAGTGAATAATAATTAAATTCAATTTTTATTGGTAAAACTCAAGAAATACAAATCATTTCTTATTTCAATAGAGCATGCACTAAGCAGCATAATGAAGTTATCCAAAATGTGCTCCGACAATTGGATCATGTTGATTTTTTTCGATTTAGTTTTTGGAAATAATCGTTATTTTCTATCCCTGCATAAAACTATACAATATTATTATCTTTTCAGTGCTTTTTCAATTCACACCGCATTATTATTTAAGGTGTGTGTGGTTATTTTCACTTCAACCCAGTCGAAGATAATTTCATACTTGTTTTTAGATCATCTTAAAATGTCTGACGCTGAAAACTTTTCATCCTAATCATCATCAAGCAACTCATTTTACTTTGGGGCATGTCACACGTTGTCTGCCTGTCCGTCAAACATTGGAATTTTCGCCATTTCTTTTCCTCTCTCTCATTGTTTTGTCCACGGCATGCTACACACAGTTTTCTGTTCGATAATGGCGGAAGCTAAATTTACTACGTTTTTGCTACCATTTCGTGCAGGCAATGTTCCTTTATGCAATCGATTCAATAAAAGAGCTACCCTCTATAGGTTGTTTATAAGTGGTTTTATTTGCATTTAAAATTGATGGGTTAAATTCTGATCTCCGGGGGTTTAAAATTAATAACATTGGCCAATATGTATGCAGGAAGTGTTGAAACAGCTGTTTGAAGAACAATAACGAAAGAAAACAGCAAAATTCGTAGCTTTTTTGACAAAACTAACAAACGTTTTTAAAAACACGAACGAATTTTAATGATTTATATAATTTTAATTGTTATTAATTTAATTTCACTTACTTTCTCTTTTACACTAGATTCATTTTGTTTTATATCAAAACGCCAATTGAGCGATTGGCAGTCCATTGGCAGTTACATTCATATTTTTAATTATAAAAAATACACAATTACTAAAAGAACAATATATTAAATCATTAATATTACATGCACAATAATCACTAATAATATTCAGCTGTTCCGTTGAATCCTTTTGCTGCAGCTAGCCGAGCTGAATTTTGCATACTCGTCAAGTATTCTTCTTCTTTTTATAAATAAATACCATTCAAGCCATGTATAGCACTAGTAGGGTACAATTCAATACTAAACAACAAACATCTCATTACTGATGAATTCAAATAGTACATTTCCTACTGCAGTGCAGTTTTATTACTTCTAAGCGTGAAACATCAAGAAAATGCAACCGTTGTCCAAATTGTTTTCAGCTTTGGGCCGTGAACATTTTTGTCGGTTGCCTGGAAATTTTTGGATGACTGAGAAGCTCTCTCAATTTCCAGTTTTTTCTTTTACCTGCGAAAACAACAACAAATTTGTCCGTGTCCGCTACTGTCACACCTTTTAAGAAGACTGCGACAATTTCGAACAAGACAAAAATTACTTACCCAGCAGCGATAATAACTGCGACTGTTATGGCGATACATATCGTCGTTGCACGTGCAATATCACGTATCCGCCTACCATCACCGCTCCATCATTGCGATACACAAAATATGAAAAACAGTTGAAGTATGAACAAAAATTACTGCATTTAAATCGTTTCTGCAGGAGTGCATGTTTGAAAAAACGGATAATGATAAAATAATATTTTTCTTGAAATAATAAAAGCTTTTTGAAATTCCTGACATTGATAATGATAAAAAAAATTCTTAAAAAACATATAACTTTTTAAAAAAAAGAAAGACGATTTTATTGATTTACTTAATCAGCCCTATCACTGAAGTTCGTCGTAGTACAATTATCGTAGAATCTACGTCGTGAATTCGAAATTCGTAGCTTGCATCACTGAGTTCATTCGTGTCGCCATTTCGTAGACTTTTGAAGTAAATTGTTACGTGTTTTTGTTGTCGGAGAAAATAAAAATCGTGCGTTTGAAATAAAATTCAGGCTTAGTAAGTACTTTAACTTTATGAATTTTTATAAATATATGGTAAATAAGTAAAATTAAAATATGAAATAAAATAAAAATTTATGCCACTTGATCTAAAGCTCACAATTTTAATTCATGTAAAAATTTATTTTATTTAAGATATTCGTTTGAATATTATCCGCTGCATTTAAAGTTATCTTGAATTACTCTATCTTTCTTCATTCAAAAGTGTAACCGCACACGCAATATAATAAATTTTATTGCAAAAGAAAACAATTTTAAAATTACGCTGGAGAAACACACCTTGTAACCTAAAATATCTTTATTTACATTGAGGCGACTGATTTCGAAATTTCAAAATTTGGCATTTCAGTCTAGCAAAAAGTTTTTCGAGTTCACATGGATTCAATGATACAAAATTTTTCGTATTCGTAGCGGAAGGTTACGTTCGTAACTTTTATCAGCAAGAGTAAATTAAGAAAAAATTTAATTCCCCATTTTTTACATTTTGATTTGTTTTTAAGTTACATTAGGCTATTTATAGATCACCGCCAACAACTCTACCAAGGTTGCCATCTGTTCTAGTTGCTTCTTTATTTCAATATTCATTGGTGTTCGAAAAACTGTAGAAATGCACCATAAAAATGAAACGAGTTTTTTGCTTCGCCAGAAGCTAGTGTTCTAACTGAAAGGTTTCTATTTTCTCGTTTCATCTCTATGGTTTCATTTCGACAAACTTTCGAACACCAATGAATATTTAAATAAATAAAGAAGCAACTAGAACAGATGGCAACCTTGATAGAGTTGATGGCGGTGATCTATAAATAGCCAACTGCTTTGAAATGTCATATGATTAGCAGCCATACAATTCAAAAGAATGAATTCCAAAATCTGCTCAGTCATATACTAATTTAAAACAGTGAGTTGATCACAGCTTAATCACTCAAGACTACTGAAGAGGAAAATGTAGCGATTTCCGAAACAGACTGTCTAGTCAGTCAAGTGATTGACTCTATACAGAGTTGTTGTTGTTGTTGTTGCCTTCTTAAAAACTTACTTGATCTAAAGCTCGCAATTTTAATTCATGTTATTATTTTAATTAAGATAATATGATCAAAAAAACAAAGTTCCTATTAAATTTATGTGGCCTTTAGTACAAGTTTAATGTTAAAATATCTAGAGAAATATGTTATTTTTCACTAGTAATATCGACACATTCGTATTTATGACACGCTTATGAATATACTTTTGCAACAAGAACGCCATAATCCAAAGTTGACAAAGTTTTTGCTTAATTAAAACTCTTACAAAAATAAACAATGCCTATTCATGTACATATACTTATGTTCAAAGAGCTTAATAGTATATCAGCTTTCATAATTCAAAGAATTTTAACAAATTCTTTAAAAATACAAGCACAATAAAAACTAAAAATGTGTTTTCTGCAAAATGACGTTTTTTGAGTTATGTCGTTCCTGAGTTATGTCGTGCTAGCAAATGAGCGATTTGCTTTTTACTACAGGAAAAATGTATAATTAAAATTTTTCCGATATTTATGTCCATTTATTAAACATAACTTTAAATTACATGTAGTTTTACACAACATAAGAAATGAACAAGAACAACAAATTCATCACTAAATATATCAAACGAAAACTTTTATGAAACTAAACAAATTTTTACAAATTTTAACATGAATTTAATTGTGAGCTTTTTAAATCAAGTAAGTTTGAAGAAGGCAACAACAACAACAAATTTGTTTTTGAATAATTTTTATTTAGGAGATGAAATTCTTTTACATAGTTTTGAAAAATATAAATGAAAGAACCAGAATTTTTCTCTATTACTGTATAAAAAAGAATTTTACGTCTTTACTTACGATACTATCGAAACTGTTTTTTTTCAATAGGGGAAATATATCTTTTAACACATAAGCTGATTTCCCGTGGCAGTAGATCAGATCAAATCTCAGTGGGACATCACTTTCTTGAAACAGCTGTTTGAAGAACAATAACGAAAGAAAACAGCAAAATTCGTAGCTTTTTTGACAAAACTAACAAACGTTTTTAAAAACACGAACGAATTTTAATGATTTATATAATTTTAATTGTTATTAATTTAATTTCACTTACTTTCTCTTTTACACTAGATTCATTTTGTTTTATATCAAAACGCCAATTGAGCGATTGGCAGTCCATTGGCAGACTTTTAAGATCAGAAATATAGCCAGATATCGAGCTGGTTCTAATTTTAGGTTTTGTTTAGTAGATCAACGACCACGGGAATGCATCTATTGCTTCAGTTTAAGCTGTCGTTTGTGATTATAGAACAATTCATTAATATATTTTTTTAAGATCACATAAATCGTTTCAAATAAAGCTTATATCGCACGAGTTTTATATAAACAGGTTTAGTAAATGAGACGCGCAATGAACGTACGTTGCAAGATCACAGTCTTCCGTTACATAAGCTTGTGCTTCTTGTAGTGTACCATTCATGGCAGCTCCACCATCGTAACCCTGCCCTAACATGAAGTCACAATCTTTGCTAAAGTACTTATATTATCTATGATCTGAAAGTATAGGTCGCAGTTCAGTTTAAATTGAAGTGGTTCGAACTTTTTACGCTGTTGCGTTGTAGTTACCTTAATGCATATATATTATATTTTTATACTCTCTGGACCATAAGGGGAGTTTTAACCCCTTAAACCCTTTCTTTTAAATGGACCTGCCTCAACCTCACCACTTTTTTCCTGGACATGTAAAGGGTCCACCAAATAACTTTTTTTTTGAAAAAAACGCATTGGATGGTCAGTTGGCTTCAACTCCTGAACCAATTGGACTTCGTATGGCGTCATACGAAGGTCTTTATGCAAAATTCGTCTCAATGATGTCTACGAAATGTTCAATTGTTGAGAACGACGGTGAATTGATGTTGATGGCGCTTCACGCACACTTTCTGCCACAGCAGCAATATTCTCGGGTGTACGCACTGTTTTTGGCTTTTCACGCTTTGGTTTATCGATGAGGATGCCAGTTTCTTTCACTTTTTTCACAAGATAACGAACATACGGAGCTGACGGTGCTTGATATCAATAGCGAATTGAAATTTGGTGAGTACTGTTTTTTATGTATTTATGGGTTTTTTATGTAGATGCGTTTGATTTTTTGATTAAATAAGCATTAAATAGTTAATTATTGTCTAAATCTGTCAATTTTAACGGCAATATTGTAATTAAACTTGGGTGCCAAGAATTGATTCTAAAAAACAACAAATTCAATTATTGGCAGGGGGTGCCAATATCTGAATTTGATGTTACTACAATAATTGGCACTGCCATTCATTTTACTTTTTTTTAGTGCCAATAATTAAATAACTAATATTTTCAGAATGTCAAAAATGCCTAAAACAAAGAGCTCGTACGACGAACGTTTGTTACAAAAAGCTCTATCAGCAATTAGAAATGGCAAAATTTCTCAAAAATCTGACGCCAAGAAATTTGGAGTTCCACGTTCCACACTCCAATTTCGCCTAGGTCCAAAATTTTTGAAAATTCGACCAGGTCCACAAACTATTTTAAGTCAGATAGAAGAAGAAGAAGCAATTGTGGAGTGAGTGAAAGTTTCCCAGCGGAAATGTTTTCCTAAAAGAGAAGAGGATGTGATTCACTCTGTGAAAGACATTCTCGACTCTATAAGCGTGATCACCCATTTGGGGAAGAAAATTTGCCAGGCAAAGGATGATTTCAATCATTTTTAAGACGCAACCCAACATTAGCTTTTAGAACTACCGATGCTGTCTCATCTGCTAGCGCCAATGTAGCTGATACAGATATTTTTGGCTGGTTTGATAATATAGAAAATTACCTTGTTGAAAATGATTATTTTTCAACACTCTCTGACCTAACCAGAATTTTTAATGGAGATGAGACGAATTTTATGCTATGTCCAAAAACTAAAGGAGTGCTTGCAGCAAAAGGATCTAAAAACATTTATGAAGTCGACAAAGGTTTGGCCAAATTCAACCTTACAGTAATTTTTTCGTTTTCTGCGGCAGGAATAATGACACCACCGATGATCATATATCCTTATAAGCGAATGCGGGAGGAAATAAGAAAAACTATTACGGAAAATTGGGGCTACGGAATAAGCGACAATAGTTGGATGACGAAGCAAACATTCTATGAATATGTTTCGAAAGTTTTCTATGCTGATTTGGTAAAAAAAAAGTTAAATTCCTGTAATATATTTTGTAGATGGACACAGCACCCACTTGAAACTAGAAGTCAGCAAACTTTGTGTCCAGCTGGGTATAATTCTAGTAGCACTCTATCCTAATTCAACAAGAATTTTGCAGCCAGCTGACGTTGCAGCTTTCAAACCAGTTAAAAATGCTTGGAACAATGCAGTTTTAGAATGGCGACGTAATAATCCTAATCAATTTTTAACAAGAGAATTGTTTGGCCCATTGTTGAAAAAAGTTGTTGAATATAGTGTAAGTTCTGATAGTATGAAGAACGGATTTAGAGCCTGTGGCTTATATCCATGGAATAAATATGCCATAAATTTAAAAAAATGTTTAGGTAGATCATGGTCTTGATTACCCAATAACAATGAAGTATCATCAGATACAGATGTGTTTGGAGAAAATTGTAACATTTTAGGAAGGGAAAAAGTAAACATATTCGAACAAATGGCTGAAAAAGAGTGTTTTCAAGAAAGATCGGAATATTTCAAAGCTTTATATAAATTATATAGCTATTTGAAGGTAAACAAGTTGGAACGTAAAGAAGAACAACTTGTTAACGATCAATCTACGCAAACAGATATTACAAACGAATTCACTGACATTTTAAGCATTGATATTGACGCAATAAATAATTTTGAATTTGTTGATGATGAAAACGATTTTATTACGAATTTAAATAATACTACAATCGTTGACGCAGTCATATTACCAGAAACTGTTGAAGTTGGGTCAATTATTCCTCTTGCTTCTAAGAATTTTTGTTCTCCTAATCTTGTAAACCAATCTACGATGAATTTGCATGACATGTTGCAATGGCCAGAAACACCTATCAGAATAGGCACAAAGGTTCAAAAAACAAAAAAGAGTTTTGTAATCACCAATTCGACTTGGATAGAAGATAATTCAAAACGCAAGGAAGAAAAAAGAAAAATTCAAGCTGAGAAAGAAGAAAAAAGAAATGAAAAAATTAAAAAAAAACAATGCAAGAACAATTAAAAAAGGCTGTACCTCTAAAAAAATCAAAAAAATATATAAATAACAAGCAAAACCGAAAATCTTTAGCAAAAACAACCAAATCACACACAGTAACGTCAGGATTTCCAAAAAATTATTCACCAGAATAGACTTATAATGAGATCCAAAAAGCAGTATAAAGACTTAAATTATCTTGCGTGATAATTGAGTTTTTAAAAACAATACTTTATTCTTAAGCTGCCTCTTATAAACTAAATTCACAATTATTATCTTTGAAACCTCCAGAGCCAGAGATTGGAAGAATATTGCTTAGTAATCAATATTCTTCCCATATTTCATTTCTGATGAATGGAAGCAGCGATCATGTAAACAATTTATAATGTAAACAATTTATGATGTGAACAATTTATGATGTGAACAATTTATGATGTGAACAATTTATGATGTGTGGCCAGCTTGGTGGTCCACACATAGTTAAAATATCATGTTACAATTAATGATTGCTAATCATTAATTCTTAAAGAAGGATGTTGATTGTATTTGTATACAATCATCATTATTCTGGAGTGGGGTAATGTATGTAACTCCCCCTCCCTTAGTCTGAGGCTCTGACGAAGTTTTACAAATTTTTCTACAATGTATAAAAAGGTAATATATAATTATTAATGTTAAAATTATTGATATAACTGTAATAAATGAATATTGTAAAACATTGTGTTTCTTATTATTTTTTGAAATTTCTACAATAATTTGTCTATTTTTAATATTTTCAAAATTTATATCTTCAATTGATATATTATTTATAATGTTCTTTTCCTTAATTATATTTATGAAATTTGGTTTTACTATATTTTGCTCAATTTGGTTAACAAAATTTTGAAATGTATTATTTTGAATGTTAATATAGCAATTTTTAAATTCTATTAATTTTGTTCCTTCTAAAGAGATATTATCTTTTGAACAATTTTGATACAATATTATACGATCGGTTTGTTTTGTTAAAAGTAATCCATTTTTTATTTCCTTAATTTCTGAATTAATTTCTCTTTTCATTGTACAATTGTCTTTAATTTCTTTTAAATTGTTTATTTTATTATCTTTAACATTATGGTCGTATGCATTACCCTCTCTATCTGTTAAAACTATTTGATAATTAAAGACTACACTTTTACTTTCTCTATTTGGAATAGGTTCCATTAAAATTTTATCAAATTCTTTTTCTGAAAAACTTGGTATCAAAAGAATTATAATGATTGCTTCCATTTCGCTAGCTACTGCTACTTTAATGTGTTCAAAACTGTTTATATCTTTTAGTAAACTGATTTCTTCATCTACTAAAATGTTTCTCGTTAAAATGCCTAATTTGCTTGTTAATATTATTTGCTCTAAATCATCTATATAATTCGTAAGGGAGTTGATGTCATGATCAATTTGAAAATATAGTTTATTTCATTATGGAAATTAATATTTGTTCCCTTATTAATATTTGTTATATAGTTTGATATGTATAATTGCATGTTTCTAATATGTTTAGTTAAGTTTTTCATTTGATTTGATAGTTGTTCATTAGTTGTTACTTGTTTATTATTTTCTTCTATTAATTTCTTGTTATTACTGTTTAAGTTATCAAGTGTTTCAGTTATTTCCTTTTTGTCTTCATCATCCATAGTACCAGCTATTAACTTTAAAGTTCTTCCTATTATATTCGCAAGAACTCTTTTATTTCTTTTATTTTTGTTTAGTGTAAGTATATTAAATTTGTTTAATAGATTATGATAACTAGTGTTTAAAGAGATAAATAAACTATCGAGTAAATTCTCCTTAGAGTAAGAATTTTGTAATGATAAAATGTTTTTCCCAATATGATTTATGGCTATGTCCAAATCCGATATATTTATTATATGTAAAATCTTAAGATAACTCTCTACTAATTTAATATTTTCTAATTTAATAGATAAATATCCATTATTATTATCAAAGTCCAGAATCTCTATTTTTGTTGTTGACTGTATGCTTGTTCTAAGAATTATGAAAAGTACTGGTATATATAAGTAATATCGTTCCATCTGAAAAATAAATTAAAATTATTAACTAATTTCAAATTCAGTTTTGTAGGGATCTTAATAATTCTATTCTGGATAATTGTTCTGTTGGGAATTTTACTTTTGTATAGTCTTGAAACTTTTTCTTTTTTTTCACATGAGTTTTGTAATATATGTGCCCTGACCTTTTATCTTTTATATGATCTTGATTAATATTTTCTCCTTCTATCTTTCTATATTTAGAATGATTCTTACCTCCTCGTACTTCTTTTATGTAATTAATACCATCTTCTATTTGATTTTCGTCTAACCTGTCCTTATTAAATCTTTCGATAGTTTTTTGTTTCTTTTCTATGATTTTATTTGTAACGGGTATCGTTACAAGTTTGCACCCCGCACACTACGCCACTGCCTTACTACACCACTGTGCGCTTAACTCAACAACAGCCATACCTACACACACACGCACACACACAGCCAGCACATTCAACGTAGCCAGCAGCCGAGTCTACATAAACCACACGCAACGCTATAATTCCCAGAAGGTTAATGGCAGCATACGGATAAATAGAGCGCGTTGTGACAGACTTCGGCACGGCTCGAGAGCGTAGTGCTTTGTACCGTCGCTTACTTGTTGGAAACGAGAACAAGTTTGTTGTTTCGAAACGAGCTATCGCAAGGTGGCTCGTATTAATAAATTTAGTTTTTTTTTTATTTTATTAAGTATTTAGCGACTCATTACGTTTGCTTCGGCATATCGGGAGTCTCGTCTTTTTTTTTTATTTATTTAGCGACTCATTACGTTTGCTTCGGCATATCGGGAGTCTCGCCTTTTTTTAAGTATTTAGCGACTCATTACGTTTGCTTCGGCATATCGGGAGTCTCGTCTTTTTTTTTAATTATTTAGCGACTCATTACGTTTGCTTAGGCATATCGGGAGTCTCGCCTTTTTTTAAGTTTTAGCGACTCATTACGTTTGCTTCGGCATATCGGGAGTCTCGTCTTTTTTTTATTATTTATTTAGCGACTCATTACGTTTGCTTCGGCATATCGGGAGTCTCGCCTTTTTTTTTTTAGTATTTAGCGACTCATTACGTTTGCTTCGGCATATCGGGAGTCTCGTCTTTTTTTTTATTATTTATTTAGCGACTCATTACGTTTGCTTCGGCATATCGGGAGTCTCGTCTTTTTTTTTATTATTTATTTAGCGACTCATTACGTTTGCTTCGGCATATCGGGAGTCTCGTCTTTTTTTTATTATTTATTTAGCGACTCATTACGTTTGCTTCGGCATATCGGGAGTCTCGTCTTTTTTTTCTTTTTTTTTAACTTATTTAGCGACTCATTACGTTTGCTTCGGCATATCGGGAGTCTCGTTTCTTTTGTTAAAACGTATACCAAGGCGCTTCATGCCATATTTATAAAGATATATACTTTAGTATGAAAATTCTATACAATAATACGAACTATTAAGTCACGCAGCATAGTCGGGTCTTGCCGAAGTCAGTCACACCGAACATCACCGAACATCACCGAACTTCAGCAAACACCGAACCACACCGAACATCACCGAACTTCGCCGAATACCGAATATCATCGAACCAGCGTCGGCAGACTCACCCACAGCTGTATATTTGTCATATTCCTAAAATATTGTGTATTGTAAGAAAGACTTGATTTAACAATAAAACAGAAAATATCGTCTGAGCACGAAAATCACCAAGTCTACTTATTTATTTCGGACAAAAGTTTGAGGGTCTTTTGTTTGACCCCGGAACCGCTGAGCATACCTCAGCCTGTGAACAAAACCCCTTTCTTTACAAATGGCGCCCGAGCAGGGACCTGCTTCCAAAGACGGCAGTGGAAAACCGAACGCACCCACCAACGACGACGAAGCAGGTGCAATACACAATAAAAATAATAATATGGACAAACATTTAACATCGGACTCACTCGGCTGGATATATTTACTTAAAAAGGAACGGCTCATTAACGAGTGCCGCAAGATCGGGTTACCGATTGATGGCTGCACTGTAGAGGATTTACGAAGGCAATTAAGCCACTTCGTCAAAACCAAACGAAGTAGAGCATCAACCGAAAATATATTTCGAGCCCTGGAAGCCGAAGTCGAAGCAGAAGAAAAATTGCCGATCTGCAACGACACAACAATAATTACAATCGGAAGCGACAACACACCTATGCAGTCAACAACACTTTTGGTACCCGAGTACCACCAGAGTTCGGACATCGAAGTAATGAATACCGTACGTCGATGGAACATCCACTACGAGGGTGGCGAAAATGTGTTTGAGTTCATCGAACGAATCGAAGAGCTAGCCGAATGCTATCACTTGAACCTAAATAAATTGTTACCCACATTACTAGAGACATTGCAAGGTAGGGCTCTACAGTGGTATCGTGTTAAACGACCAACGATCACCACATGGGCCACGTTTCGTGCAGAAGCTGAAAGATTTTTCCTGCCGAAGCGTTTCTTAAGTCAACTGGAGGAAGCAATTTATAATCGTAAACAGATGCAAAGAGAAAAGGCAAAAGATTACATATTATGTATGCAAACCCTCATACGCAAACACCCGCAGCTTAAAACTCTAGACCACACAGACCGGATTTACGATGGGTTACGAGTAGAATACAAGCTCTACGCCAGACGAAGTGACTTTACTACGCTTGATGAATTAATGGACCTCACCGAAGAATACGAAGAGCTCAGGCGAGATGAAACGAAAGTGAGCCGATCAGCTGCTCACTGCCTACGAGATGCGACACCATACGATAAAACCACACATTGCTGGAGGTGTAAAAAACAGGGCCACTGGCGCTATGAATGCCGAAGCCAAGCACGAAAATTTTGCTCACGATGTGGTCTGGACGGCACATTATCCCGCGATTGCTACTGTTTGAACTCACAACCGTATACTCCCGACCCTTCTGATAGCTTGACTGATGGTCGCTATTATATCACCGTAAAGGTCATGGGACGACCGATAAAGGCATTGATCGACACCGGATCTTCACTATCATACGTCGACGATAGCATCAAACAATTTTTAACTGAGCAAAATATTAAACCGCGGCCACACAGCAAGAAAATGCAGCTAGCAGATAACTCTATAGTCGATTGCGAGGACGCGTATCCCATCCAAGTCGACTATGGGCAAAAATCAGTATTTGTCTCAGTCTCCCCACTATCATCACTAGCAGAGCCAATGATCCTAGGAATGGGTTTCTTACAACGCAGAGGCATAAAATTAACGATGGACGGTCATGAGCTGGACCACCAAAGCAATGACCAAGCGGAAAAAGTCTCAAGCCTGTACTCTCTTGTCAGACGAGACAATTTGACAGCAGAACCAAACGAACAATTATTTAAAAGGAAAGCGATATCTTTGAGCACGAACTATGCGCCGGCAACGATCAAGCGCACCATCGACCACATTATTAAACCCGAACCACCGAAAATCTCCGAAACCCGAAATATTCGGCCAACTATTTATCACCCCTGCCGACACCCTGTCATACAGACGGAAGCTCTAACGTGCCAGAGATCAGGGACGCAGAAGGCGCAACTGATGAAACTGCGCTGCCACTACTACAGCTAAATCCGTTTCGAAAACACAAGCAAGAAAAATCCCTAATCGCCGCACCGGCATCACAGCCACGCATCGAGCCGTCGACCATAACAGCGCCAACAACACTAACCGTCGCACCAACACCACAGCTACGCACCGAACCGTACACCGCCCCACCATTACACCTGCCACTTCACTCCATCGGCAAGCCCAGAATTTTACTGGACACACGCGATCGAGGACCACTACAAAGCACACATCAAAAAAAAAGAGGAAAAAAATAACCGTAACTATTTTTAACAGACGACAAGGCTCGACTATGCTTTAAAGTAAAGAGCAAAACAATAAAATTTTTCGCCTTTCGTTTTTAAAAGCACCGTTTCGTTTTTAAATTTACTTATTTTCTTACTTTTTTTTATTTTAAGTCTCTAGTTTTAATTGTATTATAAGGAAAAATACTTTTAAGTTCACGATGAACTCATCCGCATTAAGCGTATTTTTTTTATCCACCCGTTATTTAACTTTTTTTCTATTTTCTAAGTACTAACTCTTAGTTTTGTTGCTAAGAATATTATTTTTTTACATTAATTATGAACTAACCGAAACAGAAAACCAACAAAATTACATCACCGTAGTCTTACCGTTCATCATTATAATATAATCTAATCTCTATTTTCTTTTCTTTTCTTATCTTTTTTTCAAGTGATGAATCACTCTCCGAAGTGGGGGGGAGTTGTAACGGGGATCCCCGTTACAAGTTTGCACCCCGCACACTACGCCACTGCCTTACTACACCACTGTGCGCTTAACTCAACAACAGCCATACCTACACACACACGCACACATACAGCCAGCACATTCAACGTAGCCAACAGCCGAGTCTACATAAACCACACGCAACGCTATAATTCCCAGAAGGTTAATGGCAGCATACGGATAAATAGAGCGCGTTGTGACAGACTTCGGCACGGCTCGAGAGCGTAGTGCTTTGTACCGTCGCTTACTTGTTGGAAACGAGAACAAGTTTGTTGTTTCGAAACGAGCTATCGCAAGGTGGCTCGTATTAATAAATTTAGTTTTTTTTTTATTTTATTAAGTATTTAGCGACTCATTACGTTTGCTTCGGCATATCGGGAGTCTCGTCTTTTTTTTTTATTTATTTAGCGACTCATTACGTTTGCTTCGGCATATCGGGAGTCTCGCCTTTTTTTAAGTATTTAGCGACTCATTACGTTTGCTTCGGCATATCGGGAGTCTCGTCTTTTTTTTAATTATTTAGCGACTCATTACGTTTGCTTCGGCATATCGGGAGTCTCGCCTTTTTTTAAGTTTTAGCGACTCATTACGTTTGCTTCGGCATATCGGGAGTCTCGTCTTTTTTTTATTATTTATTTAGCGACTCATTACGTTTGCTTCGGCATATCGGGAGTCTCGCCTTTTTTTTTTAGTATTTAGCGACTCATTACGTTTGCTTCGGCATATCGGGAGTCTCGTCTTTTTTTTTATTATTTATTTAGCGACTCATTACGTTTGCTTCGGCATATCGGGAGTCTCGTCTTTTTTTTTATTATTTATTTAGCGACTCATTACGTTTGCTTCGGCATATCGGGAGTCTCGTCTTTTTTTTATTATTTATTAAGCGACTCATTACGTTTGCTTCGGCATATCGGGAGTCTCGTCTTTTTTTTTTCTTTTTTTTTAACTTATTTAGCGACTCATTACGTTTGCTTCGGCATATCGGGAGTCTCGTTTCTTTTGTTAAAACGTATACCAAGGCGCTTCATGCCATATTTATAAAGATATATACTTTAGTATGAAAATTCTATACAATAATACGAACTATTAAGTCACGCAGCATAGTCGGGTCTTGCCGAAGTCAGTCACACCGAACATCACCGAACATCACCGAACTTCAGCAAACACCGAACCACACCGAACATCACCGAACTTCGCCGAATACCGAATATCATCGAACCAGCGTCGGCAGACTCACCCACAGCTGTATATTTGTCATATTCCTAAAATATTGTGTATTGTTAGAAAGACTTGATTTAACAATAAAACAGAAAATATCGTCTGAGCACGAAAATCACCAAGTCTACTTATTTATTTCGGACAAAAGTTTGAGGGTCTTTTGTTTGACCCCGGAACCGCTGAGTATACCTCAGCCTGTGAACAAAACCCCTTTACATATTATAAATTTCGACATACTGAACTTCCTTTATTTTTCCTTGAACAAATTCGATTGGCTTTATCTTGGTCGTGGAATGTATACTATTATTATAATAGCCATTTATTATAATCATTTGTTCCTCAATACTAAAATGTCCTTTTGAATGTTTTAAAAGCCTTAAATGCTCGTTGATAGTATTATGCAATCTTTCGATATCGGAGTTCCCATTGTGATTGGAACTAGAAGTAAATTGTATAGATATATTTTGTTCTCTCAGGAACTCTTTCATTAAGTTAGATTTCATTCCCAGCTCATTGTCTGTTACTATTTTTTCCTATATTACCATAAGTACTAATAAATCTAGTTAGAGCTTTTCTAAATTCCTTTTCTGTGCGATCTTTAATTTTTACTAAAAGAGCAACTTTGCTGAACTTATCTATCATTGTTGCAAATAAAGATTTCCGTATAGAGTAAAATACATCTAAGTGTATAATTTGATTTGGTTTTTCTGGAGTTTCAGTTATTTTGTATGGTATTTTAATAGGATTTCTTTCATATTTTTCTAAAATACATATCTCACAATTATTTACATATTCATTAATTTTTATCTTCATGTTGGGACAGTAATATTCGAACTTGATTTCCTCATAAATTTTGTTTATTCCTCTGTGGTTGTTTTCTAAATGTTTTTTCTCAATTAATTTTTCAATTTCCTCTGGGTTAATAATGTCTATTAATAATCTTTTACAACGAACAATTTTGTATTTCTTAAAATGTCTTAAATATATTGAATTTATTTTGTTAAATGTTTCATCATCTGTAAATAGTGCGTTCATGTAGTTTGGATTTAGATGATTTTTAAATATCATTATAATTGTGGCATCATCCAATTCTTTTGCTTTAATTATTTTCCTTTTCTTATTAAAAATATTTATATTCTTTATATTTAATGATCCTGATTGTTTTGTTTCCAAAATAATTTGATTTTTGTAAAAATTTATTGGTGTTCCTATTTGTTTAATTGATTCATTAGACTCTTGTTCTGGGTTATCTATAATTTCATTTGGATTGTCTTCGTCATTTTCATTTAAGTTAATTTCAATTCTACTAAGACAATCAGCTACTTTATTTTCTTGTCCTTCTTTATAATGTATAGTATAATCATACTCTTCTAACTGTAATTTCCAACGAATTAATTTACTATTTGGCTCTTTTAAGCTATTTAGCCATACTAAAGGCTTGTGGTCGGTAAAAAGTTTAATTTTTCTTCCATATACGTATGGTCTGAATTGTTTTAAACACCACACAATTCCTAAGCATTCTTTTTCGATTACGCTATAATTAAGTTCTGATTCATTTAAAGTTCTGGATACGTAAGCAATTGGTTTATTTTCTTGTGACAGTACTCCGCCAATAGCAAAATTGCTGGCATCAGTTGTAATTTCAAATTCCTTATTAAAGTTAGGATATATCAATATGGGTGCACTTATTAATTTTTCTTTTAAATAGTTAAAACTTTCAATATATTTTTCATTGTACGGATTTATTACCGCATCCTTTTTTAAACAAACTGTAATTGGTTTAGCTATTTGAGCATAATTCCTAATGAATCTCCTATAATAGCCAGTCATTCCCAAAAATCTTTTGATTTCAGTAACTGTCTGGGGAATTTTAAAATTTTTAATTACTTCGATTTTCTTTAAATTTGGGGCGACTGCCTTTTCTGTAACAACGTGTCCAAGAAATTCAACTTATTTTCTTAGAAATTCACATTTATCCAGTTGTATTCGTAATCTAGCGTGTTTCAAATTTTTTAATACAGATTTCAATGATTTAATATGTTCCTCTAGCCCATTTGAAAATATAATAATATCGTCCATGTAGACCATGCATTCATTTCTTTTTACATTTTCTCTTAAAATATTGTCTACTAATCGTTGAAAAGTGCTTGGTGCATTTTTCAACCCGAATGGCATTCTTCGAAATTCGTAATGACTATTGTCCACAGAGAAAGCCGTTTTCTCTATATCTTCGTGATCCATTTCAATTTGATGGAACCCACTTTTCAAATCTAGAATTGAGAAATAATTACTTCTTCCTAATCTGTCTAAAATATCGGTTATGTTCGGAATAGGGTAACTATCATCAATAGTTTTTTCATTTAATTTGCGGTAATCTATTACCAAACGCCATTTCTTTTTCCCAGATGCGTCTAGTTTTTTAGGTACCACCCAAACAGGGCTATTATATGGACTTTTACTCGGTTGAACTATTCCTGATTCCAACATTTCTGTAATTTGTCTTTGAATTTCCGATTTATGTATGTACGGGTATCTGTAAGTTTTACTTTTTATTGGTAGATTGTCTTTAGTTATTATTTTATGCTTAATTTCACTCGTGAAATTAAGAATTTTACTTTCCTCAAAAACTTGTTTAAATTCCTTTATTGTTTCTATTAATTTTGAAGATTCCTCTGAATTTAAATGTTCTACTCTTAAATGTTTAATAATTTCTTCTTTTGGTTTTGTGTTTTCATTGCAAATATTTTCACTTCCATTATATTCATTAAAATTGTGAATTTCTAAAATTACAATAGTTTGGAATGGTTTATAAATATCAAAAACATGTACCTTGTTATCTGAATTATTTATTTTGACTACAGATGTGAATTCATCTACCTCGTATATGCCTTCCACTAAATTGACCTTTTCGTCTAAATTTATATTATTTATTAGGGAATTTCCTTTGTACTTGTCTACAGGAATACTATATACACTACTTACTGTTGGATTACTTGAATATAATTTAAATCGTTTTGAATTTAATTCAAAGATATTTGTTTCATAATTTATTATTGCTTTATATTTCTTTAGAATGTCATTTCCTAATAATCCTTCATATTTGTCATGAAAATTTATTACAATGAACTGAAAATATTCATTGCCCAGTTCGAATTCTTCAAATGCTTTAACGTCTACTTTCTTATCAACTAAAGTATTTTTATTGAGAGCTTTCAATATTTTGGGTTTTTTCAGAAATTGTATTTTATTACTTTTAAAAACGTTTAAGTTTACGAGGGAGTTCGTTGCTCCTGTGTCTATTAGAAATTTACAATTATTTATTACTATATAGATCAATTCGCTTCTCTGATCATCCGAAAATTTCCAATTTCCATTGGTGTTGGCATATTATCTTTATAATCATTATTATTATTGTTATTACTAACATTAGGTGAATTTTGATAATGATATGGGTTATTATGTTGTATATTATTATTATTATTTGGGTTACTTGGATATCTTCTTGAATTATAAGTTTGATTATTTACAGGATTATGGTTTTGGTTGCTATCGTTTATATATCTGTTTGAATTATTTTTCCTTGTTATTATTTTGATTATTTACAGTATTGAAAGGATTATAACTTGAATTCCTTTCATTTAAATTTTTGTTTAAATTGCTTGGATATTTCCTTGCGTTATTATTTTGAAATTGATTAAATTGTTTATTTGGAAAATGGTTTTTTTCATTGCTATTAATTGGTTTATTGAAAGGTGTATAATATGAGTATCCGGACTCGTGTAATATATCTATTGCAGACTCCAAATTATTTGGATTTCTACAGAATAATATTGAACGCATTGGTTCAGGAATTTTATTTTTAAATATATTTAATGCCGATAATTTATTGTTCTTAATTGTCTGTTCTACAATTTGAGTATCGTTTGTAGAATATCTTGTTTTTACATTTAATCTTCTTAATGTAGTTTTTATTTCATTATAAAAATCTACACAGTGGGTCTTAAAAGTCAAACCTCTTAGTTGATCAAATAATTCTTCTATGATAAATCTATCACCAAAACTATTAATTAATATTTCCTTCATGTTTTCCCACGAATCAACATGATTATTAATTTCTATTATTTCCCTTGCTTTATATTTTCATTATGACTTTATTATGTCAGAAAAGATACTTTGTCCTAAAGAATCATACCTAACAAGAACTGGTTGAATTTTATCAACTAGATTTACGAAGTTTTGGAGATCTCTATAATCTCCTGAAAATTCTGGTAATTTTTCTAAGTATTTCAGAGGGTCGATATTTAGTGTTAAAGCCATTTTATCTTTTTTAAAATCTTTACAATTAAACTTTTCAAATGATTGACTCAATTCTTCCATACATTAATTAATTGTTTTTACAATTGTTGATCTGGATCCTCCTGGTGATTGGTGATGATGTTTCTACTGCTTCTGCTCGCTTTGGCCTTGCTATGACTTTTGTTAAATTGATGTTTTAATTTCCAATACTGTGGTTTGTTTGGATTTTCGTATTCCTTCTTCACACAAACAATTTTATTTAATTTTACTATTGTTTGCTAATAGTTTAAGATGAGTTTGTAAAATTTTCACAATATAATCAGTAATTTTACTTCACAGATTTGTACAAACTTTTTAATTTTTTAAAGGTTGTTTTGCTGACAGTTTTGTATGATTTTATAAAATTTTTCACCATATATTTTGGTTCAGTTTATTTGCACTTTTTATATTTTGAGCACAAACAAATTTATTTCATTTAAGGATTGTTCCTTAAAAAATTTTCTCGATTTCTCTCTTTTTTTTTTTCAAAAGAGTTTGTTTCTGGGAACTTCTAAGGACTTTATTTTATCCTGCCGACTGCGCCACTTAAATTATCTTGCGTGATAATTGAGTTTTTAAAAACAATACTTTATTCTTAAGCTGCCTCTTATAAACTAAATTCACAATTATTATCTTTGAAACCTCCAGAGCCAGAGATTGGAAGAATATTGCTTAGTAATCAATATTCTTCCCATATTCCATTTCTGATGAATGGAAGCAGCGATCATGTAAACAATTTATAATGTAAACAATTTATGATGTGAACAATTTATGATGTGAACAATTTATGATGTGTGGCCAGCTTGGTGGTCCACACATAGTTAAAATATCATGTTACAATTAATGATTGCTAATCATTAATTCTTAAAGAAGGATGTTGATTGTATTTGTATACAATCATCATCATTATTCTGGAGTGGGGTAATGTATGTAACTATTAAGCCCAGCAAAACATAGAAATCACATTAGAAATCTTTTCACAAGAAAAATTGAAGACGCTGAAGTTAATATCGACGAAAATAATTTATCCAAAACTGACATACGCAATATCGGAGAAAATATTTTATGTGTTGAACGAATGTGCTTCTCATGCACTCTATTTATGTCCAGTGACGTGAAATCAGAAAATTGTGGCATAAGGTGCAAAAATTGCTTAAGAGAATATCACACAAATCTTATCAAAAATAATTATGTTTATTTACCGATATGTATTTGTAAAACTTGCCAAGCTAAGGCCTGAAATTTATGTAAATAATTTGTAGAGCTAATTTTAAAACAATATTAAAAGTTTTAAAACTATATTTAAAACTTTTTTAAAATTAATCAATATTTCTTTTATTATACCTTATTTTTTAATGAAATTTTTGTGCTCTTTTTAGTGAATTTTTTTTAATCTTTATATACTTAACTTTTCAGTTTTTTAATTTAAAATAAAATGATTTAAGAAAATAATGGTATTAATGAACAGACAGGTTTTTTAATTTTAATTTAAAATTTAATTTAAATTTTGTTAGATGCCCATAATTATGTTTTTGTGGGTGCTTATAATTGTGATAATATGCCAATAATTATAGTTTTTGAAGAGCCAATAATTGTACTCATGTGCCAACGATGGTAGTAAATAATGTGCCAATAATTGTATTCGCGTGCCAATTATTGTGGTTCTCGAAAGACTTTTTTTATTTTGATTCTCACAAAACGAAGAGAGATCATATAAATATGATCAAAATTCCTTATAATACAGAATTTTCCAAAAAATAAAATAATATTTCAAAGAGAACATTATGTTAACAACAGAATGAATGCTAAAGGTTACAAGTTAAAATTTCCTTATGGGTGCCAATGATTGTAGTCGGTACGCTATCGACAGTTTTGAACGCGTTTTGATATCATTTCTCGATATCAAAACGATATTGTTTTGTATTTTTTTTTTTTTTCAAAAAAATTTTTGTTGTTTGAGGAAGTTATTTTTAAACAAATATTCTGTTTGTTCCTGGAATAATTCACAACTGAAAAAAACGCTATAGCCCTGCAAACCATATGAGTCTTAAAAGACTCTTTTATGACTCATTTGTAGGAGCCAGAGCCCTTATAATGAGTTCTTAAAAGTTTCATAAAAGAGCAGTTTATCCTTTGAAAGTGGTCCCTCTTTAAGAGCTCAAATATGAGTACAATATGATACTTTTTTGACTCTCAAAAGTAATTTATTCGGACTCCTATAAGAGTCTTTTATGAATCTTATATTGAGCTTTTAATACTCATAATACACTCTTAAAAGTTTCCAATAAGTGCTCGTTTTCCTTTGAAACTGGTCGCTCTTATGAGGCATCAATATGAATCCTAAAACACTCTTTTATGATTCCTATTTTTACCCTTTTTTTCTTTATAAAATAAACACAAAATAGCAGAAAATGATCTTATTTTGCTTTGAATATGAGCATCGAAAAGAATCTTTTAGCTATGGATTCAAATCTGTACTCAGTTTCCTCATATATTGTAAAATTTTCAAGATACAGGATGTGTCGACGTCACGATCGTTCGTACTCCGTTTCTTGCTGATTTTCAGTTTTTTCTTATGTACTGAAAGTCACGTAAACTTACCAATTGAAATGAATTACCTTATGTACTTTTGTTATCAAATCTAACCTTTTGTATTGAACCTTATGCTTGTTTTAGATATTTCGAACTTGTATTGGAAGTGTAGACTGAACATCGCCTTAAGCTATGGCGGCACTTCCCTTAATCTTAATCTTTATTATTATTAAAAACCACAGATTGGTAAGGTTGTAATCGTATTCTCCAATCATAGATTATCTCTAAAATCTTAAGGAAATTCTCAAAAATATTCTATCATTAAATACTCTCGAAAACTGCTAATAAATTAGAAGAAATATTCTCATTTTATATTCTCATAAATAATACGAAATGTTCTATCATTAAATACTCTCCAAAAATCTTATTTATACTATTGTTAACTTGCCAACTTGGTTATTCTCAAATACATGAAATATTTTATACAAAATTCTAACATAATATTTCATCCCATTAAATATTCTCAAAAATTGAAAATAATATTGGAGTTTTGGTTTTCCAACTGGATGTTCTTAAAATAACAATAAGATTGTTTCGATTATTAAATTCTATATATGTCTGGTTGGTCTAACTAGATTCTTACATCCTTTCTTGTAATTAGAAAGGAGCGATCCATCTAATGGACGCCGCGATATAGCGATTTTAAACATGGTCATTCGAGTATAAAAATGAACCCGAAATGGTTTTATCCACTAAAATAGAAATATTAAAATTTAATAATATTTTATTTCGTATTTCATCAGGAAAAGAACAAAATTGCAACAAGAAGAAAAAATCCCTCGAGCTCGTAGTGTAACCTTGCATATTGCGCCATCTGAATTTCACCATGCGGCTTACAGCAAAGCAAAGGTGAGGAGCATACATATAAACGGCCATTTTATTGCAAGTATTCAAAACGAAAAGATATAAAAAGTTAAAATTTGAAGAAAAATTTAATAAAATTGTTTTAAAATTGAACAAAACAATAATATGTGTGTGCGCGACATTAAATAAGTGTGTGGGTGCGAAAATAATCAATTATATTAACATAATTGATCGCGACAATAATCGACAGAAAAGCGAATTAATTGAATTGTGTGTCGATGTGTTTTATTATGCCTAAAAAAACAAAAAATTTAAGCTAGCTTTTCCAAAGAGTGATCTGCTATTTGGCCAGCGAAGGCCTGCATCTGCGAAGATAAAATTTTAGCAGCAACACCAACAAATATTGTATTGGTACATTGCAACGTTCACAGTAGCATCAGTGTTGAAGTAGCCGAGTTCACATTAGCAACGGTTACAGGGAATCAAACAACAAAAGAACTTAGCATTAGAAGCGGTCAGTGTAGAGCAACAACCACCAAATTTAACAGTAGCGGGCGCAGGAGTTATTTCCAGCAGCTGCCGAATCGGATGCAGAGGTGGCAGTTTGGAAACGATCTTGAGGCAATCCCGAGGTCGAAGGTTAAACTTTTACAATTCTCAATTTTTTTCATATTCTGCATACACATACAAACACTCATACAGACACACAATCATATAAATCTGCAATTATAAAAATTAGATTGACAAAAGAATTTTTGGTTTTATATTTACATAAATTAATACACACACATACACACATTAACATAAAAAAAAATATTACCCAATACTTAAATGAAACAAAATTTCACTTGAAAACTTTAATTACCCCAGCTAGCATTTACAATCGCGAAAGAATCTTAAACGATTCGCCCAGAGGATCTATCGGATCGCATACGATTTCGGATTCTGATCGCGGAAGTTCCATTCTTTGTATGAAACTGTTCCACTAAGGCGAATCTACAAGGTAAAACTTCTGCGGTGCGTTGTTGCATCTGTGACTCGCCAAGAGGATTTGTTTGCGATTCTCTACCTAAAATCAACTACGGTTCGCCAAGAAAATTTAATTATAAATCGCTTTTAGGAATTGTAGAAGACCCGCTTGGAAGCGTTATATGCGAAACGTAAAACTCATATATACGATTGTTTTTAATAGGTTTTATAAAATAAAACAACGAATTTAAATTTTTTTTTTATTTTTACGCTTGCGGCATTAATCACATATTAAATATTGTTTATAATTACGTATTAATATATTACGTAACATATTAAATAATTACGTATAAGCAAATACAAAAATCAAAAACCAAACTGAAATAATGAAGAGCCAGTTTCGCCATCTGCCAGATATAACAGAAGATTGAATTATTGCAATTATTTTATAAAACAATAAAAATTATTGTTGGTTTTTGCTGCTGCTAGGAGCACATTCACTATCGCCGAAAACTTTGGCCATTAGCTTAATATTTAACTATTTTTAAGTAATTTTTTAGAGCCTCACTTTTCAAATGCGTAAGTTCATTACTGTTTATATTACTTTTTATTTTTATATTGTATTTCATGCAATTTTACTTTTTTTGCACAATTTTGTAGAACACTTTCTTAAAACAATTTGTATTTTGAATACAAAAAAAGCAAGGCTTACTTATTTCTATTCAAAATTTGTTGTTGATTTCAAAAACGATTGCTGCGACAAATCGTATATTCGCCTTTTGCGCGAGCCTAAATTAATGTTCATGGATTTTGTTTTTGTATCTCCTCCACTTATCTTCTAGATGATCAAAATAAGAATCTCCTATTAATCGTGCTTACCAAAAAATCTTCCAAATGCTAGATGGGACAGTTCTCATAAAATTCCAAACTACACACGCACACACATTTGTGTAAAAAAAAAAACATTCATGCAGTCATTTATCTCCCAGAAGACAAGTAGAAAAGACATCTGTAAGGGATCGTGCACGATATTTCTTCATCTTAGACGAAGCATGCTGATTCGTTGATGAATTTCACTGACGAAAATCTCATATATTAGATCAAAATTAGTGCACTGGTTGGAAGTGTTCTCGAAGTGAACAATTTTCTTCATTTATTTTGGAATCTTGTAATTACAATTTGTTTTGCCATTCTCGCGCAACTCTAAATAAAATAAATATTTTCGTTTTTTCTCAATATTTTTTTTGCGATATTTATGTGTTGCCGTTCTCGCGCAACGTCTGAAATTTAGTCATTAATTTTACACAAAAAATTTCTCTTGATAACTCAGGGTTGCCAACTCTTGCAACTCTGAAAACTCATTTTTGTGGCTTTGAAAAATTTAACTTTTCTTCAAAATTTTTACAATTCAGAGTTGCCAGCACGCGCAACTCTGAAAACTCAATTTCATTATATTGAAAAATTTTTTTTTCCACAATTCAGATTTGCCAACTCGAGCAACTCTAAAACTCTATATGGTGCTTTTTGAAAAATTTCTATTTTTCCTTAAAAAAATTTTTTACAACAATTCAGAGTTGACAACTCGCGCAACTCTGAAAACTCATTTTGTGGCTTTGAAAAATTTCATTTTTTCTTCAAAAAGTTTACAACAATTCAGAGTTGCCAACTCGCGCAACTCTGAACACTCAGTTTCACTATTTTGAAAAATTTATTTTTTTCTTAAAAATTTTTACAACTATTCAGAGAAACTCAAGTTCATGAACTTTTGAAAAATTTATTGTTCCTCAAAAATTTTTCTGTACAACCATTCAGAGTTGCCAACTCGCGCAACTCTGAAAATTATTTTTTAAAAATTTTTTGCTTACAACAATTCAGAGTTGCCAACTCGCGCCACTCTGAAAACTCAATTTCATTATTTTGAAAGATACTTTTTCCTTAAAAATTTTACAACAATTCAGAGTTGCCATTGTGCGCAACTCTGAAAACTCAATTTCATTGTTCTGTAAGATTTATTTTTCCCTTAAAAAATTTTTTTGCTTACAACAATTCAGAGTTGCCAACTCGCGCAACTCTGAAAAAGTTCAATTTCATGGTCTATTGCTTGCATAGAACGAGCAGGGAATTCAACAAAAAGGCGGGAGAACTAACTCTAATTAAGTCTAGACGAATTAAATTTCGCTAAAATGCACTCTCAGAATCTTTCTTTGCGCTCAAACTTCTAAAGCGCATTCAGAATAGCCAACCCGAGCAATTCTGAATGTGTTAAACATAATCTTATGTTCTTCCTCTTTTCTCCAAAATTCCTCACGATTCAGAGTTGCCAACTCCGCGCCACTTCTGCATTTTTATAAAGACTCTATTATTTTGTCTCTCTTCTGACGAAAGTTCAAAATTGCCACCCCGAGAAATTCTGAATATTTTTTTTTAATTCTCTCTTATTTTCTCTCTCCTTTTTCCAACTCTTCCGAAGATATTTAATAATTGCGTACCCCGAAAAATTCTAAATATTTCAAATGCTTACATTTTTCTCCAAAATTATTCAATATTTCAGAGTTGACAACCCCGCGCAGCTTCTGAATATTTTAAATACACTTGTCTTTCTCGTCCTCAAAAAAAAATTCTGACACTATTTCAGAATTGCCAACCCCGAGCAATTCTGAATCTTTCAGCTCTTTACATCTTTTCTACAAAAAATCTTAACGATATTTCAGAGTTGCCAACTCCGCGCAACTTCTGGGTATTTTAAAATACTCTTATTTTCTCTCTTTTACCTCTTTATATCAGAGTTGCTAACCCCGAGTAATTCTGAATATTTCAACTCCTCACATATTTTCGCAAACTTTTTCCGATCTTTTAGAGTTGCCAACCCCGAGCAACTTCAGAATATTTTTAATTCTCCGATTCTATCTCTTTTTCCTTCACACACTCCTGACTTTATTTTAGAGTTGCCAACCCCGAGCAATTCTCAATATTTCAGATCCTTACATAAACTTTACAAAAAAATTCTGACGATACTTCAGAGTTGCCAACCCCGCGCAACTTCTGAATGTTTTTAATACACTTCAATGTTCTCTCTCTTTCCTCCAAATACTTCTGACTTTATTTCAAATTTGCCAACCCGGGCAATTCTAAACATTTTTATACTCACATCTTCACTTCAAGACTCTTAATTTCTTAAAACCCTTTTTTTATATTTCAGAGTTGCCAACCCCGCGCAATACTTATGAAATATGAAGACTTTCTTTACTTCTTAAAACTTTCACTATATTTCAGAGTTGCCATCCCGCGCACTACTTATGAAATATGAATTCTCTCTTCACTTCTCAAAACATTTCCCGATACTTCAGAGCAGCCAACCTCGCGCAACTTCTGAATACTTTCTTTACTTCTTAAAACTTTCACTATATTTCAGAGTTGCCATCCCGCGCACTACTTATGAAATATGAATTCTCTCTTCACTTCTCAAAACATTTCCCGATACTTCAGAGCAGCCAACCTCGCGCAACTTCTGAATACTTTCTTTACTTCTTAAAACTTTCACTATATTTCAGAGCTGCCATCCCGTGCACTACTTATGAAATATGAATTCCCTCTTCACTTCTCAAAACATTTCCCAATACTTCAGAGCAGCCAACCTCGCGCAACTTCTGAATACTTTCTTTACTTCTTAAAACTTTCACTATATTTCAGAGCTGCCATCCCGCGCACTACTGATGAAATATGAATTCTCTCTTCACTTCTCAAAACATTTCCCGATACTACAGAGCTGCCAACCCAGCGCAACTTCTGAATACTTTCTGTACTTCTTAAAACTATCACTCTATTTCAGAGTTGCCATCCCGCGCAATGCTTATGAAATATGAATACTTTCACCTCTTCTCGAAAACTCTCCGACTATCTTTTCATCTCCCTTATGTAATCACTCTTCTTTTGTCATGGTTCTCTCACCTCACATAATCTCTCTATTATACAGTACACTCACGCTGTCAGTCGATACGATATAAATACTTATACAATTTTTTGTTTCTAGACAGTTGTATCAATGCCGGCTATGTAAGCTATACTACGCGATACGGTTTTGCAAACTCTTCTTGAAGATGGAAGTCCTACAGCGAAGGCAAACTATAAGGAAACATGGGTACTGCTCTAACTGCCTTGCCAAATCCCACACCGTCGATAAATGCATTTCTAAGGTAGTTTGCAAAACGTGTGGAGACGTCCATCATACGCTTCTTCATCAACACAAATATCCTCGCATCAGTTTCAACACTCCACCGAACGACCAGCGAGCTAAACCTCTACCAGGCTCTGGATCAGCACAGCGGCTTCATCGGGTAGCTAATCAGACTCGTACTGACCGTAAGTCTTCACCACCGCAGCGACGTTCTCGACCTGGAGAACGCATCCCCCTAGAACGCGGTAAACGTGATCGCAGCAGCAGCAACAATCCTCGGGAACAGCTCGGCAAGGTTATACGAGCATTGAAGCAGCTAGAGAATATGCTTTAAAATTTTGCACAAGTGCAAGGCGGGCGCTATGTCGACGTCACGATCGTTCGTACTCCGTTTCTTGCTGATTTTCAGTTTTTTCTTATGTACTGAAAGTCACGTAAACTTACCAATTGAAATGAATTACCTTATGTACTTTTGTTATCAAATCTTACCTTTTGTATTGAACCTTATGCTTGTTTTAGATATTTCGAACTTGTATTGTAAGTGTAGACTGAACATCGCCTTAAGCTATGGCGGCACTTCCCTTAATCTTAATCTTTATTATTATTAAAAACCACAGATTGGTAAGGTTGTAATCGTATTCTCCAGTCATAGATTATCTCTAAAATCTTAAGGAAATTCTCAAAAATATTCTATCATTAAATACTCTCGAAAACTGCTAATAAATTAGAAGAAATATTCTCATTTTATATTCTCATAAATAATACGAAATGTTCTATCATTAAATACTCTCCAAAAATCTTATTTATACTATTGTTAACTTGCCAACTTGGTTATTCTCAAATACATGAAATATTTTATACAAAATTCTAACATAATATTTCATCCCATTAAATATTCTCAAAAATTGAAAATAATATTGGAGTTTTGGTTTTCCAACTGGATGTTCTTAAAATAACAATAAGATTGTTTCGATTATTAAATTCTTTATATGTCTGGTTGGTCTAACTGGATTCTTACAACCTTTCTTGTAATTAGAAAGGAGCGATCCATCTAATGGACGCCGCGATATAGCGATTTTAAACAGGGTGTTGTACGTTTTTGGCACGTGTTTAGTATTATTGATCTAGAATCTAAACTACTTACCATAAAAAAAATAATATTTTGTATTTTAGAAAATATATCAACTTTTCAATCAATATATCAACCACTGTCGTGTCATGTGCGGTAGCGGAGCAAAAATGTTGAGATTATCCAACGAAATATCAACAAATTTTGTATCTTTTGTTTTAAAGGAGCTGGAATCGTGCAAATTTATGTCTGTTTTTTATGTAAAAATAAACCTGATCAACAGTTTTTCTAAATTCTAACTTTAGACGATAGCAACTCCGCTAAAACAAATGATCTTGAAAATCTTACAATATATTTTAAATTTTATGTCAATGAACAATATTTCAAAACATGCTTTTTTCTTTAAATTTGTTCTTTGAAAACGCCTAGTTTTTTAATACAGTAAATATACATTTAGAACTCATATTCAGGAGGCTTTTCACAAAACACTCTTAAATTTGAGTTTTTTCTGAGCCTTTAACTGAAGTACTCCAAAAACAATCCGAAATAAGTACTTTTTGAAAATACAAAAAATACACTTTAAAAACTCATAAATAAGAGGTACCTCATAAAATCCTCTTTAACAAGGCTCTTTTCAGAGTCCGAACTATGAGCGCTCCGAACTTGGTTAAAAGGGAGGTCAGGGCAGTAGCGTAACTATATTTTATGCGCCCGCCCGCAGTTTTCTAAAAGCACCCTGCTATTTATTTTTATAGTAAAACAATGTTAGGTTACTAGAAGCATAGGAGAAAACAAGAGAACTCTTAACAAAAAAAAAAGAGAACAAGAAGAGACTTTTTTAATTCAATTGTCATCACTAGAGAGTATAAAAATATACACGATAAAACTTGATTTATACGCATTAAAAGCAGGAAAAATCGAAAATATGCTCGATGAATTTAAAAATATGCTCGATAAAAATATTTTTAGAGAAAAATTAAACAAAATTGTACATATTTTGGACAGGAATATATATTTCCAATCTTATAAATGTTTTGAATAGCATTTGCTTTAAGTGTTTTAATATGTTGAATTTCTTATGTATACCTATATATAGTAAAAAAAACCCTTTTTTAAATAAACGTAAAAACTTAAAAATAATATTAACTTGTACTGAGCAACTTCATTTTCAGTCTTTTTGTTACTATTGAATTAACCTTAAAAAAAAAACAATATAAAATGCAGTTAAACATTTTTCAAATTTTAGAATATTTTAGGTTTGATAATTCTTTTGTTTGTTTTTAAACAAAATTTTTCGAAGACTTTATGTCCTTAAATCCTACATTACGATGCAATATGCAAATGCATATTTTTATCCTCTCTAGTCATCATTTATTACAACAGTTATATATTATTAATATCTTATTTTATAAATAACTTTATATATTATTTTAAAATTCTATTAAAAAGTTCATTCTGTTAAAAAAAAGCAATAACGTAAAAAACATTTTTTATAATATCAAATATAATACAATTTATAATAAATATAAGATTTGATCACAAATTAGGTAAAAAGAAAACATATATCAATTATTTAAAAATGTTAAACTAACTTAAAGTTTGAAAAACGAGATCAATAATTTTCTTATTGGTGAAATAATAATTTTAAGATGTTATGATTAAGGTACTATTACAGTGTGTAGCTATAAAAAACACCTTTTTTTACCTAGTATTATTAACTTTAATGATTCAAATTTTTTACATGATGAAGAATTTTTCATTGCGGTTAATTTCCTACAGGGCGTTGAAGTTAGCGTTTTTAAAGAATTGTTGCACATAACAACATTGGTTTCTCGTCTCCAGCATTTACAAGCGGCTGAAAGTAGAAAATCAAAGTACATTCTTGGTAAGTAAGATTCATTGAAATTGATCAAGTAGAATTCCAGATATCTTAGAAGCCAATTCGAAAAATCTTGTTTCGAGAAAAACGCAATTAGAGATTAAAAGGTTCTTGAATATTACGCGACATGCGAATATAATATATGTTATAACTTTTTTCTATTTTATATTTTTTTTTAAAATTTTGTATACGTATTCTTAAGACCTTACAGAACCATATTCTATCGAAAAACTAAAATGGATTTTAAATTTTTTACACACTGTAATAGTACCTTAAATGTTTTGTATTTGACGTTACCTGTTAACTAAAGAATTTAACTGATGTCACAAAATATGACCAACTGAATGATTAAAATAACATCAGCAGCTGACTTGCTAAAAATATGAAAGCTAGCGGGTAAATCGCCTTCGACCATAATCAAGTTTTGCCAAACAAAGGTGACTTTTGCTCAAAAAAATCGGCTTTTTTCACGTTGATTATTGCACCCTGAGAAATCGTCTGTACATGACTTATATTTTATTTAAGCACATATTATTAAATTATTTTTCATTTATTGTTGTTAATTTTAAACAATAATAATTTATGAAGAAAATAAATAATTTGGTATATCTTATTTTTTTTTGAAACAAACGTCGCACAGTCTAACGTCCCCATTTTTGGCCAAACAGAGAAGGAGTGATCGTAGAGCTATTGGCACGAATATCTTTCTTGGCAAAATTAAGTTATGTTGAAAAAGTTATACAAATCCGCCCTCTGCCACACCCACCTCCCATATAAACGAAACCCATTTTTGCCTGAAACTTCATTAAGTCTTATTTCAAAACAGCGAAATTTGCTACATCAATATCTTATGTGATTATAGATAAATGGAAAATTTTATAGGCGAATGCCATTCCCATTTATCATATTTTAGTAACTCAGCCTTGAAAAATACTACCAACACAAGTTAACTACGTTTTTGTTTAAATTTGTAAGCTTTTTTGATTACAGCAAGAAAATTTTAAAAATTGAGTTGTTTTGTGTTTGTATATCTTCCTTTTTAGTAAGTATTAGCTAGAAATTTCGGTGTAAGACTTAGTGTAACGTAGTTCTAATAATTTTTTCGTGAAAAACTATAGTCAATCTTTCTCAAAATTATTTTTTAAACATTTTTAAAAATTTGTATTCCGCTTTTAGTGTTTACTTTTATGATAAGATTCAAACCACATGTTAAAAATGTAAACAAACACAGTAATTTGCCAGATATAAGAAATTTAAACTTTATTTTGATATATAAAAAAATAGGTTAAATAATATGTGAATAACAAGAAAAATTTAATTATTAAAAAATGTAACTTTGACGTCTTGTCATAACAAAACGGTTGCAAATATTAAAAAAATTCATTTTGTTTTTTTCACCCAGGATATTTTCTATTGAAAGCTATAAAAAATTGGAAAAAATTAAAACATCGATATACCATATTTTCGTTCTCCACTTCATTTATAATTTCCATCAAGGGACTTGAGGGCGCCCCTGGCTTAGTTGCGCCCGCCCGCAATGCGGGCTCTGCGGGCCCGCGTTTTACGCCACTGGGTCAGGGCTAGGCATTCTAACACAGTCACATTTTATTTTGTCTTGTTAGTATTGGTGCGCTCTCGAATAACGCACACTGAGCGAAATAGTTGTCACAATTATCTAGATTTGCAATTTTGTATGTTTATACTCCCACACATACTGTAATATGTGTATATTTTTTATTTTTAGTCATTGGTATTGTTCACTATTTCTTCTTTGTCATTATTGCACCAGCATTTTCTTCTAAGTACATAAATTATATTAGTTTGCTTGCAGTGGAAAATTACACATTCTGCTTCGCAAGATAGGTTCTCTGCAGAACAGAAATCGCATTCCGATTCATAGTCAAACATTGTTTTTTAGGTGTTTTGTTTTATTATTATTTAATCCTAATATATACGAATCATTCAAATTAAATCAAAATCTCACAAAATTAAGTTTGAAAAAATTATTGAATACAATAAAATAATATGATAAAATAATGCAAAAAATTTTAATAGGCATTATTTATGAAGTATACTAAACCTTAATATATACGAACAATACAAAATTTTACGAAATACAAAATATATGCATAAGAATTATGAATCTGCAAGCCGAAAAGTTAGTTTTTTAAGAGTGTACATTAGATTTCCGACATAGGTCTTCACAGCATCACCGTTAGCGAACGACTGAATTATATTCTCTTCTGTTTTGAGTTTTATGTACATGTGAAAAGTTACGCTCAGAGAGCGCTCAGTGAGCTATGGGGCGCCCAGCGCCATGGCAGAATAATGAGGTAGGGTAGTAGCTTTGACAAGACCTATCGTTAATGTCAAAATCATAAAATATAGTGCTGCCATATCACAAATTAAAATCCAATGAAAAATCCATACTTTGCTAAAAATTCTTTAAAACGGTTAAGCACAGGTTTTTTGTTTAAGGAAAGCTTGAAGCGGACTTATTCTGCGAAATATTTTTATATATTTAGCTTAACACGTTGACTGCCGGCATAGAAAAAAAGCGATATCACCATAGTACCAAAAGTTTTTTTTTGTTTTAAAGTGATGTTTATGTGTATATTTGTTAAACTGTGTCTTTTGTTTTAAATTTGTGTTGTTTTTTTATGTGTTTTAGAAGGTGACCCCGGTGTCGTGGTCACCGGTTTGTATAGCTCCTCATACAAACTTACTTTAATGTAGTGCCAAGTGATAAAATCATTTCCGCAGCAAGCTTCTTAAAAAATTTCTTTACAAAAATACCTACACCGTAACACACCGGTGGTGCACATGGCCTTTTATGAATATTTTTGTGACCCACCGGTGGATCACATGGCAGCGAACGTGTTAAGGGTTCTACTTCAAATTTATTTTTGGTTATATAAGCGTGTATTTGTGGTTTTCATAGTGAATTTTGTGTGAAGTTACATATATTTTAATAACTTTTAGAATTATAAAAATGGCAAAAAAAAGTTGTGCAATTAATCGTTCAACGCGGAATAAGGAAAATTTCGGTTTTTTTAGTGTTCTAAGGGATGATGTGAAGAGGCGAAAGTGGCTATAGTCTTGTGGCTTAGACTTGGAATTTAAAGTAAAAGTTTGTGAAAAACATTTTTCAGAAACCGATTTCATCAACGCTCCACGTAATTCGTGCTACAGCCACCTTGTTTGATGCCAAATGCAGTGCCATCGTTGCATATCAGTCATTTGGTACAAAGTGGTCCATGTTGCAAAAAACAACGAACGATGTCGAATGCATTGCTGTCGTTGCAAGTAAGTAAGTAATTTAATGTAAGTTAAATGGTTTTAAAATTTAGCACTGTTGTTGTATCCCCTCTGAGAGAATACGTGTGGGTCCTACAGTCGCCGAGCGACGGCCTACCTAACGTTTGCTGCCGGCGCTTAAGAGCGCCACTGGCATCTATTAAAAAAAATACCTCTTTCGCCGTCACCCTTAGGTGCATTCAGGCGTTGAGATTTTGATTTATACTTACTGGTTTGTATCCTCCGAGTTGAAGGTCTGGTCTTGCCTAAGTAACTTCTTCAGAAAATAATAACTGCAACCGTTTAAGTTTCATTCACACCATCTCTTTATTTTAGCGGGGACCAGATATTTATAACATATCTGGCCGCGCTTCTTCTTCTTCATTTTTACAAACTTATTACATACTTAATTCTACTTATTGATAAATCAGCGGTTGCGTAATTTTGTCTTCCGCCTTTGGCTTAAATTAACTTAATTATTAAGTTCTTAGTATAGTTTTGTATTAATTCTTATAAACATATTCATACATACTTATTTAATGATGCCACCTTGGGCCGAACAAACATACAAACATGTATAACATGTGTAATTGGGTCATATTGCCCAGCGATAAATTATTATTTAAATTATTTTTGTTTTGCGTTATTCGCTTAGCCAAAATATGTGTATGCTAAATACAACAATAAAATATTAAAATCAATTTACCTCTGGGTTTTGCTTTGTCAGCATTTGACGCTGGCCGTACAGAAGTAAATTGCTGGCTTTATTTTATTGTCTTTAAATAAAATTAAAACTGATCGCCGAGTTGTTGTTGCGGTAGATCAGTGTTCATTTTATTGTCTTATTTTTGTTTTAATTGACTGGCCTTGGCATTGAATTCATATAAAAGTGCCGCAATGCAATGAATGTTGATCGCTCGCTTAGTTGTTGCGGTGGATCAAATTTCATTGCCAGCACTTGGCCACTAGTAGAAAGACAATATTTTGGGAATACCTCGTTGTGAGTCACAACACTGTCCCAATTTAAAAAAAGCAGATGCGTCGCTGGACACACGAGAGAAGCGAAACATTTTCGCAGTTTAATAATACATAAAGTTTGATAATTTAATAGTTTTTTTAATAAAAAATTTTTAAATTAAAAAATTTTAAATACCTAAATAAATGTTAACAAAAAAAAAATAATATTCCCACCAGTAAAGTTTATTACCTTACATTATTATTTTGCATTAATTTTAAATTATTTTTGTAAATGTTAATGAAATTATGGTGTTTTAATATTTAAAATATCAAACGTATTTTATATAGATGTTATGTCATCGATATTTCTAGAAAATATTACATCAATAGTTGTCCTAATCGTGGTGTGAAAATACTTGGATTGCTTATAATTCCCAAATTATATTTTTCAAGACAACATTATTTAATTCCTACAATTTTTGTGAAGTTGGTTTTTTTTATTTTTCTAAGGTATAGTCTTTCTGACGTTATTTTCACTTCTACAGCCGTTTTAGTAGGTGTGGAGCCACAGTGTGTAGTCTAGATGCATACTCATTTATCTCGAAACTACTTTTTTCGGCATTGTTTTGTATTAAAACATAAACTATTCAGACGAATCATCTGAAATTTAAATATGCTATTCATAACATCAGTGGCTATCGCTGGAACTAGAATCAAAGTTTTATTTAAAAAAATCGTATATTTACACTTAATAACTGGTAAAAAACAAGCTGTTTTAAGAACTTCATTTTCAATAGCATGTCATTCTATCAATTTTTCATATCTCTTTTCGAGTGCACTAGAGTGGACCATGAAAGAAAAAGTTTTATTTTTAATATTTTCATTTGCAATTCCATTTGAAATAAGGAAAAAGTTAAGATTTTTTTGTTTTTTCCAAAAATTATTCAGTTTATTAATTCAAATTACTTGAATAACTCAGGTGGACAACATTTTAATTTTTGGATTTTCCCCAGCAATGTTTTTTATTATTTTCGACTAATCTTGGTGCGTTGATTTCATCATCATCATTTAATTTATCATCAATTACAATAGTTTGAGCCCTTTTTTTTTTGATTCGCCCGGAGGTATGAAATCTTCCAAAGATACGTATACCCGTCTTATACGCATGCACGATTTACATTCTAGATCCTGCCCGAATCAGCCGGGACAGACAGAATGCACCTACGTACAAATATACCCCCTATTGGCAATTAGAATTTTCTACTAAGCACATTAATTGGCTTTTCAGCGGAATTTAAAAATTTAATATATAACAAAAGCGTATTTAAGTATATTTAATTCTTTATAAATAAGCAACATCGAATAAAATTATAGGGATTATCAATTTAAGGTACCCGAAAAACAATCCTGATTTCAAAAACAATCCACAACACTAAACTCATTTTAACTGGTTTGCGGCCATTGTCCAACCCAAGGACCTACGTGGAAATGAGATAAATCTCATATCCGCCAAATCAAAATCCCAATTAGTTGGATATGCATTTGGGCCAACGCAGGCATAAACTTGTGTGGAAAAGAGATATACTCTGGCACACCAATCCAGGTGATAGTGTGAGTTCAGTCTAATTTCAAATCAGGAAACCTTGTGAGCACGTAAATCCCAATTCGATTTAAAATTAAAATATTGAATAATTAAAAAGTAAGTTTTAAAAACGATTCATATTTGATGGTTCTTACTTTATAAAACATAATATCGAGACAAAAAAGAGAAATAGAACAATCTCAATTACCAATATTACATTGTTATAAAACTGCGTTAGGTATAATAGGATGTAATTAAATTGATTTAATTATTTAAATGTAATATAATTTTCCGTTTAAAGACGTCTACCGAATCAGAAAAATTAATCATGTTGAAGTTATCATTGAAATCACTGCACATACATCGTAAATGTTCATGAAGAGCGTAATTAGAACTGCACTGACTCAACTTGAAAAATAGAAAATGTCTAGTTCCTCTCCTTGGGATGTTAAAATTTAGAGCTGAGATGAGATATTCCGAATTAATCTCGCCACGAAGTAATTTATACAGAAACATGACACTAAGCATCATTCTTCTGCTTCTTAGGGAAGGTAGTAAATTATTTTTAAGGCGTATTTCATACGATGGAATTCTGATGCATATTCAAGAATTGGCCTTACGAGAGAGGTATATAATAATTTAGTAGTAAAGGGATCACTGAATTCTTTAGCCCATCTTTTAATGAAACCAAGGGCTCCTCTTGCCTTATATATCACCATATTAACTTGGAGATTGAAGTGAAGTTTTGAATCCATAATAACACCAAGATCGAGAAAACTGGAAACAATTTCTAAGTTAGTGTTATTTATAATGTAATTTATTTTTTTAGCAGATCTTCGCGAGAATGTCATTTGCTTACATTTTTTTAAGTTGAGATTTAATATATTTAAGCTACACCAGTCCACAAGTCTATTTAGATCAGATTGTAAAAGATGTAATTCTTCGGGTGATTTGTAACAAAGAAAAAGTTTCACGTCGTCAGCGTACATTAAGACGTTACAGTGTTTTATTACCGAAGGAAGATCATTAATGAATAGTAAAAACAAAACCGGTCCAAGATGACTGCCCTGAGGAACGCCAGAAGAGACCGAAATACTTTTTGAAAGAGAATTCTTATATAAAACCTTTTGAGTACGTCTAGATAAATACGAATTTATCCAATTTAATAATGTGACAGGAAACCCAATAAGGTGGAGTTTTTTCAAAAGAAGATTATGATTAACACTGTCGAAAGCTTTACTAAAGTCCGTATAAATAACATCAGTCTGCAGTCCCAAAGTAAAACCATTTATAACACGCGTAGTAAACTCTAAGAGGTTTGTTGTAGTGGACTTACCCTTCAGAAAACAATGTTGAAAGACAGAAATGGTGGAAGACACGGAGTGGGTTAATTGATCAGTTATAATTTTCTCAAATAACTTAGGGATTGCACTTAATTTTGCAATTCCTCGATAGTTAGAAACATCTATCTTGGAGCCTGACTTATAAAGGGGTATAATATAAGAATCCTTCATATAATAGGAAAATAACCACTATGCAAGGAAATATTAAAAATGTTTGCTAGAGGAGTACACAGGTTTGTAGCACATTGCTTTAGAATACAGCTTGGAATTTTATCAGGACCGGTCGTAAAAGAAGATTTTATTTGTCGAAGATAACATATGACAATATTTGGGTCTATTACAGGAGTTTCAAAAGAGTTAACTGGCGGGAGAAAAGGATACACAGTGCTAGTATTAAATGATATATCGGAGTAAGTTGATTTAAAGAAGTTTGCAAACATGTTAGAAATCACATTGTCACAAGATGATTCTTCCTGATTGAATTTTATAAGGGGTGGAAAGCTGGAGGCTTTACGTTTTGAGTTAACAAAACTATAGAAAAGTTTTGGATCATCTTTAAATTGAGATTTTATGTTAATTATATAAGCAGAATTACATTGTTTGTTTAATAGTTGATATCTATAACGACAAGAAGAATAGGAAGCAAAGTCTAAACTAGAACCAGATATTTTATATTTTTTAAATAAACGCTTTTTTAAATGCCTTTAGATCATTTGTTAGCCAGGGAGGATTTGGATAGCCAAAGGATTATAGAAACACTTTTTTTGGGACGGACAATAAGAAACACCTTTGCAGAGTATCATTGAAAAACTGTACAGAAGATTCGACGTCAGAATATGAATATGATGTTCCGCTTGTTAAAATTGGAGACCAATCAGTCTGCGAAAGTAAGGAATTAAGTAAAATTAAAAAAATATAGTCCGTTTTCTTAAAATTATAAACTTTTTTATTTCGCGCATCAGCAGTTACTTTATCTTCTTTTTCGTGGGGGAGTAAAACTGTTATTTTAAGAGTCGGATGATGTACATCTTCTGGAAGAGATACGGGATTCGAACAATGGAGATTAACAGTAGTGCATCTATCTACAAATACAAGGTCTAGGGTTCTGTGGTTTATATTTAAAATATCATTGACTTGTTGAAGACACAGATCAGACAACTTATCTAAGAAATCATTTATCCAATCACTATTGGAAACAGGAGTAAGAAATGAAGAATCGTCAGACTATCTACAAGTCACAGAAGGTAGGTTAAAATCACCCAGCACAATAAGAACGTCTTTATTTTTTAACAAATTATGAATTTTTTCGATGGCGTGTAAATGTTTTAAATACATTGTTAAGTCACATTTAGGAGGAATGTAAGAGCAAGTAACATAAATAATACTATTATTTAATTTAACTGCAACACAAATGAACTCAATGTCACTGGTGTCAAGAATTGTCAATTCTTCAGATACAAGCGAGTTGGGAGGTCTTTTTAAAATAAGGTCCACTCTATAGTGCATTCATAGTGCTTAATAATATTTTTGGTTTTTATTTTTCAGATAAATAGAAAAGTCAAAATCTACAACACCACCCATGCCCCTTTTCCTTGAGAGCGTCTCATTGAGCGCCATTTTGAACCAGATGTCTGCCTTAGTGGTCTAGTGGAGAGTGCGCTAGACTATCAACTCAGAGGTCCCTTGTTCGAATCCGGGCTCGGGCATTGTTCTTTTCACTTTCTTTGTTATTTCCTACATTTAAGAATTATTGAAAAACTAAAAATCCTCAACTTAATTGTGGAAAATGTGGAATTAATGGAGAAGAGCAACTAAGGGCTGGAAATACTTGCCGAGGTTAAGGCATAACACTAGCCTTGGTTAAAAGCAATTCAAATTGTCTATCACGGTTGTTTCGCCTTATCAATAATTCACGTATGGTTCCAATCAATTCCTCTAAATAAATCTATCCCTTTCCTTACAGGTCAAAGCCCAAACCTTGTTTGTATGAGGCGCATGCCTTGGTTCTTTGATCTTTAAAAAAAAAAATATCAACAATTTTTAAAATAAAAAAAAATTTATGATGAATGAGTGTTACAATATACATTAAAAGTTTAAATATCGTTGTTCAATATTATAACTTTTTAAAAAAAATCCTAAATATACCTTAAATTTTCGAGCGCTAGACCACCGGTCTTGCCTTAAGTACCTATGAACATTCATGTCTGATTTCGCAATTAAAATCGACACCTAAGAAAATTGTGATAATTTTCAACCCATTCAATGGAACCTTGCTGCCTTTGTTGTTTGGATAGCTAATGCACAATGCTTTTTACTACGTTTCCATGGTGATTTAAGCCTGAGTTGGGTTTTCGTCAAGTTGACAAAATGGCGTTTCCAGCTCGATAGTGTTTCCATGCGCAACATTGAGTCGAATTGGACTTCGGCCATTCTATTCTCCATTTTTTCTTAGTATAAATGTGTTCAGAAGGTAGAAAATTTACTAAACATGTTGAGTCTTTAATCAGTATTAGTTTCCGCTGCTTTGTGTGCCTGCTGAATGGTTTGTTACATTTTATGTCAGCGCAGTGACAGAAATAAAATAAAATAAAATAACAAATAATCAATAAAACCTCGTTCAACAGTTGAGCAACTGTTTCATATTCTGAACGCATCCAATCTAGCTTAGTTAAATCTAAGAAGTTTCGTGGATTTGACGCAATTCAACTCAACTCGCGTTTTTATGGCAAGTTAATCCCGAGTCAACCCCGACTTAACCCGCCATAGAAACGTAGTATTTGATAGATAATTGTGATCTGCTGCATTATAGCTTCCCGCATTCACAATAGAATATGTAGGATAGCTAATGCACAATCTCTTTAATAAATTCCTGGCATCTACTGCAACATAGCTTAAGTTAATACTTAATATTGAATGAATCACATCACTATTAGTATGAAGGATTTTGGTGTAGTGGTTAGTGTGTAGAGCTCTCGATCGTGAGGGTCCGAGTTCATTCTCACTGCGTACTTGCAAAGAAATATTTTTAATTTTATATACTCTTGTTGTGATAGACGCTAGTAAAAAAGCAACAATTCTAAGAAAAAGGTGTATGGAAAAAGGTGAATGGAAAAAAGTGTCGTTTTTCAGATTTCACTCAAGCAAATCACAAAACGAGGCGTAAAAAAATTCGCTTCAAAAAAATGTTTGATTTATGTTCGTCCATTGCATTAGCAAAAGATATAAATAAATTCTTTATAAGATACAGGATGCAAGTGAGAATCAAATTTTTTAATAAAAATTCAAAAATTCGAAAAGCCAAACAAAAAAATATGGGCAATAATAAATTAGTCAAGATTATGCTATAAAACTACTTTAAAGCATATTTATTTCATAATATATACATATATCCTCATTTAATATTATTTACCCTTCATAAAATTCCTTTTCCCAGTTATATCCCAAAAATAATATTAATAAAGAAAACTGGCAACTCTAAAACACACTTTGACATTAACGATAGGTCTTGTCAAAGCTACTTACCGTACCTTATTATTCGCCATGTCCAGCGCTGCTTTAGATCAATTTTTGTGATGTTTTCTACTCACAGACAGATAGCGGCACTATTTTCTACATACAGATAAGTGGCTGATGTACTTTCATTCAGTTGCCTTACAATTTATTCAACTGTTAATGGAGCTGAGTAGTTTAAGTAGCGAAGATTTCGCTGAAAAATTTGAAACATGTATTTTTGATAGCATTCGATATCGAAATAGCATAAAATATTTTTGATATATAAGATTGCGACCGCTCAAGGAACATGTTCTGTGAGCGCATACTATTCAGCCCGAAAGTTGTGCAACAGTTCCTTCCGCTTAGTGCAGCCAATAACGATTACATTCAAAAAAAATTTTAGAACTTAGAATGATCCGGAAACTTGTATGTAGCTATGAGGGCTAGTGTCAACCAGATATCCGATATAAGTAAATAGAATTGCAAACAAGAGCAATGACTCAGGATCCGCGGGATCGTCATAAGGGAATGCCCTGCGACACTCCATAAGGGAATGCCCTTCGTCAAAGTTGAAAAAAAAATTAGACTAACCATAATATAAGTATAATTTTTAATTTAATTTACAGTTTATTTCATAAAGTAATTTTTTACAGTGAAATAAAATATAAAATTTCATAATATAAAATTAATGAAGATGTTTTTTTTTGTTTTTATTTTTTTTTCAAAGGTTAATATAGGTTTAACAACAGGTATTAATTTAATTTAACAGAATTTTTAAGTAACAATTCGTAACATAACTTCAAGTTGAGCATATTAAGTTGGAAAAGCCACACTTTTACTTTTTTCAGAAACAGATTTTGTGAATGTATTTCACGTATGTTCACGTATCTGGGAGTTAATTATATAATCTTGGCGCTACTGAGGAAAATGAAAATAAATATAATTGCAGCGCATGTGGAGGTACAACTGTAAGGTTCCTTGAATTTTCGCTTAGGTTATAGATAGTGGAAAATCTATTATTTAGGTAACCTGATCTTTTATAAAAAGTTTTAAAATTTTAAAAATATATAAATATCTCAGAGGCAAGATTAAGTTTTCTCAAAAATGAGGTAAGCTATTTTTATGTCTAATATTCTCACAAACAATGTGAATGGCCTTTTTTTTTGTAGCATTATTAACGGCTGGATTTTATTATGATACCCAAGTAAAAATATTAGCCATATATTCATTCTTGCAGAGCTTATAGTGCTATCTTATATAGCAGCAAGCTTCAACTATAGCTTTAGTCGCGCTACTAAAGCTCTTGCAGAGAATATATAAGGCTACTTTCTTGAGTTTAAGAGCACTATTTTTACTTCATATGAGGAGTAGAAGTAGCTGTAAACTTTTAAAAGAGTCCCTGTCAAACCCAAATAAGAGCCCTTGCAAAGCTCTTTTTTATTATTCGTTTAAGAATGTATGTATGTGTTAAAAATAAACTCAATAAATATATAAAATTTGACAAGTGTTTGTGATGATAAGAATGACAAAAAAAAATTAAAGAAATAATAAAGTGATTATTATATCAGACTCATGTTCGTGTATTCGTTATATGCTGCGAATTTCGGTGCGCTTTTGAATTTATCGGAAACGTGAATGTAGTACTTCGAAAAACTACAACGGGCTTAACAAATAATTAAAATTAAGAAGTGTTAATTATTTAAAAATAGTTGGAAAATTTTTAACATTCTTTAAGATCAACTAAAAATGATTTAAGTACTTTATTCTTAAATATATGTATCATAGAAATCATCAATTTCGTTTTAAATATTATTGTAAACACTAATATTTAGCTTGCTTCAACTCCGAAGATGTTCTATTTTTTATAAGATCGCCATTTTTTTCAAAGAAGCTCTTTATCAGATTTGTTAGTCACTTGTTATTCCCAAAAAATTTATTGCATTAATTTACAGTATTTTATATCTATTCGCTTTAAAAATGCAATACAAAAATACACATTAAAGCAAATATTATACTCAATCTACGAGTTTTAAAACTGCTGTATAGTAATTTTTATTACTTTAAAAGATCCTTTACAGAGCAAGTAGTAAATTTTAGAGTTCTGCTCTTTTGCAGATTTGATAAAATCCTTTACAGAGCTGTATAAAGTATTAATGCTCAAAATGGTAAAAAATCATATTTAGAGCATTTTCTTTAAAATTAAAAGCAACTAGCAGCAAACAAAGCTGCGGTAAAGCTTTAACCGGATATTATACACCTATAGAACACTTTTAGGACTCACTCGCACCTAGTTGCTCCAACAATGTTACTTGGGTATCCATCATAGAAGCTGAGTCCATACTTTAATTTTGAATGAAACAAGCCAAAATAAACACCTCTTTTAAGTTTCAAATAAAGACACCAAGAAATAAAGACAACTTTTTACATTTAATAAGTAGTTCTTTAGCTTAGATGCATGCTCATGCCAATTAATTTTGTTGTCAATTAATACAGCGAGATATTTATATGATTTTACACTATCGATCTCAAAGCATCCTCTTGAGCACTCTACAACATGAGAAGAATTGTTGATTGCAGCATTAGTAATTGGATATTTCATACAGCTCGAGAAATAAAACCTGTCTGTATTCATTAGGTTAATGTTAATGCTGTATGGTGGAGATGCATACTGCGACCTAAATGAGATCTATTGTACCTCCTTCTCAAAGCTCCGCTGGGTTTGCGGATTACAGAATTTCATCCAACCCTATTTCTCTAATGAATTTGAGAATATTCTAAGGTTCAAGGGATGAAACCTGCTCTAGACTCAGCTCATAGTTCCCCAGTGCTAGTTTACGTCTGCGAGCCACAACGTCGGAGTTTGTAAGTAGGTGTATTGGAGTCTAATCTGCTTTTTCACAGAAACGGCAGTTACTATCGGTTTCTATGCTTAATTTCATCAGGTGGTTTTTGAGTTTACAGTGTCCTGTAAGGAGCCCTGTTAGAATCCTTTGATTCGGTTTGGCTAAGCTTATGCACAATTTTGCTCTCCGAGTGTTAAAGTCTCTGAGGAGCAATTTGGATTGTCTTAGCTTTGGGAGGCTTTTCCAAAGGTTTGAACGTTTATGCTTCTCCTCCCTAAGTTCTAAGTTCTTCTTTTATAGAATGTGTGCCTAATCCGCAGAATGGTTCTGGTCCTACAAATTTTGTGGCTGCACCCTGTCGTGCTAGATCATCGGCTTCTTCGTTACCCGATATTCCTTTGTGTTCTGGGACCCAAAGTCTAGTAACAGTGTTATTCTTGCCTAGTTCGTTGAGTTTTGTTAGGCATTCCCATGTTGATGATATTTCACAGGAAACTAGTGCTTTGATTGCTGCTTGACTGTCTGACATCACAACTATATCCTGACCTTTGTATTTACGATCCAGATTGAATTGTGCACTCAGCTGTACTGCTAGGATTTCTGCTTGGAAGATACTTGGTGTTGTCCCCATAGGTTCAAAGTGCTTGGTTCTTGGCCCGTACACCCCTGCACCTATACCTTCCAATGTCTTGGAGCCATCCGTATACCATGATATACTGTGTGGTTTCTTGACTTGCGATATCATCTCGCTGTCCCACTCTTTCTTGGTACTAAGCTTAGTTTCGAAGTATTTTTCGAAGTTGTACCTTTTTACAACATCGTCTCTTGGTAGATCGATGAAGAGAGTGTGCTTTGCAATATCCTCCTTCTCTCTACTGCGGATAGTTTTACCTAAACCTCTTTCGCAATGCATAACAGAGTTCGCTTGGCTACTCCCTCTATGGCAAGGTGTAAGGGTGTTAGGTCCAGAATTAATTCTAGTGCTGCTGTAGGGCAGGTCCTAATGGCCCCTGTGATGCATACACATGCCAGTCTTTGCACCTTTGTTAGCGAATTCCTCATTGTGGTTAGCTTGGTTCTCTCGGCCCATGCTATTGCACCATAGGTGAGGATGGGTCTCACTATCATAGTATACATCCAGTAGAGAATTGGTGGGTTACAACACCTGCTTTTCCCCGCTAGGCTCCTACATACCATGAGTGCCCGCGTTGCTTTGTTTATAGTTACCTCTGCATGTCTTCTCCAGAGAAGCTTTGAATCTAGTGTAAGTCCCAGGTACTTTACTTCTCCTTTGAAGGGAATTTCCGTGCCATCCATTCTCATTGTTCGGAGGTTTGGCAGGCTTCTTTTGTTAGTAAAAGGTACTATGGTAGTTTTCGCTGGGTTAATAATTAGCAGTGGAGAAAGGACTCCACCTTGTGGGCAGCCTTTTGTTGTTCTGATTCTTATAGTGGTGTTGCCTACTTTTGTTTCTGCAGTTCTAGTGCTAAGCATTTGGCATATCCATCTGCTGAGCATATCATTTACTCCTTTTTTGTGTAAAGCCTTCTTCACAGCCTCGTGGGAAGTATTATCAAAGGCTCCTCCTATGTCTAGAAAGGCATAGAGAACGGTTTCTTTGTTTTTGAAAGCTGTCTGGATGTTACTAGCCAGCTGGTATAGGGCAGATTCTGTAGACCTACCCGCCCTATACACATGTTTACATGGGTGCATTGGCGCCTTCTCCAGAATCTCAGTTCTTATATTGATATCTATTACCTTTTCCATTGTTTTAAGTACAAATGAGGTAAGGCTAATGGGTCTAAATGACTTTGGTAGCGTGTAGTCTATTTTCCCTACTTTTGGTATGAAGGTGACTATGGCCCTTCTGCTTTTCCTTGGAATATAGCCCAGCGCGAGGCTGCTTCTAGTTATTTTGACTAAGTGGGGCAATAAAGTTTCTTCACCTTTTTGTAGAAGTGCAGGAAAGATGCCGTCTACACCTGCTGATTTGAATGGTTGGAAGGTTCTGAGTACCCAATCTAGACGAGCCTTAGTACAAATGCTCGTTGCGATTTCCATTCTTCTTGAATTGGAGCAATCTGCCAGTCTGCCGTCTCACACTCAGTTACTGGTGTGCTGCCCGGGAAATGAGTTTCTAGAAGGTGACTGGCTCGTTGCTCTTCTCTAACAGTATAGTCTCCACTCTGCCTTTAGCCATTGCTTTGTGTATCCTGGCTGCGGCTGGCGTGGAAGAAATGTCTTCGCAGAAATTTCTAAAGCTTTGTCTTTTGGCTTTTCTGATTTCTTTATTGTACTCCGTCAGAGTCGCCGTGTAGTTGTGCCATTCTCCATTGCGCTTTGCGGCATTAAAGCTGCATCGCCCCTTCTTTCGGAGTCTGGTCAACACTCGGCGCTCTACCAAGGAGTATGTTTTGATCTTGCCTTGTGCCCTGTTGGACAGCTAGATTCGTAAGCATTATATACTGCATTGTTTACCTGCTCTACATAGAATTCAAGTTCTAGGATGTTTCTAATTCTACTCCTAGCTTTTACGTTATTATATTACTAGTATATTACTAGTAGCAACTAGTATTTCTTGGGTTTCTTTTGGGTTCTATCTCTTGACATTTTGCCCCAAGTCTAAACTCTATTATTCTATGGTCAGATATTGAAGGTTCCGTTGATACCCTCCATTCCCTAATCATATCCCAACATCTGGGCTTCCTATGGTGAGATCTAAGACCTCTTCTCTAGCCCTAGTCACAAAAGTAGGAGTTACCCACACATTGAAAAAGTCTAGGTTACTACATAAAAGAAATTCAAAAAGGTACTCACCTCTGGTGTTGACGTCGGTGCTTCCCCAAACTGTGTGGTGCGCGTTGGCGTCACAGCCGATGAGTAGTGGAAGTTGCTGTTTCCTGCAGTGCTCCACCAGTCGTTTTATCTCCGCTGGGGGATGTTGAGATCGTCCCCAGGAAAGAAAGCGGATGCAATCACTATGGCGCGGTGCTTGCCATCAGTTTCGATGTGAGTCTCGATAACTGTTAGGTCCCGCGTCATAAACTCTGAAAGACATATATAATTAGTATTTTTCTGCATTAGGATGCATGCTCTGGGATTGATTGCTCTCTGGTCCCAAGTTACCTGACCCTCTTTGCAATAGAGGCCACTGACTTTTCCCCTGTAGCACCAGGGTTCTTGGATCAGCACAAAGCCAAGTTGTTCTGTGGTAAACCTCCGAGCAATAACTGCCGATGCAGCTTTTGCATGGTGGAGTTTTACCTAGGCAAATTTCGTGCTGGTTATTGTGCCGGACGTCATAGCACTAGGCTGCTGCCCCTTTCTTCTTCAGGCAGCGTTACTCCTACCTCTGTTGAAGGTTCACTTTTAATATCATCAATCGAGAGAGTGGCGAGGTTCATGCCCTCTGCCTGATCTCCGATTGAAAGTATTGCGGTGATGACCGAGACGGAGGCGAACTTCTCCGTGACAACTTCACCAGTTATTTGTGTTTGTGGCGTTGCGTTTTCCCCTTCATTGGGAGTTACAGACGTAGCTTCTGTGGACGTTACCACTTTTGACTTTGCAGCTGTGAGCGCTTCAGCTGTGGATGTTGCTGCTATGGACGGTTTGGTCTTTGGGGGCGATTTTGTGCCCAACACCGGAATGGTTCCAAAGCGGAAGCTGATAGTTGAGACCCTTGACTTGATAGCTTCAAGTGACTCCTTCTCTATTGAAAACGTTAGCATGTGCCCGCTTCCCTCATCCTTAAAGCTCAATATCTTCCAATACTTTGTATTGAGACCATCGTTCTGGGCGGCAATTAGTCCCATCGATATATTGATCTCCGTACTTGAACTCCTTGGCAAGAACATCCTAATTGTATGCCCTTTTGTGACCTCCTCCCCTAGGCAAGCCATAAGTTCCCTTTCCAGTGCTCGAGCTTTGGTGCTGATGCTCGGAGCCATTCTTCTGTTGAGGGATTCAAACATTCCACCAGTTACATGCCCGGACGGAAGTGAATTCCCTCAAACTGTAGCTTGGTGGACCAGCCCTTCACTACTTCGCTCAGTATGGCTTCTTCGAGCTCCGAGAGCTCATCCGGACTTAGCATTTGCCGGGGGTATTCTTTGGGCAGGACCGCAATTTGGATGCCTTTGGCTATGCTGGCATAGCTGGTTCTCTTTTTTTGTGGATCTGGCTTGGATAACTTAGCTCCAGGCTCTGACCTACTGTTACTTCCAGGAGCTATTTTTACCTTCTTGCTCTCTGGACGTTGAGGAGGCGTTATTACAACTCCTCTTCGTTGTCTCTGGTAAGCCGGTATTTCCCCAATGCTCTAACGATTTTTCACGAGCTACTTTGGGTGCCATGCCCTGTTCCAGATAGCGCAGATACCATCTTACGCCCGCTTCACTTAGACCAACTCTTAGTGGGTCGTCTAGTCATCTTGGCTCCCCACGCTGAGGAAGATAGACAAGGCGACGTCTACTATGGAAGGGCTTGTGTGTGTACCCTTCTTTTGTTTCCCTTTTCTGTGCCGCTTCCTTGGACGTGGACGCAGTTTCCGTACTTGGGATTCTTTTCGGAGCCGACGTCATATCTTCCCGGTGTTCTTCCGGGGGCATTGTGATAGGATGTGATCTCCTGTAGCTCGCAGTTCGCCTTTGGTGGCTCGTACTAGGCTTTTGATCGTTGTGGATGTTATGCTCCACTCGATCTCTGCCGTACGGGTTCCTCCTGATCTGTGCTCTGCAGTGTCTGTGATCATCTTTATGGATTTTAGGCACCACCTGATCACTGCTGCGTGAAGTCCTATTGACTTGAGTTCTGGTTGTCGGAGGAGGATTACTCCTAAGTTTGGTGCCCTGCTTTTGACCTTCTCCTTTGAATCTCTGTTCCATAAGGTCTGCTGCTCTGCTTGCAGTGATTTCCCGCAAGTCTTCTTGTTTGTTGTGTTTTGTTTTTTAATTGTACTCATATTTTTGGTTCGACCGGTAGCTCGTGTCCGAGGACAAAAACGACGCAGTCTATTTGTTATTTCTGGGAAAGGGTGGTCGACCATGCCAAAGCCCGCATACAATGGTAAGGACACAGTTACTTCAAGAGGCGGCCTGTTATCGTGACGGCGCCGTTCCAATACAGTCGGTATACCCCCTGACTGCAAACCATCCAAAGGGCACAGTACGCATGACACCCTGGATTCATTATTCAAAATTCATTAGGTTACTCGATAAGTTAAAAACAATAATTTTGATTTATCGCTCATAACCATCCTATGACTTATAAACCAGCATCTTATTAACTGCAAATCTCGATCGATAAAGGCTGACAGCATATCTAATGAATCAGAGCTTAACACGAACGCCATATCATCTGCAAAACCTGTTAGGAGGCGTCCATTAATTACGAGAGGCATTTAGGGGGTGGGGAATAAGCAGAATCTCACTAACTCTCACGTGGGGGAGAGGGGTTCTCGCAAAAATGAGGTAATTGTTTATCAGCAAGAAACAGTGTAGAATTATGAGATAACTGGTTAAATTGAGTAAAACGTGTTTCTCTACTAAAATATGACTAAATTATACACTATAATATTTTTCGCGGTTATGCGAGTGCAAAAAAGTAGCATAGTTGCTAGTCAATTATTTTACCACTGGCCTGCTGAACACGCGATTCGACGAGAGCTGAGACTTGTGACAGCGACGCATGGACAAGTCTCTACATGTTGTGTTTACGTCAGTAAATGTTTAGTTCAGTCGTCGGTACACATGAAGCACATCCCAGTAAGTTCATTCATGCATACAGCATTGATGATGTAGGCATATGTTTGATGTTTTGTATGCATGCCAGCATAAATGCAAGATCATGTCCATTTTCATTTCCAAACAAGAGAATGTTTACTGTGTACCCGCACAATTACTATTGCTGTATGCATGGGGAATTCGTAGTACGCTATACATTCATTGTCATTAATACTGCATGCATACATTACCATTAAAACTGTATGCATACATTTGCATTAATATTGTAAGAAAACAATTGCTGTTGTCATTAATTATCATATTATTTATTTCAGTTTTTAAAGTTGTTATATTCTGTTATATTAATTTATATTTTGTTAATAAATTATGTACAACTGCACTGCTTAAAGTTTAAATGCACAAGGGGAGTTCGTATTTTTTAAGCAAGACTATTATGCATGCAAGGTTCATGCCTTAGTACTAATACTGCATGCATATTTTAATATGCACGCTACTGTGTACAAAAAACACGCATACTCTGCGAATTTGGATAATTGTTGATTTTTTTAATGACCATACATGCCTTGTCCATGCTTCTGCCTGCATACAGTATGCAGGCTTCCTGTATGCATGCTACTCTAGACATACTTGGTAAGGCGCCTCACGAAAAAAGTTGTTCGGCACAAATGCTCAATACAATCCATGGCTTATGTAATAATAATTCCCCAAATATTTCTACTCTAGCGATAGCCATCCGTGAGCTGGATGGTTACAAAATAACTCGATATTAGAGGTTATTTCAAACCATTCCAGCTCACGGATAGCTATCGCTAGACTCGAAATATTTGGGGAATCATTATAACATAAGCCAAGGATTGTGTTGAGAATTTGTGTCGAACAACATTTTTTTCTATGGAACGTGAGGCGCATTAATACTGGGGCAACCTCCACACCCTGTCACGCAGATTGATGGGCATCTGACTATCCCAGATCCTAGTGAGCATGACGGAAAGTTATTTGCTCCCTTTTTGATTCGCCACTACATACTGATTCAACCTTTACATGCCTGTATTAACTTTTCATCCATCACAAGAGCTGTAGAGCATCGGCGCATCTAGCATGCCTATCACGAATACTTTTGCTGCTATTACACACATTGTTCCGAGTGGAATTGTTAATGGAGCTATGCAGCAGTTTTCAATAAAAATTAAAAAAATAAATGTGTTCATATAGTTAAAAAATAGTAGGAAATTAATTAAATGGTAGATATAACTGTAGCTCGTTCTTGTAACTCATAACGATCGCAGTTACCGATCCATATTACCGATTTGACGTCAATCTGACGTAATTCTCACCTACACTGTTTGTGTAATAATCTGAATCGATTTTTGTTCTATTAGTTTGTTCCAAATCGATAAGTTGTCACATGTTCCGATTTCACTTCAATAGAATCTTTAAAAAAAGTGTTTGTGTAAGAAAAGTGAATCGATAAAACTTCATGTTTTTCTCACTCACTCTGCGGCAAGTGAGAATTCTACCGATCTACCGAATTAATATTCTTAAACGGGTATTTACGCTTAAGTTACATTTTTTTATTGGAATACTCTGTTTATAATACTGTTTTTGTTTTTAAACGTTTTAACTTTCAAGGTAATGCAGAATATTTGTTAGAGCAATGCAAAAGAACCCGGTTGCAAATATTTGCTAAGTTTTTTATTATTGTCAAATTAATTACAATCATAATAGTTGATTATTTCCGCAAATATTATAACACATATAAATAATCAAATAATCACTTTTTAATAACAAGACCATCACCTTTTTATTATAAAATTTAGCGCATATAAAAAAAAATAAATGCAAGTAGACAGCTGCTTGCTATTTGACTCAATTTCGCAACGTTTCTTCTCGATTTGTGTTCTTTTTCATCACGGACCGAATTTTTACCGATTTCAACGTACACAAACATTAGTTGCCACGAAATCGGTAACTAGGGATCGTTAACGCGTGACGTCACACAAATCGGTAACTTGCCGATTTTGTTACAGGAACGAGCTACTGGTGTACTTGGTATAACAAATAGTAAATTACTTAGTCATTACACTGGTAGCTGCGACTAGTATTTTTGACTTAAAAAAAAGTTATTAAACCCACTATTTCACTAATTGCTTTAACTGGCAAGTTTGACAGATATTTTCAGTTATTTAATTTATTATTTAACTGATTGAAATAACAGGCATATAAAATGTGTAAGCGAGATGACTATGCAATTTAAACTTCTGAAAAAGTATGTGCAAGAAAAGGATACAAAATCACACGTACACAAATATTTTGGTAAGATTTTTCACATGGCCTTTAAGAGACTGATAGAAAATACTGACCGAAACTTCTGCAACTTCTATATATAACCAGTAATATAACCGGTTGTGTTCTTGCAGAGACAGTGTGCTAAAACCCTAAAAAACAAGAACATTCAAACTTTATAGAAATTGTTAAAAAGAATATGTTGAGAGTCCACGCACTTGATTTGAACTCTCAAGGTCATCACAATTTTTTTCAACTTATTTTTAAACTTGAAGTGTTCGAATTTTATTGTGCCGACATAAATTGCATTTTTACAGAAATTTGGCCGATTGCAAATGAAAAATAAAATTTTTTTCAATAGAATTTAATGTAAATAAGGCTATGTAAAAAGTTTTGATGAAATAGAGTTTTGTGGTAGCAAACATTAGCAAGCATTAATAGAAATCAGTTTTTGACAAAAAAAAAAAAAAACGTTAAAATTGCCGCCATTTAGCAAATTCTTAACCGATTTCGATGTTCGTAATTTAAATAAAAAAGCATTTTAACGTGTAATTAATTCTTGTGAAAATGCAAATTTCATTAATGGAATATTGTTTAATTAAATATTATAGAAACACCATTTTTTTTTTAATAAAAAAGTACAATAAATTGCTTCGCTACACACTTCGTTTTGTATTCTATCGAATATCTTTTTACACAGCCCTATTTTACATTAAATTTTATTTGCTGGCGGCACAACAAAATTCCAACACTTCATTTTTAAAAATAAGTTAAAAAAAAGTAAGAAAGGAAAATAAATTATGGTAAAAGGCTCGATGAGAGACTGCATTGTCTGGTAGTTGTCCCGCTGGCGGTTGGTCGTCAGTGATCAAAGGCTCTGCTTTATCTTTCACGGCGTTAAATATATCTTTCTTCTGGCACCTCTGCTTGCCTTCAGACATCTTTATGTTGTTGATTGTTGTCATTCAGTTGTTCAGCAATTTTTGACGTTTTATGTTAGTCTGTGTGATTGGCTGCGTAAATGAAATGTAAGGTAATGTGCACTATTGTGGATAGTATGCCAGGGGTGACACAACATGTAGCAGTGGTATGATGAATGAGGGTGTTTTTTTATTAAGGGTATTCAGAGGTAGTCGTGGAGCGGCGTTGTCTTATTGAGGTTTTGATGTACATATGAACAAAAGTGAGATAATTTTGCTTAACATACACTGCTGTCAAAATTAAATTGAAAAAAAAAGTTGTTTAGTTACCTTATTTTAATTAGTTTGCCTGAAAATCGCTATTCTGGTTGAGTAAAATTTTCTGAAGATCTGATTACCCTTATTGTATAAACAAGGTGTTGTGGTGTGATGTGAGGTTTTCAGTAATAACAGGGTAGAGTTGGCAACGCGGATCTATCATTGAATTCAGCATTTATGTTCATGATGGTATGTGTGTGTTAGGTAGATAGCTGAAACTTATATGAAATAAATAGTCATCGAGGAAAAGAGTTCTAGTTAGCTGCAAGAAACAAAAATAAAATCTTAAGTGGAAATCCGCATATTTTATTATAATCTCAACTTAAATCTGAGAAGCAAAACTTTTAAAGAAGGATCTACCAGTAGACGTAAGTTATATAGTTTTCGATAATGGTGCCTTGGCCCGCCCTAATATCAGCTTTTTGTTTAAGGTAGAGGACAATCGGCAAGAAAAAGACCACGGCACCACAGTTAGCTTAGCTTGCGGTCCATTCCACATGAGGATTCTCTGGGCCGCAAGCAGCAATTTTTTTGAGCCGCAGGTTATATAACATTATCCAGTATATAGTCCGTTTATATTAAAGCAGAGTAGCGGATTGCAGTTGTATATGGTGCGCAAAGAGTCAGTTCAAGGCCACGCAGTAGAACAAGGGAAAAGGGAAACAAACTAACAGTGAAATTTTATAGACAAAAGCTACAACAAAGAAAACTTCATGAATTTCAAACCTGAAAAAGTACTGAAATTGAAACCTGAAAAGCAAAGTAAAGAAAAGAAAAATTAAAAATTAGTAAAAACCTGAAAAGGAAGAAAAATCAATGAATTTTAAACCTGAAAAGAAAGAAAAAGTACTGAATTTGAAACCTGAAAAGCAAAGCAAAGAAAAAAATTATTAAAAATTTGTAAAAAAACCTGAAAAGCAAAGTAAAGAAAATAAAATTTAAAATTTTGTAGATACATGAAAAGAACGAAAAGTTAATGAATTTTAAACTTGAAAAGAAAGATAAAAAAAGAAAAATTAAAAATTTGCAAATACCTGAAAAGAAATAAAAATAATGAATTTAAAACCTGAAAGAAAAGAAAAATTAAAAGTTTGTGAAATACCTGAAAAGAAAGAAAAATCAATGAATTTTAAATCTGAAAAGAAAGAAAAAGTACTGAATTTGAAACCTGAAAAGCAAAGTAAAGAAAAGAAAAATTAAAAAAATGTAAAATACCTGAAAAGCAAAGTAAAGAAAATAAAATTTAAAAGTTTGTAGATACATGAAAAGAACGAAAAATTAATGAATTTTAAACTTGAAAAGAAAGTTAAAGAAAAAAAAATTAAAAATTTGAAAATACCTGAAAAGGAAGAAAAACGAATGAATTTAAAACCTGAAAGAAAAGAAAAATTAAAAGTTTGTGATATACCTGAGAAGAAAGAAAGTTTATAAATTTTTGGAAACCTAACAAAATAAAACAAACCAGAAAAAAAAACGAAGTAAGTCTCTGCAAGGCTGCACTCAATAAACTTATATCTAATTTAGTAAGGCATTTTAGGTTGCATTAAGGATGCTGACTCCGTAACGGCACAAATTTATTAAATTTAATTTGACAGCTGACAGATTTTAAAATCTGACATATTTTTGAATTTGAACAGTTAACACATTTCATTCATTTGACAGCTGACAAGTTTTCTAATGTGACAGCTGACAAATTTTTTTTATCCGAGTTAATTGCATTTAAAATCCTACCATGGTGTCTGCAGCCCGTTTTTCGCAACCATTATGTTTACTGCACAGCGTGTCGTATGAGCTAGCAGGTAATACGATATGACTCGCATAGTGTAAACGCACTATAAAAGTGTAAACGTACGAACAAAACGCACTGACAAAATTCACTTTCGAAACGCACCCGGTTGATAATGACAACGAAAAGAGCGATGACTGAAGAATTTCCGGCCATTGTTCTTTTCGTGGATAACCCTTGGTGAGGCTTGCAATTTTGTTGGGTAAGTATCTGGTTAATCAATTATTTTTAATAAAATTGATAATTACCAGCATCAAACAGATGCTACCCCTAACAGCTACCTCTACTTATAGTGACTACAGCCACTACTCATAGTGCCCACAGCTATATAGCCTATGCCAATAGCGCCCTATAGCCACTACTTATAGTGCCCACAGCTATATAGCCTGTGCCCATGGTGCACGGCGTACAGCCACTACTTACAGTGCCCACCGCCATACACAGCCAATAACCATTGCGCACGGCACACTGACAGCAGCAACAAAATCTTCGCTCCGCTAGCCATTTTGAGGCCACCAGCCAACGCACTAGAGCTCCGCTAATTAGCAGATCTTTGCCAGCCTCGACAGCAGCAGCTCGGCCAGCCAACAAGAGCTAACACTGCACCTCGCATGCCCTACGGGTACCCGTACCCGTCCACCACCGTTGCCACTACACCCGCCGCCTCCAGCTAACGCAGCAAGACCCACCAATACCACTTGTTACGGCTGCCCGCATCGAAGTACCACCAGCTGGCGTATCGCTGGGCATTCAGCTCCAGTTGCAGTCACCACTAGCTTTGTGCACACAGTGTACCATAAGCACCAGCAATAAGTGCAGCGGCAGCACAACACTATCCGCGGTGTGTCAACTTCGACATTACCAAACAGCAACATCGTCATCACCGACCAGATATTAACCACAGATATTAACCACTACGACAACAAACACAAGCCAACGTTTCCACTGCTACATCGGTACCAGCAGTACAACAGCTACGACTCTAACCAGTGTGATCACCACAGTTGTGCAACCAACATCAGCACCACCATCAGCAGCCAACACGTCAACTGTAAAAGCAGCGCTAACAAATACAAGAACGAGCAGCTGCCACATCAACACCACCAGCAACAACACCAAACGACTGGGATTCAGGTTAATTTTTTAATTTTATTCGTATTTTTTATTACATGAAAAAAATTTTTCATCAGTATAATAGATCTGCTTCCGTACTTACTTCCAGTTGCCTGAAGCGAGTACGGAAACAGAGCTATTGGTAGACGTTCTACGGGAACGACTTAAAAGTAAAAGTAATTGAAACTCAATTACGCTGAACAAAAATACTAATTTTTTGTTTACATCAAACCGAATTATGAAATGAAATACTAAATCCAGAATTAATCTAATCTAACACTAAAATTACATAAAATTTACCTTAGAGTCAAAGAAACCTTGGAATAAGAACTTACATTAAAACTTAAATACAGTCTAAAATTATATGCTAGCTTAAATCTAACAGAAACATAAAAATAGGCTAACAGCTTCAATACCAATGCTATAAAAATAAACATAATAGAAATCAAACAAAAATTAGAATCTAAAAACAGTCACAACTAATATAAACTTAATTTAAACCAAATTAAAATTCAATTTGAAACTAGTAAGGAATTATCTTCGACTGGGCCGAAGTTAAAATACCCCCACGGCCGAATTAGAGTATATATAAAGTCTTAAGCAAACTGCTAAATATATTTAAAGAGATTTTCCCGTTTTGGTTAAGTCACTTTGTATGGGAGGTAGGCGTGGTTTTCATCCGTTTTTTACAAATTTATTACTGAAAATAAATATTCAATATTTAAGACACTGCGCGAAATTTGAAGTCATTAAATTGATTTTTGTGGAATTTAAAGAGATTTTCCTGTTTTGGTTAAGTCACTTTGTATGGGAGGTAAGTGTGGTTTTCATCTGATTTTTACAAATGTAATACTCAAAATAAATATTAAATATTTAAGACACTGTGCGAAATTATAAGCCATTAAATTGATTTTTGTGGAATTTAAAGAGATCTTACCGTTTTGGTTAAGTCACTTTGTATGTGAGGTAGGCGGGGTTTTCATCCGATTTTGCTCAGATTCGAGCTTGACCTCCATTTTTGTATAAAAAGCTTATATTTTGAATTACGTTATGATAGCTCAAAAATTACGGCTTCTATCGTGGACACAGACAGAAAGACGGACAGACGGACATGGCTAAATCGACTCAGGAGGTGATTCTGATCAGGAATATATATACTTTTTTATACCGGCCACGCCTCTTTATCGGCGTTACAAACGGAGTGACAAAATTAATATACCCCCATTACATTTTTAAACGTGGGGGTATAAATATACGGAACTCAAATAAACTTAACAAAATACTAAACTTATGCTAAAAATACTAAATTTAAATTGATTTCTAAATTTAAGCTAAAAATAAACCAAAACTAAAATAAAAAGAAATTGAACCTAATATAAACTTAAATAGCATGGGAAACAAAATTGATTGAACTACATTAGAACAAATATAACATAAAACTAAAACGAACTAGAACTAATATAAACTATAATAAAAAGAACATAAACGTAAAATTTAATCACGCTAATACTACCATTTTTTTATACAATTTAAACTCAATTGAAATCAAATTTTTATTTAAATTTAAACTAAATTGAAATTTTATTTAAGTTCAAACCGAATTGAAAGAAACTTTTTTTATAAAATTTAGACTATAGTTAAATAAACTTTTGTTTTAAGATTTACACTAAATTGAAAGAAAATTTGTAATCTAGTTTAAACTTAATTGAAATAAAGCTTGCCATAAAATTTAAACTTAATTTGTGAGGACTCAAACTGTTACACAATTTGGGTCTAACAAAGGATATAAATGAATTGTTAACTGAATTTAAAATATGGAAAATGTAAACAACCAAAATATGAAATGTAAATTAAACTATCTTTATTAAATTTAAAGATTTATTATATATTATGAATAAGATGTATGGAAATTATTATATTATATTATATCTTATTAGGTAAAATATATAATATTAATGTTATAAATATTCTATGTATTGAATAACAAATAAGTAAACAAATAATAAATACACACATACAAACATGCAAAGCCATGTACACAGTCACATATACACAGGCAGGGAAAACAAAACAAGTGAACACGGAACAGAAAGGCAACGGGAGAATATAAAGCAGTCGCGTTTGCTTAGGACAGGCAGTCTTGTCGCAGGCGCAGTAGCATGCACATGCTTTGAGACTGTGTTTACTCTAAGTCAGGCGTAGTTACCTTAAGTGCAGGTGTACTCAGCCTTCGAACGTTACTTACTATAAGTTCAAAACGTTGTTATCTTAAGCGAAGGTGTACTCACCCTTCGAACGTTGCTTACTCTAAGTTCAAACCGTAGTTATCTTAAGCGAAGGTGTCCTCACCCTTCGAACGTTGTTTACTCTAAGTCAGGCGTAGTTATCGTAAGCGAAGGTGTACTCACCCTTCGAACTTTGTTTACTATAAGTTCAAAACGTAGTTATCTTAAGCGAAGGTGTACTCACCCTTCGAACATAGTTTTACTCTAAGCTCAGGTGTTTTTATCGTAAGCGAAGGTGTACTCACCCTTCGAACTTTGTTTTCTATAAGTTCAAACCGTAGTTATCTTAAGCGACGGTGTACTCACCCTTCGAACATAGTTTTACTTTAAGCTCAGGCTTAGTTATCTTAAGCAAAGGTGTACTCACCCTTCGAACGTTGTTTACAATAAGTCAGGCGTAGTTATCTTAAGCGAAGGTGTACTCACCCTTCGAACGTTGTTTACTTTAAGTCAGGCGTAGTTGTAGTAAGCGAAGGTGTACTTACCCTTCGAATTTTGTTTACTATAAGTTCAAAACGTAGTTATCTTAAGCGAAGGTGTACTCACCCTTCGAACGTTGTTCACTCTAAGTCAGGCGTAGTTATAGTAAGCGAAGGTGTACTCACCCTTCGAACTTTGTTTACTATAAGTTCAAAACGTAGTTATCTTAAGCGAAGGTGTACTCACCCTTCGAACATAGTGTACTCTAAGCTCAGGCGTAGTTATCTTAAGCGAAGGTGTACTCAACCTTCGAACTTTGTTTACTCTAAATCAGGCGTAGTTATCGTAAGCGAAGGTGTATTCACCCTTCGAACACTGCTTACTCTAAGTTCAAAACGTAGTTATCTTAAGCGAAGGTACCATCACCCTTCGAACATTGTTTTAATCTGAGTTCTATCATAGTCACGCACAGCGAGAGGGATCATAGCAAGCAACGGAATAAATATGAATAAGCAAGGATTAATTATATAAATTTAATTTATATAATGCTTAATATTTAATAATAATTAAGTAACGTACTCGTTAAGTAATAAATAAAATAAATGAAAATAATAAAGACTTACTCTACAGTTTAAAACTAAAACTCTGGTTTTCTTATTTAAAACAACGGAATCACTGGTAAATAAATTATTTTGTAAGAACCCCTGATTTAATCACTGAGCCTACCTCAGCAAAAATCAGTAACGAGCAAAAGGGCTCGTTACAAATTGAAAGAAAATATTTATTTATCAAGTTTGAACTAAATTAAAATAAAAGTTTCTTCAAAGTTTAAACTAAATTGAAGGATAATTTGTAATCTAATTTAAAATCAAGGTTGAGCTCAAAATAATACTTAAATAGAACTAAGCAAAAGTTAAACTAAGCTAACAAGAAACTTTTCTAAGCTGAAAGGAAAAAAATAAAATCTGAAACTAGTTTTTTTTAAGTACCTTGAAAAAAAATTAAAAATGTAATTCTTACCTTTTGAACTGAAACCTAGGTACCGAAAAATTAAACCTTACCAAGTTAAACTTTTCTAATACTAACCGTTTTCTTGTTTAATTACACTATTCAACAAAAATCTTAAAATTATAACTACTTGTGAAATTCAACTTTAAATTTAATAATCTTTAAAATTTCTTATCAAGTTAAAACTTTTGTAATACTTACCGTTTTTTTTCTACCTTATTCAACAGAATCCTAACCATTTTAAACGTTTAGATACGTAGAGATTTAAAGCTGTTTATACTAACTTTTTTTTTTTGCTATTTAATTGTTCTAAAGATGCAATTTACGTAATGTTACATACGTCCGTTATAAAACCTACGTTCTTTATTACGAAAGTACCCAACAAACCGAAAATGAAGTGAGACCCTTATATATTTTATGAAACAAAACCCACCTATTTTTTATAAATTTAAACAAAGGAATAATTAAAATGTTTGTATTGCTTAAAATGGAGAAATAAGTTCTTTTATTTGGTCGGGGAGAGGAGAAAAGTTTGCAATTGGGAGGATTAACCCATTCAAGCCCCAATCATCCTATGGCCGGGAAGGGAACAGTGAGGGCTGAGCATAACATCTTTGCTCGAGGATTTAAACAGAGTCTAAGCGGGATGTCCACCCTTTACTAAAATATTTTATATTTTATATTTTGTTTGAATCTCAACGCGATAAAAATTACGCACGTGATTTATTTGTATGGTGGAGGTATGCGATTGTGGTCACGACGAACCCCCACATCTCCAGAACTGCTAGCAATGGCATGCAAGCACGTGCAGTGTTGACCAATTTCGTGTCCGCGGGTCATATGACCAGGGGCGGTGGTGTTGACTAAGGAAAGCAGGCGCCCTGTCTCAAGACAGGACTGAGTTTCCAGGGGTGCTCTAAACGTCGCCCAATAATAAAATAAAATAATGACAGACAGGGCTGCTGCTTCATTGGCCGACATCCCCGCTCACCAAATGTCGGACCAAAAAAGTGACATTTGTTTGAAAAACCATCTTTATTTTTTTTTGTCAATGACCAGAGCCGTTCCGTTACAAATTGGCGCCCACCGTAGGGCCCGAAAATTAAACACTTGTAAAAAAACAACTTTATCGTTGTTTACCCACGTTGTCGTTACAGAGCCGTTCCGTTAAAAATTGGCGCCCAACGTGGGGCCCGAAAATGAAACACTTGTAAAAAAAACTTGATCGTTGTTTACCCACGTTGTCGCTTACAGAGCCGTTCCGTTACAAATTGGCGCCCAAACCATTGTCAAATGTCAAACCATTACTATCTTATTCCTCAGTTAACCATTTCTTTTTCTAGCAGTTTACCTGGCAAAATTTTTGTGTTGTCTTTATTATTTCGAAAGAATAAAATCTTAAACTTTTTCCAACTGGAATATTCGTTTTGAGTATCGTACTTTTTACGCATCCGTTGGTTTTACAGATTTAAATGATTTATTCCTTTTTGTTGTTTCTGGGTAAATTGTGATAGTGATAAATTTCAACTTTACTTTTTTAGTTAACGTAGATAGATTTTAAATAAATTTGTTTTGTTTTCTTGAGGTGAAGATTTCTTGGTGTTGGGGTAGGTCTGAGTGTTGCTGGAATCGCACTTTTGTTGCGATCCTCGCGCTCAGTGACCGCTTCGCTCGGGGCTATTTTTCGGCGTCTGGAAACTTCACGCAAGCCCATTTAACGTAAAGTATTAAGATTAATCTTGTTTTTTCTCTTTAGTTAGGACATCTTAGACTCAACATATTAAACTAAAAAAAAAAAATTTGTTAGCAACTCTCCCTCCCAAGACCAAATAACTTTTATAAATTTATATATTTTTTTGTACTAGAAAATTTGATTATGTCGTTACACCATAGTGCTGATGATTGAACGGGGTTAACAGATAAGGTCGAGAATACGTGTAGCATATGCCACCAGTCCTACACGGAGACAGACGACGTGGCGTGCACGCAGTGCAACCATGTGTTCCATAGAGCGTGTATAGCCCAGTGGGTACAAGAGGCCCACAGTTGTCCCGTGTGTCGAACTTTATGCAGTGCTAAAAAACTGAAGCCATATCAGCCTGATCTGGTGTCTGACCTTCCACTATCGGCGACTGGTAAGCCGAATTCGAGTCAAGGAGCAAGAAGGAAAGAGCATCCGGCCACTCCAAGCCAAAGAATCATTAATTTTGTTTCTGGGCAGTCAAAAAATTATAGTATTTCGGGAATGCACCCCGTGCCAAGAGAGTCGAACGAACGGACTCATCATCAGAATGGCGATGGCCAACCAGTGTTATCGGATACGCACTTGCAGCATCTGATAGATGAGGCTGTTCGCATCGAACTCTCGAAGCTAAATTTAAAAGCAAGTCATAAGCAGAACCTTCAGCAGGGCTCTGGGTTTCATGGGCCTCCGAATCCAACCAGTCAATTTACATCGCTTCCCCCTCCAATTAACGGTTCAGGATTTGCAGCGATTCAACAGGGCCAGATAATTTCTCCAGACTATCCAAGACATTTGGCACCGAATCAGTATGTGAACGGTGGCTCATATGTTCAGGGGCCTCCTGCATATTCTGTATCGGCAGATCATGTAAGCGGTATAATCAGCACCTGGAAGCTAACCTTTTCGCACTAACGGTGGACAAATTTCTTTATCGCATGCATGCGCTAACGGTACAGAGTCTGCGTGGGAATTTTGGGAGCCTATGCTGCCACGCTCATATGCTGTTTACGGAAAAGGCATTAGAGTGGTTCTGGCGGTACCATAGAAGCGTGGACCGAGTGGAATGGAGCGCTCTGAGCGCTGAACTGCGAAATCAATTTCGAGATCGTCGATCCGACCTCGATATAATGGATATGGTGTGCAGCCGCCGGAGACAGAAATTTGACGAGAGGTTCGATGAATTCTACGAAGCTATATTGCAGCTTACAGACAAGTTGCAGAGGCCCATGGATTCCAGAGCTCTGTTGGAGATTTTGCAAAGAAATTTGTGACTGGACGTTAGGCGTAGATTGCTGTACGTGCACATCATCAGTGCTAGCCAGCTTCGTTCGTTTGTTCAGAAACGTGAGCTGCTGGATGAAGAACACGGAAGAAATGCCAGAAGTTTCAGGTAGGATTTTAAAACCTGAAAAACTGGCTTCTAGTGCGCCACAGAGGACATTCAAACCTCTGCACGTGCGATGGCTCAAATACAACGCTGTTCCACGTATTTTCCAGAGTATTTTCACCAGACCCGGTGCAAAAAGAAACGATGATTAACTGCGAGATTGAGGCAATTTTGGAAAAGAGTCAGAGATTTGAGGACGTTTGCGTGTTCGGCGGTGTTGTCGGCTGCTCCTGCGAAGGATATTCATCCTTACGCTCCAGTCTTATTAGCCGCCGAAACGTTGATAGGATTGATCGATACGGGCGCTACTATCAGTTGCATAGCCAATAATTTGGCACAAAAACTAATGGCTAATCAGCATCTGAAGTGGCAAAGGTACTCGATCAATCTGAAGACAGCGGACTTGACAAGTCATGCTTCTGCAGGAGTACTCGACACCACCATCACTTTTCGAGGAGTCACCAAACCACTCAAGTTTTTGATAGTTCCAACTTTGTCACAAGACTTGTATTTGGGAGTTGATTTTGTAAAAGCTTTTGGCTTTGCTGGAGATCTCTTTTTGGAAAACTACAACGGCTCTCTTGTTAATGAAGTCTCCGAATTGATTCGACACGCTATGTGCTTACGGGCAGTAAGGACACTTCATTAACAAGAGAGCCGTTGTAGTTTTCCAAAAAGAGATCTCCTGACGGGCAGTCAGCAGGCAAGACTCAATGCAACAATTTTACTTTTTCCGGCTTAGGCCGCACCAGCTTGATTAGTCATGTCATTGACGTAGGGAATGCCAAGGCAGTCAAACAACGGCATTTCTCGGTTTTTCCTGGTATCGAAAAACTTACTTTCGCTGAGGTCGACCGCATGTTGGCTCTTGGTGTGATTGAGGAGTCTAAGAGCGCTTGGTCATCTCCAGTGGCACTGATAGTCAAACCAAACAAAGTGAGGCTATGTCTTGATGCGCGCAAGGTCAATGAGGTTACTGTGAAGGATGCTTATCCTCTGCCGCTCATTGACGGAATCCTCAGTCGGCTTCCAAAAGCTCAATTTATTTCGAGTCTAGACCTGAAGGACGCCTTCTGGCAGATTCCATTGGATGCAGCGTCAAAAGAGAAGTCAGCCATCACGGTGCCTAATCGATCTCTGTACCAGTTCGTCACCATGCCCTTTGGCCTCTGCAATGCGCCGCAGACGATGTCCCGGTTGTTGAACAAGGTCATACCTGCTCACCTGAGAACAAAAGTATTTGTCTATCTTGACGATTTGTTGTTAATCACCGAGACGTTTGACGATCACTTAGCCTTGCTTCCGGAGGTAGCCAACTGCATTAAACAAGCTGGCCTAACCATTAATATTGAAAAGAGCAAGTTTTTGCTTAAGCAAATCCACTTCCTTGGTCACGTGATTGGTCATGGAACAATAAGTACTGATCCCGAAAAAGTGCGAGCGATACGTGACTTCCCTTTGCCAAAAACAGTTCGACAACTTCGTCGTTTTCTTGGCGTTTGTAGATGGTACCGACGGTTCGTGCTCAATTACGCTTCCATTTCAACACTATTGACCAACATTCTGAAAACGGCTAAGAAATTTGTTTGGACTGATGAGTCGTTAGCTGCTTTTGAGGCCATTACTTACCATTTTTCACTTCAATATGATACATCTCAATATGGAGTCGGAGCCGTTTTGGCTCAAAGCGATGATGAAGGTAATGAAGTCCCAATTGCGTATATGTCGCATAAATTTAACCAAGCGCAAAGAAACTATACCATTTCAGAATAAGAGTGTCTTGCAGCGGTCAAGGCCATAAAAAAGTTTCGAGCCTACGTTGAACGGCACAAAATCGAAGTGATCGCGGATAACGCTTCGTTAAAACGGTTAATGGGCCAAACCGACTTGCATGGCAGACTTGCTCGATGGGCATTGAAATTGTAAGGTTTGAAATTTACCATCCTTCATCGCAAAGGTAGCCAAAACATTCCCGACTCCCTATCGAGAGTGCATTCACTTGACGAAACAGAAGTAGCTGAATTGACTGACCAGTTTACCACGACTTGGTCAGTTTTGGATTTTTCTTCAGCACCTTTTAAAACTGAGAATTATCTAAAACTGGTCGATGAGTTTCGAACCAGTGGTCATCAGCAGAACGACACACAAGAAGTAGACGGCCAGATTTAATAGCGCTGTGAGTTTGCAAGCGGTGATCCCACCCAAAAAGAGCAGTCATGGAAACTCTGGGTGCCTGAGGAATTGGAAATGGCCCTCGTGGTTGAGGCTCATGATCACCCAATGAGTTCTCATGGTGGGACTCACAGAACGCTTACTCGACTTAAAATGTTTTATTTTTGGCCACGAATGGTAAAACAAGTCCACGGCTATGTTCTGGCTTGAGAGGTTTGCAAGATGACCAAAGCGCCTAATTACATCCTTCGTCCACCCATGGGACAACAATTAACTTATACTCGAATCTTTCAGAGACTCTACGTGGACCTTTTAGGGCCTTACCCCAGGTCACGCTCAGGGAACGTTGGTTTCGTGATTGTACTTGACCACCTGTCAAAGTTTCACTTCTTGGAACCAATTCGGAGGTTTAAAGCCAAAAAAATTGTCGAATTTTTAGAAAGCGAATTTTCGCAATTTTCGGTGTTCCTGAAACCATAACAACTGACAATGGCGTCCAATTTAGATCTAATAGGTTTAAAGACTTATTACTGAAATATGGTGTCAAGCATAATCTAACGGTAAATTATTCTCCTCAAGCTAACGCTGTTGAACGCGTGAATCGTTCAATAATCGCGGCTGTGCGCGCATACATTCACCCAGACCAAAAAGATTGGGATGAAAATCTGTTCGCGCTAAGTGCAGCGCTCCGCAGATCAGTTCATTTTTATTCTGGTTTTTCACCATATTATGTTATTTTCGGACAGAATATGATCTGTCACGCAAAAACTTATGGCCTTCTGCGAAAACTAAAAATGTTGGAAGATCCCACCACTGAAGTACAACCGGAAGAGAGAACAGAGTTGATTCGTTAACAAGTGCGAGAGAATTTGCGTCAAGCTTTAGAGAAAAATGAGAAAATTTACAACATGAGTAAGTTTTGACGTAGGTCAGATTGTCTTTCGAAGAAGTTTCGCCCAAAAGCAAAGCCTCTGAGCATTTTAATGCCAAATTGGCGAATGTTTTTGAAAAATCTAAGGTAATTAAGAAGATGGGTTCAGCATTTAAAGTTCGGCTAGCCAACAAGAGCTAGCGCTCCACCTCGCATGCTTTACGGGTACCCGTACCCGTCCACCACCATTGCCACTACACCCGCCGCCTCCAGCTACCGCAGCAAGACCCACCAATACCACTTGTTACGGCTGCCCGCATCGAAGTACCACCAGCTGGCGTATCGCTGGGCATTCAGCTCCAGTTGCAGTCACCACTAGCTTTGTGCACACAGCGTACCATAAGCATCAGCAATAAGTGCAGCGGCAGCACAACACTATCCGCGGTGTGTCAACTTCGACATTACCAAACAGCAACGTCGTCATCACCGACCATCCACACAGCCATTGACCACCACGACAACAAACACAAGCCAACGTTTCCACTGCTACATCGGTACCAGCAGCACAACAGCTACGACTCTAACAAGTGCGATCACCACAGTTGTGCATCCAACATCAGCACCACCATCAGCAGCCAACACGTCAACTGTAAAAGCAGCGCTAACAAATACAACAACGAGCAGCTGCCAGAGAGAATATATAAACGAGAGAAATCATCGAAACATTAACAGAACGTTAACATAAATCCAACGATCCGATTATTAATACGGTTCGAACAATTGGTTGCCAGCGTGCGCTGCCAGCAACACAAACTCTGCCAGCAGAAGAAAAAAAAATTGAATTTTATGAATGAATTGGAAACAAATTAATAAACACTATTTGTACTGCTACTTATTGGTATGTTTGTGTGTTTATGCAGAATTTGTTTTGTTCTTTGCTTGACGTTGTTGTTATGCTCTATTTTATGCTTTTGATCGTGTTTCCGATATTTTTCTTGTTTGGCTGAGCTAAAATAAAAGAAATTGGCCAATTTGTGCTGTTTCTTAACTCAGCCAAATATGAAACAAGTGAATGTCGTTACGGCTTAACAAATTATTTCAATGCGCGAAATAGCGAATATATATTTTATTTATCTATATTTATGTTATATATTTAATCTTTCAATGTATATATTTTAATATTTTATCTATATATGTATATTTTATCCATGTTTTGTAAAATTCTAATTTATCTACAATCTTCTGGCCATGCATTTGTATGAAAAATTAAATTTTTTCGAAAATTAAAATTATGACTTTTTAAAAACGTGACGCTTACAATAAAAACCAGCATGTATTCATATGGGTTCGATAGGAGTGCGCTAAATTACCGCGTGTTGATCTTTTTGTTGTAAATTGAAAAACATATGAAAATTTTTGGACTTTTTATATATTTCTCTATTTTTTGCACATAAAGCCTTATTCTGTGCATAAAACTGGTATGCACTTCATTTGTTATTGAATTGTCCCAAAAGATGAGCTATACAACATAAAAATCGGATAAAAATTATCAGAGTTTTGATATTTTAATTTTTGAAATAATTTAATTTTTTTCTTATTTAGTAAAAAAAATCTTAAAAATTAAAATTTGAAAAAATTGCAATAAATTTCTATTGAAATGTTTTCTGAAACAGCATTTAATAAAAATACAAACAAATTATGTGATTACGTTCAATAACTTGGTCGTAATTAAATTTTTTACTTGAAGTGCAACATTTTGTAAATTTTGAGTTGGAGTACTTTTACAAAACATTTCAAAAATTTAAAAATACAAAGTTTAAAAAATTCACGCTTGACTAAAGCATAGTCTTATGCTATTTCAGGCAAAAAATTACAAAAACAAAAATTCAAATAAAAAAGTTATAGCTGTTGAAACTGGATTTTTTTTCACAAATCTCGAAGTGCCTTTTTGGCATTTCGAACACCAAAAAATTCATAAAAAATTGATATAAAAATGTTTCTTATTGAAAATGACTTCAACAATATAAAAATAAATTTTCTGATTTTACTTAGAAGAAATTTTGGAGTTCCAGGGCTGCCAACATATCAAACCCTGGTTTAAGGGTAAAAAATATTAACAATACCCCAAAAACCAACCAATTTTATTTTATGTTTGTGTGTCTATGCAGAATTTGTTTTGTTCTTTACTTGACGTCGTTGTTATGTTCTATTTTATGCTTTTGATCGTGTTTCAAATTCTTCTTGTTTGGATACGCAGGGCTGAAATGAAAAAAATGTGCGATTTGTGCTGTTTCTTAAAAATTATTTTGAGCTTAGTTTAGCTTAGCCATTGAAATGGTTAAAGAACAAAAAATATAAAAAATAAAATACTGAACAGTTTAAGGTATAACTATATGTAACACTTTTTTTTTGGACACCGTCTTCATGATTTTTTTTTAAGACATATCGATTTTGGAAAGGACTTTTTAAAATAAAATTTATAGTTTTAATTATTTTTAAAGTAATCATTAAGCTGATCCACGTGTTTTATTTTTTATTGGAGAGTTTTGTTCGGATATTATTACAAATATTACCCGCTTATGAAAAGCACCGTTCTGATTCTATGCTAGATGTAGAAATAGTTATACGATAATCGTAAGCAATTTGTTAGTTTCGATCACGATTGCCTTCACCACAAAAAAAAAATGTATTTCCTAAGTCGAATATCTGACCATATTGGAATACTTAGCTTACTTCCCGATGTTGCAATTTTTCTATGACTTTGCAAAGTCTTTGCACCAGTGATTCACATTCATCGTTCTAACAATCTTTTTGAATTTATGACTCAAATAAGTGTAATGGCCTTACCAATAGTCATTTTAAGGTCGACTCTAAATTTAGTGTATGTGTAGTGTATATTTATCCTAAAAGTAAAACAAAAATACACAGAAAAAAATGGAGCGATTACGTTGAAGAACCTAGCCGCTATACAATTTTAGCAAAAAGTTAAATTTTGCAAAATTATCAAGTTTTGGTATTTATAAAAAAACATTCCCTAATATCCTAATGCTCATGTATTGCTAGCCTTAAGTTTGGTTTCTGACAACTTTTCGAAACAGTGTTTATATATTGAAAATTTTAAAAATGCACAAATGTTAAAAATTCATCTTACGAGCTTCTGAATAGGAGCCGACAGAAAATATAGTTTTTGATGCATTATATTTTATAAACAAACTACCTTAGTCCATGCATAATGATCAGGGAAGACAATTATATGCAAATGCATATAATATATGCTTTTGCATATTTGGACGTTTTGTTAATAATTTTGCATATTTATAACGATTGTGCTTATTTGTGCATATTTTTACATATTTTTAACTTTTCGAACAGATTTTAGCTTGTAATCGGGCAAATTTTGATACTTCCTTCACATCTGGCAACATTGTAATTTCTTTGATATTATATATATTCATAAAGAGATATTATATTATATATGTATAAAAAATATTTTGTTTAAAAACTCACAGACAATGGATCCATACGCCGAAAGTCTCCTTCCGAACGAAGTCCCTTATTTTAAATGGTGCCCAACTACATCCTGCGATGTCGAGCGGTCTTTCTCACAATACAAAACATTGTTGGCTGAAAATCGTAGAAAATTTCTTTTTGATAATATAAAAATGCATTTAATTGTTCAGTGTAATCGCTGAATGCAATACACTGTTTTTGCTATAAGCATCATATAAAATAATGGACTTCGTCCGGAAGGAGACTTTTGGCATTGGCTTCGAGCTACCAAACAAAATATTCATTAAATGATTAAAATAGAACTAAATTTTTACTTTATAATTAAAATTATAATTTATTTAAACTGAAATATTTACTTTTACGCCTTGAAAGGGCTATTGTTTTGTTTTTTTTTATGAACTATTGAATAAAATTTTGAATAATAAAACTCCGACTTCGACATTTTTCGTGCTTATTTGATGGCATATTTTGCCATTTTTTAGAGCATATTAGCATACTTATTTTAGATTTTTTCGTGCATATTTCTGTCTTCCCTGATAATGATAAACTGACTCACTGTAGGTTCTAATAGACTTAAGGAATTTATTTGCAGAGTAGATTTCTCACATTTTCCTGCTATAGTTTCTCATATTGTCCAAACGGAAACTTTGATAAATAAGAGTGTAGACCATTCACGAATATTTTTAACTTTTATTCGAACATAACATCATTATCGTTTTATTGCGATAAAAAATTATATGCCAGAAACTAAACTGCAAAAATTATTGCTATATATATATATATAGTTACATAACTAATTTCTCTCTTGGATCGGTGTTGTTATAGAGTTGCAATCTTTTTGGTTCAATCTTCTAAGCAAAGCAAATTTTATCTGAAGCTCCTGGAAGATATCATTGAGAGCACTGTAAAAATTGAACTATAATTAAACTATAAACTATAATAATTTTTAAGCTTAATAATTTCTAAATAAGTAATATACAGGCATGTTCTGCATTCCACTTCCGAGTGGAAGTGAAATTAAATCGTAATTTAATTCGATGCATGGTGTTCTATATATCACTTTTTTCGTTTTGTATTTTATTTAATTAATTAATATAATTTCTTGTACTAACGAAAAAAGTGATATTTCGACCACCAAATATCGAATTTAACTATGATTTATTTTCACTTCCACTCGGAAGTGGGATGCAGAACATGCCTGATATTCTTTAAGTTTTTGATTTTATTGCAATCTCTAGCTACAGGATGCCTGATTAAATTTTAATCACATAAATTTTTCCTATCAGAATAATATAAGCAATAAGTCGACCATTCAGAACTGCAAAACTTTCCATTGCATTGTCCCGATGATGCTAAAGCAATGAATTTCTTAAGCTTTTCCTCAAAATAACAATAATAATAAAAAAACCAGGGGTATATAATTTTTACAAATTTTGCTTAAGTCAGCAAAATGCGGTATTTTTCATTAGGAACATTAATACATATATGATGATATCATATTATGAAATTCCCACAAATGAATATATAAAAAATTAATACAAATGCCAAAATTTATACATGCATGAACAAAAAAAAAAAAAAAACGATTGTAAAATGTTTAATTAATCAGATTGATTATATTAAAGTTTTCTAAAAAAGATTTACTGTTGAAAATGTTATCAATCTTAATATACATAATTATGCAACACATATTTCAATTATAAATGTTATTTTTAAAAAAACAACAAAGTAAAATGGAAGAACTGAAAAGTTGGATGTCAGATTATTCAATATTTTTCAATATGTATATTATATATACGTATATGTGGATATCATTTTGTAAAATGCTACAAACAAATTAATAAAAAACAATTAAAATGCCCAAATATATATATACATAAGCACAAAACTACCATTGTAAAATATTTAATTTATAAGATGAATTAAATTAAATTTTTCTTAAAATATTTCCCGTTTAAGATGTTATTAATTTAATATATACATACTATTTTGTAGTATTTATAAAATGTATGTAATAAAAAATAAACCAAAGAAATGAAATTGTTTATTGAAAACAAAATGCATATAAATATTTTTTAAGATAATTTTAATGTGTAAATAGATAAATATAATATAAATATATTTAATATAAAATAACAAATATGTGGTGGGTTTTTTGCCTTTTTTGCTTAAAATTGAAAATTGAATTAGAAAAACATAAATATATAGTATATATTTAATTACCTAGGTAATATACCTACTATATTAATTATAGTTAATTTTTTTAATTAAGTATGATCTATTCTTTGATTTTACATTATTTTAATTTACAGATATATAAATAGAATATAGAAGTAAATATAGAGTATATAGAATTTATATACCTATAAAATAAAATATTTTTCATATTGAATTAATTTGTTTAGCCAAAACGACACTCACTTATTTCATATTTGGGAAAGTAAAGAAACAGCACAAATCGCAAATTTATTTCATTTCAGCTCTGCGTATCCAAACAAGAAGAATTTGAAACACGATCAAAAGCATAAAATAGAGCATAACAACGACGTCAACTAAAGAACAAAACAAATTCTGCATAGACACACAAACATAAAATAAAATTGGTAGGTTTTTGGGGTAGTTCTAATATTTTTACCTTAAAATCAGGGTCTGATATGTTAGTAGCATTGGAACTCCAAAATTTCTTCTAACTAAAATCAGAAAATTTATTTTTATATTGTTGAAGCCATTTTTACTAAGAAACATATTTATATCAATTTTTTATGAATTTTTTTGTGTTCGAAATGCCAAAAACTTTGAGCATTTTTGAAAAAAACCAGCGAGTTTCAACAGCTATAACTTTTTTATTTGAATTTAGTTTTTGTAATTTTTTGCCTGAAATAGCATAAGACTATGCTTTATCCAACCGTGAATTTTTTAAATTTTACATTTTTAAATTTTTGAAATTTTTTTGTAAGAGTACTCCAACTCAAAATTTACAAAATGTTACACTTCAAGTAAAAAATTTAATTGCGACCAAGTTATTGAACGTAATCACATAATTTGTTTGTATTTTTATTAAATGATGTTTCAGAAAACATTTCAATAGCAATTTATTGCAATTTTTTCAAATTTGAATTTTTAAGATTTTTTTCACTAAATAAGAAAAAAACTAAATTATTTCAAAAATTAAGATATCAAAACTCTGTTAATTTTTATCCGATTTTTATGCTATATAGCTCATCTTTAGGGAAAATTCAAATCCAAACGAAATGCATACCAGTTTTATGCACAAAATAAGGCTTTATGTGCAAAAAAATGGAGAAATATATAAAAAGTCCAAAAATTTTTATATGTTTTTCAATTTACAACAAAAAGATCAACTCGCGGTAATATAGCGCACTCCTATCGAACTCATATGAATACATGCTGGTTTTTATTGCAAACGTCACGTTTTTAAAAAGTCATAATTTTTATTTTGAAAATTTTTAATTTTTCATACAAATGCATGGATAAATTAGAATTTTACAAAACATGGATAAAATGTATAAAGGTAAAATATTAAAATATATATGTATGTACATAGAGCGATAAAATATATAACATAAGTATCGATAAATAAAATAAATATTCGCTATTTCGCTTAAATTATTATTTGAAATAATTTGTTGAGCCATAACGACATTCACTTCTTTCATATTTGGCTAAGTTAAGAAACAGAGCAAATTGGCCAATTTCTTTGATTTCAACTCAGACAAACAAGAAAAATATCTGAAACACGATCAAAAGCATAAACAAGCAAAGAACAAAACAAATTCTGCATAAACACACAAACATACCAATAAGTAGCAGTACAAATAGTGTTTTTCGTTGTTGCTTGTCTCGCATTTGGTGGTGGTTTTTTCTCTGCTGGCAGAGTCTGTGTTGCTGGCAGCGCACGTTTGCAACCAATTGTTCGAACCGTATTAATATTCGGATCGTTGGATTTATGTTAACGTTCTGTAAATGTTCCTATGACATCTCTCGTTTATATATTCTCTCTGCAGCTGCAACATCAACACCACCAGCAACAACCCCAAACGACTGGGATTCAGGTTAATTTTTTAATTTTATTCGTATTTTTTATTACATGAAAAAATTTTTTCATCAGTATAATAGATCTGCTTCCGTACTTACTTCCAGTTGTCTGAAGCGAGTGCGGAAACAGAGCTATTAGTAGACGTTCTACGGGAACGACTTAAAAGTAAAAGTAATTGAAACTCAATTACGCTGAACAAAAATACTAATTTTTTGTTGACATCAAACCGAATTTTGAAATGAAATAATAAATCCAGAACTAATCTAATCTAACACTAAAATTACATAAAATTTACCTTAGAGTCAAAGAAACCTTAGAATAAGAACTTACATTAAGACTAAAATACAGTCTAAAATTATATGCTAGCTTAAATATAACAGAAACATAAACATTCAATACCAATGCTATAAAAATAAACATAATAGAAATCAAACAAAAATTAGAATCTAAAAATAGTCAGAACTAAGATAAACTAAATTTAAAGCAAATTAAAATTCAATTTAAAAATATACGGAACGCAAATAAACTCAACTTAACAAAATATTCAACTTACGCTAAAAATAAACTAAATTTAAATTGATTTTTAAATTTAAGCTAAAAATAGACCAAAACTAAAATAAAAAGAAGTTGAACCTAATATAAACTTAAATAGAACGGGAAACAAAATTGATTGAACTACATTAGAACGAATATAATATTAAACTAAAACGAACTAGAACTAATATAAACTATAATAAAGAGAACATAAACTTAAAATTTAATCACACCAATACTAACATTTTTTTTATACAATTTAAACTAAATTGAAATCAAATTTTTATTTAAATTCAAACTAAATTGAAATAAAATTTTATTTAAGTTTAAACCGAATTGAAAGAAACTTTTTTTATAAAATTTAAACTATAGTTAAATAAACTTTTGTTTTTAGATTTAAACTTAATTGAAATAAAACATGCTATAAAATTTAAACTTAATTGAAAGAAAATATTAATCTAGTTTGAACTAAATTAAAATAAAAGTTGCTTTAAAATTTAAACTAAATTGAAGGAAAATTTGTAATCTAATTTTAAATCAAGGTTGAGCTCAAAATAAAACTTAAATAGAACTAAGCAAAAGCTAAGCTAAGTTAACAAGAAACTTTTCTAAGCTGAAAGGAAAAAAAATAAAATCTGAAACTTGTTTTTTTTTGTTAGTACCTTGAAGAAAAATTAAAAATGTAATACTTACCTTTTAAACAAAAACCTAGGTACTGAAAAATTAAACCTTACCAAGTAAAGCTTTTCTAATACTTACCGTTTTCTTGTTTAATTACACTATTCAACAAAAATCTTAAAATTATAACTACTTGTAAAATTCAACTTAAAATTTAAGAATCTTTAAAATTACTTATCAAGTTAAAACTTTTGTAATACTTACCGTTTTTTTTCTACCTTATTCAAAAGAATCCTAACCATTTAAAACGTTTAGATACGTAGAGATTTAAAGCTGTTTATACTTACTTTTTTTTTTTGCTATTTAATTGTACTAAAGATGCAATTTACGTGATGTTACATACGTCCGTTATAAAACCTACGTTCTTTATTACGTGATGTTAAAAAAAGTACCCAAACCGAAAATGAACTGAGACCTTTATATATTTTATGAAACAGAACCCACCTACTTTTTTTAATTTAAACAAAAAATAATTAAAATGTTTGTATTGCTTAAAATGGAGAAATAAGTTCTTTTATTTGGTCGGGGAGAGGAGAAAAGTTTGCAATTGGGAGGATTAACCCATTCAAGCCCCAATAATCCTATGGCCGGGAAGGGAACAGTGAGGGCTGAGCATAACATCTTTGCTCGAGGGTTTAAACAGAGTCTAAGCGGGATGTCCACCCTTTACTAATATATTTTATATTTTCGTTTCAGATACGGTGTTCAAAAATGGTTCCCCTTTTTTTTGTTGTTGTTTGAATCTCAACGCAATAAAAATTACGCACGTGATTTATTTGTACGGCGGAGGTATGCGATTGTGGTCACGACGAACCCCCCACATCTCCCGAACTGCTGGCAATGGCATGCAAGCACGCGCAGTGGTGGCCAATTTCGTGTCCGCGGATCATATGACCAAGGGCGGTGGTGTTGACTAAGGAAAGCAGGCGCCCTGTCTCAAAACTGGACTGAGTTTCCAGGGGTGCTCTAAACGTCGCCCTATAATAAAATAAAATAATGACAGACAGGGCCGCTGCTTCATTAGCCGAAATCCCCGCTCACCAAATGTCGGACCAAAAAAGTGACATTTGTTTGAAAAACCAACTTTATTTTTTATATTAGTCAATGACCAGAGCCGTTCCGTTACAACCCTTCAACCGGCACACTTTTGGTATGTGTCTCAATAAATAAATGTTTGTGTTGTGCAGATATTATTAAGTGCAGCTACCATTTTAGATCTTGAATTGTTTATAAAAAAAAAACAAAAAAAAAATATGTATGAACTACATGCATACATGCCTTCTTTTATACACTTAGCATTTATAGAAATTTTAATTAAAATAATTACCTTTATAATACTTACCTTTATAGTACTTACCTTTATAATAAAAATAAACTGGCCATTTCAGCCCTTGGAAGGACTTTGACCTAGCTTCTATTGATCAATTGTGTTGTGCGTGCTATTAAATGTTTGATTACAAATGATCGAGAACTGGACCTACGTGTTTTATGCCGACTCCAAACGGCTTGGCTTATGTTCTCAAGAAGCTTTACATGGCAATTTTTACTCTCTGAGCCGAAGCACTCTGAGGTTCGCCATTGTCTGCAAAGAGGTGAAAAATAACCGAACAGAAAAATTAATTTAATTGAAAAACTTTCTGTCTGAGCTGGAATTGAACCCGGGCTACCGCGGCTCTTTAGCTTAGGGGCCACGCACTCTACCCACTAGGCTACGGTCGCCACTTACCTTTATGATACTTACCTTTAATACTTACCTATATAAACCCTGAATTAAATACTGAACTTGTAGAAAAACTTCGATTTGCTTAATTGTTACTTATACTGCATACCTTTTGTGTTTTAATACTTACCCTTTTCATGAAACGTGGAATTCAGTACAGAACATTAAATACAAACGTTTTGCTGTTTATTAGAATCAAAGATACAAGTTGTTTTTTTTAAAGTAAGTGCTTTCTTTAATTCAACTAAACACTTGCAATCAAATAATTGAAGAATTATCGTTCATTAATTTAAGTTGTTAATTTTTTTTTTATAAGCAAATTTAAAATAGAAATTTTTGTAAGCAAATTTAATTTAGAAATTTTTGTAAGCAAATTTAAATATAAATTTTTATAAGCAAATTTAAATCAGAAATTTTTATAAGCACATTTAAAATATAAACTTTTATAAGCAAATTTAAAATATAAACTTTTATAAGCAAATTTAAAATAGAAATTTTTATAAGCAAATTTAAATAAGAAATTTGTATAAGCAAATTTCAAATAGAATACTGATCATTTAAGAACAAATGAATGCATAAATGTTCTCATAGACATTAGCAACTTTTTATCACCATAATAAATGTACGAGGATACTAACCTTTATTTATTTTAAAAGTTACCAAACTTGTTTTGTCATTTTCATGAGTTAAATTTGCAAGGATCATATTTTTTTGTGTTGCTGTAGAATAGCAAAATGAGTTGTTAACTTTTCAAAGTTGGTGCGTGGTGTCTTATCCAAGGAATGATTACTTGAATTCTGAGCGCTGTCTGGGCGACGGTTACAATGACGGACTGACCTACACATACTAAAAAACAAAAACAGAAAAAGGGAATTTCGCCGAAAATAAGAGGGCCCAGGCAAGGTTCATGGCTGTGACTCAGTAAGGTCACAGAAAGGGGTGGGCGTCCTCACTGACGGACAGGGACTTAGGGCGGACAAAAGAGATGTATGTACGTATGTGTATTGGTGAATGAAAGGGTTTTCCTGAATGTTTCTTCTCCCTCACTATTGCTTTCTTATCTTCTGTATCTTTTCTTTCTTTCTTCGAATTTCTTTGGCACGAGATTCTAGTTTTAATTTGTTTTTAAGCATGGGTGTGCACCTGTGGCAAAGAACGCTCCCACAACCCGTCGAGCAGCATATGCCTGCCACCGTGCCAAACAGCAACATGGTGCCACACCCCCTAACTCGGCTTATAACAATTGTTCTAACTTTTTTAAAAGAATGTCGTGGTTAACAGTATCAAATGCTTTAGCTATATCTAGAAAGCGTGAAGCAGTGTTTTTTTTTTATTCAAAGAATCATAAACATCTGTACAAAAATTCTGCAAAGCATCCTCAGTGTTCTTTCCTGATCTAAAGCCAAATTGCTTGTTCAAAAAAAAGTTGATATAATCAAGAAAAGACACATTCTTTTTTCATGTCCTTCTGAAGAATTTTTGAAAAAACTGGCAATAAAGAAATAGGCCTATAATTTAAAATAGAGTCTTTGGGACCTTTTTTATGCAATGGAATTACATCTGCAACCTTTAATTTATTCGGAAAAATACCCTTCTTAACACTCTCATTAAAAAGATGGCACAGTACATCAGCTATATTGGTAGAATTAGAATTTTTCAATAGTTTGCAGATAATATTGTAGATTTCAAAAGGTGTTGTGACTCACAACAGGGCATTCCCCAAAATATTGTCTGTTTACTGGTAGCAAAGTGCTGGCAATGAAAGTTGATTCACCGCAACAACAAAGCGAGCGATCAACACTCATTGCATTGCGGCATTTTTATATGAATTCAATGCCAAGACCAGTAAAATAAACAAATAAAGTAAAGTAAACCAAAAATAGACAATAAAATCAACACTGATCTACCGCAACAACACTGATAAAATAAAACCAGCAAGTAATTTCTGTGCGGCCAGCGTCAAGTGCTGATAAAGTAAAAACCAAAAACAATTTAATTTAAATAATAATTTATCGTTGGGCAATATGACCTAATTACACATGTTATACATGTTTGTACGTTTGTTCGGCCCAAGTTGGCATTATTAAATAAGTATGTATTTATAAGTTTGCGTATGTTTGTAAAAATAAAAACTAATTGTAGACAAGATTAGGAACTTAATAATTACGATATAAATTAAGACAAACTATTGTACAAGATGCGGAAGGCAAAATTAATGTGTAACTTAAAAATCTAGGTGTTAAGTAGAAGTGATTGAAAAACAATATAGAGTCAATAATTTGACGAAGATTGGAGTAGACGAATGCTACTGAAAAGAATGCGTTTGATTTCTGGAAATATGCTAAAACATAAGTATAATTAGGGACGACTCAGAGCGGCATCACTGCCATAGTCTGAACTAGCCGATTAAGGCACTAATTCTTTTTGCAAAAAAGAACACCAACACGCAACCAGTCTAATCGCTTGTTGCACCACTTTTTTGTAGGACCTATGCGTATCCTCACGGGAGGATACAACAAAATAGCGCAGCCGGTAGGATCCTTCTATCCACGGAGACGGCAAGGATGTTAGGATCCTTATTGTTACAGGAACAATAAGGACAATTTTGTTTGTTTAGTTTTATAAAATTTTAGAGAAGGACAATTTTTGTTAGATCCTTCTGTTACAGCAAGGGTGGTTTAAAAAAATGGATATAAAAAAAAATAAATAGGAACAGTAAGGACATTGGTTCTTTTGTAGGGATTCAAATTGATCGGTGGACCTTGTTGTTACAGGCACAACAAGGATAATTTGTAAAATAACATTTTTTATGGAATTTAAATGTTTGATAGGATCCTTATTGTTACAGGAACAATAAGGATAATTTTTTTTAAGTTTTGTAAAATTTTAAAAGAATGAAAATTTTTTGATAGGACATTTAAAAATAAATGTTTCTTATGTTTTAAATAATAAAAAGGATTTATTACGATAAACTATGGAGTTAAACTGTTGGGTATATAGAGAAAAAATTGTTTGGGCAAAATGCTAATTTTTGGCATAAAATTCTGTTGGATTTTTTTTTGTGGCAGTAGGACTGGCGTGTGTCCTGCTGTTAATATATTATTGATGGCGGATCCATCTTCCACCACCTCTGGGAAAGGGGATATTAGGAATATTTTCTTTTGTATATAAAGGTTTAAGTTTCGTTTAAAGACTTTTTAGGAATAACATTTTTGGGAAAATTTTTTTTAGATAACACATTTTGTCAACAGCAACATTTTTTGGATCCACTAAGTGACAATCATGAGGACTGTATCAGTAGAATATTTGATTCTGGCAAACCAAACCTGAAAGCAGATTTTATGGGAAAATAGAAAAGGAACTAAATCACTGTGGAAGATTTATCAACGAAGAGGCAGATAAGTCAGCAGCATAGAGCTTTATTTTTTAAAATTAGTTTTGCTTTTGAAAATAGTAAAGAAAAATATTTTAAATATAATTAAGAATGATTATATTATGAAGGCATACAATGTTAAAAAAAAGAAAGAACAATAAAAAATGTGGTTCGTAAAATATTAACGAAATGATATGAAAATGTGTTTTAAAAACCTTAAATGTGTATTTGTATTTGTAACAACAATATTGTTAAAATAAATTGCAGGAAGCAAAACAGAAAATAGTGAGTAGGGAAACAAGATAAAAAATGAGGTTTCTATTAGGAAAACGAACTGTTTAACACTGGGACAAAAACATGGTTCTGGCCAGGCATATTTCATTTTTCAGCGTTAATTAAACTTACTTCTAGTTTAGGTAGATACCTATATTTCCCGGTAGCCGCCTAAAATATTGTTGGCTTTCTATTTTAAAAAAAAAATTTAAAATATCGTTCCATCAGGAAGAAAACTGCAAAAAAAAATGTCCCTCCTCGAACAAACACTTACGCCTGGCCAGACCCTATAAATTTGTATGAAATAAATTATTGTTATACACATTTTGGGTTATTTTTCTGCAAATACAATGCAGATTGTTGTTTCCAGGTATTTTTTTTATATTTTGGGTTGTTTTTATGTGAATTCAATGCAGATGTTTGCTTCCAGGTAGTTTTTGTGTTCATTTTTCTCTTATTTCTTTCTTTCGTTTGTGATTTTGGTTTTGAGTTCAGTTAGCTTATTATTGAATGCTGAACATACAACATCGACAGTCCGAAATATAATTTTTTTTTTGTGCGAAAACTAAAGTGAAATTATTACTATTGTTATGGCAGAGGATTTAGAATTTGTGTACAATACGCGCTTGCGTACAGGCAGCCTTACTGATAATTTCCAACAACAACTATCATCAGCGTTACAGCGTGATTTCGCACTTCACACAGAAGCAGACATTGAATATCGGACATTGAATATCAATTGGACATTGAATATCAATTGGAAATTGAAGCAAATGAAATATTTGACAGCGATGAAGAATCCGAAGAAGAAAGTGAGAATGCACCAACTCAAGCTGTAGACGGTTTTTTGCTTGGAAAAGATGGTACCAAGTGGAGTACAGCTGAACCCGCTACTGTAAGATTCCGCCAGCACAATATCAAGCGTTTCAGAGGTGGACCAAAAACAAACCTGATCACTTCGCTTGAGGTGTTCAAGCTTTTCTTTTCACCGAATATTACGTTAATCATCGTAACACAAACAAATCTATATGGAGAAAAAGTTACACGCAAATGGAACGCAGAATATGCAAACTGCACACCACGAGTATGGGTTGATATGACAAGTGTTGAGTTTGACGGTTTTATTAGGATACTATTGGCTTTTGGTGTCAGTCATAATACTATGCAGCTCTCAAGATTGATGTGGCAAACTGACGCACTTCCAATATTCTGTGCAGCCATGTCATATACACGATTTGTTACTTTGATGCGCTGTATTCGATTTGACGATAGTCGTAAGTGCGCATTTTGTCAACAAACCGACAAATCTGCTCCCATTCGCGATATATGGAACTTCTTGAATAACAATCTTGCCAGTAATTTTGAACCATACGAAAGTGTAACCATTGATGAGCAGCTATTTCCATACCGTGGGCGCACAAAAATCACACAATACATCAAAGCCCGCAAAGTATGGCGTGCATGCGATGCGAAAACCAAATATCCGTTGCAGGGAGCCGTTGAATATTCCTAGCAACTTGCTGCCTAACCAACAAAGCGGCCCTAGTACACTGAATTCCAGAAAAGATTGCAGAATTTGTGCCACGCAAGACGAAAAGCTGCGTAGGAAGACACGTTTTTACTGTACCAAATGCACTAATCCTGTGTGCCAACAACATTCTAAAGTTGATTATACTTGTTATCCATGCATTCCATAAAATGAATAAAAAAATGTTTACATTTAGGTACATATATCAACAAATCAAAAAAGTCTAAAGACAAAAATTATAAACGGGCATACTTAGAAATTCAAAGTTACAGTATCCTCTTTGCCATACAAATGCATAAAAACGTACAGGGGTTTGGCCAGGCATATGTGTTTGTTCGAAGGTTTCAAAATATGTGTTTGACGGGGGGTTAAACATAAGACCATGAATGTTAACGACATCGCGAGGACGGTGAATAATTACCGAGTCACCGGTATAAGTACATGGGTTTATCAAGGGATGTGACCTGAGGCCGGATTATGAAAATCGCCTAGCTAAAGCTAAATCTCTATCGCTTAAATGTTAAAAACATGCTTCGTTCAATTCCTTAGCGATTTCGCTAAAATGCGATTCTGAGTTTTAAATCGCCTAGCTAAAAATGTTGCTTCTACTACTCGCCACAGGAAGCGTTGTTTTAGCGATTCTTATGTCAAAAAATTGATTTGGTTATTGATTTGGCTGTGTGCCATTTGGTTTAAATTGTCATTTTTTGCTGTGGCAAATGAAACCTGAAAATGTTATCCAGAAATTTGGACGTCTTCTCAGCGAATGAACGAGTTTTTTAAGACGCATTTGACTGCCACTACTACTACAAATTATTTTTGTATTCAAAGTATTATTATGAGCTATAAGGAATGTAACTGTTTTAAGTAAAATAACTTATAAAACCAAAACTTGTGTAAACATTAAAAATTTGTAAAAAAATTAAAATTTTTATTCATGATTATTTTGTTGTATGCATTTTATCTAATTAGCTTAGAGATGGAATAAATTGAAAACATGTTTTAAAATTATATGTTTAGATTTTACTCCACTTATAAAATATACTGTAGTAAAAAAAGTATCAGTGTTAAAGTTTTCTTGTCAACTGGACCTAAAAATCCTTAAACTAAACTATACGCGAGGATAAAAAAATCGCACTATACCTAAAGGCCGCCATACCCGAAATACACTTACTGCCAAATTTTGAGCTCAATCGACTGTAATACGAAAAAAAATATTGACTTATGCTCAGTCGATCAAGCAGCTAACCATAAAACATCCTTGAACACGTATATTCAATGCATTAGTTTTGCAAGTTGAACGCAGTAAAGAAAAAACTTAATACACTGTGTATATCAGAAGTAATGAACTTTCAAATTTAACATAAGTATTTATTTTAAACTCTTTAGCTCCTAAGACTGGCCTAGTTATAAAATTCTTAAAAAAATAATTGTAGTAATTTTTATTGACGCTAAAATAAATTAAAGACGACTAAAGTCACTCCATGCATTTTAATTGCTCCTCAAGCCTGCATTTTTTGCCTAAAAATAAATATATTCTTAATATTAAAAGCAAAGCACAATCCTATTTTTTATACAGAAAAATAAATAAAACTACTTTTTTCAGAAAAAATACACAGCAAAACACTGATACTAACAATTTTGTAAGGGTAAAGCACAACCCTTTTACTTCACTCAAAAATTCTTGTGCCGATTGTCAAAATTTCTATTAATCCCCGGGGCTACATGAAGTTTTGACAATAAAACTCACCTCACTCATATCAAAAATTCTACTTCCGACTGTCAAAAATTCATCATCCGAGTGAAAAGTTTTCGAAAACTTTTTAAAGTTTCTTTCGAACCTTAATTAAATTAATATAATAATTAAAATAAGCTTGTTTCTTATTTTTAAAATGGTTTACTAACTGCACCAATATCTAAATAAAAAGTGCAAAATAAAAACATTCAGTAATTTGAAAAAATTTAAATAAACTAAAATTATAATAAACTAAATATAATATAAATTACTAAATTATAATAAAATAAATTTGTGGTTAATTTTTTAAGTATATTTACACGAGTACTTTATGATTTTTCATTAAATATTCTCGTGTTGTCATAGAATAAATAGTAAGGATTTATTTTGACTGGTTCAACTTTATATACCAAAACAGTCGTGGCTTATTGGAGGCTTAGGTTTCATTCAATTATTCAAAATTTTGCACTCAGAGTACATTTTACATATTAAAAATTAGGTGCAAAATTTCTTGTCAATTAATGACTTAATTGCAAACTAACTGCATTATTCCGTATAACGTAGAAGCATACCAATGATAAGAAAGACACAAGAAGCAATACTTTCTTCCATATAGAATTGTTTTGCTTCAAGTGTCTTTCTTATCGTTGGTGTGCTTCTTCGTGATACAGAATTATCACATAAGAGTGTGTCACAACAATTTTAGCTTATTTGCAAACTACCAATTCATTTAATAAATTTTTATAAAGTTTTAAGAGATGAAACCTTTTTCTATATGATAACAATAGGGGTATTCACGATTCAGTGTACTTGCCAGTGCAGTTGAGGACTTCTGCACTTTACAAAATAAAAATATACGTGCGTCAAAAATCTGCACAAGTGCTTTTCTACTGCAGCCTAAAACTTGAAGATTTGAGCAGTTGTGCACTTGTGTGCATTGAAAAATTTGACAGCTTGGAAAAAGTGTTAGTGGTTTGTTCACGAAAACCTAACTGCACAACTGCACAAGTCCTCAACTGCACAGGCAAGTGCACTGACACGTGAATACCCCTAATATTAATACAACTGATAAATACAAACAGCAAGTTTTCGGAAAAGTGCTTTAAATTGGTATATTTTTCTTTGAAAACATTCAAAAGAGACAAAGCATTAATTTTTCTTATTACATATATCAAAAGTTACGATTTTAATTGAAAAATCTTAATTTTTAACATAGCGGCAACAAAATATTGGTCTCTAAAATTATAGCTAAAAATAAAATTAGAGTTTCTGTAAATCGCTAAAAAAAAGTTTAGAATCGCAGCAATCGCTAAAAATTTAGCTATGACAGCTTTAATTTTATTCTTCGTTAAAAGCGAGTTCAGTCTCTAAATTTTTAGCATGAAAATAAGCGATGGAGTTTTTCAGAATAGCAATATCGCTAAAAACTATTAATTTAGCTTTAGCGGTGGAGATTTAGCTTTAGCGTTTTTCAGAATCCGTCCTCTGGTTGCAAGAGCGATTAAGGGAGCAGATATCCCAATTTTAGAGAATTTGACATCCGAAAGGATTGTAAATTAAGGTACACCTCATTCAGGGAGAAATGTAGAAAGCATAAGCCCAGAGTTGAAGGAAACAGTTGAGGCGTTGCAGGCGACATCAAAAAATGTTATAGAAGCACTAGGAGAAATAAGAGAAAAATTTAATGTGATAATAGGAAAATTAAATGGAAATATGATAGAAGGAAAACTCGGTGTGGTAGCAGGAAAGTAAAATGAAAATGTAACAAGAGAAAAATTCAATGTGGGAGTAGGAAAATTAAATGAGAATATGATAAAATAAAACTTCGAAATGGTAACAGGAACATTAAATAAAAATGTAACAAGAGGAAAATTCGATGTGGTATTAGAAAAAGTAAATGAAAATATAGCAAATGATGGTTGGAACAAAAATCTGACGGTGCTGGAGAAGAAAAAGGGTGAATTTTTTGGAATCTCCAAAGTTAATGATGTGTTTATAGAAATTCCTTGCAAGAATGCTATAAATGGTAGACTCATTCTTCTTGTAGATTCCGGAGCGGACACGAGTTTAGTGAAACAAAACGCATTAAAAACAATTGAGGACAGGGGAAAAGAAATAACAAATGTGTGTGGAGCATTCGGGGGTTTCGTGAAAACACTTGGTGTTATGAGCTATCTATGTGGGTGTGTAACCACTGTGGTCTGGCACGGCGGCTGGCTCAGGCTGCTCGACGGGATGTCTGAGGGTCCTTGCCACAGGAACACACCGAAGCTCACAACAAAAAAAAAACTCGTGCCATAATTTTTAAAATAAGAAAACGAACAGACAAGGCGTGAGGAAAGGATAAAAGAAAAGCAAGAAAGGTGCAAGGAAAGATAGAAAGTAGAGAAAACATACATTTATTCATAATCACATTCATACTGTCCCTAAGTCAAAGTCCGTCACTTTGAGCCTGCCCACCCCTTCCCATGATCCAACTGGGTCATGGCCTTGAACCTCGTATGGCTCTACACATTATCTCGAGGTTCCCTACTACTGACTCCGTTTAGTATAGTTCCGTAGTCCGTTCTATCGATCAACTGCAGCCTACATGTGTGCTGGCCCTTCTATGGGTTAAGCACCACACACCCATATTAGTGTTTTAGCACTCGATTATTGCTTCACTGAACTCCAACACAAAAAGCATTTTCGACTTCAACTCATAAAAACAATCCAAGCTGAAAAAAAAGTGACAATAAATACAAATTGTCTTTTTATTAATAAAGGTAAGTTTAATGCTTTAAAATAATATACATAAAGTAAGTATGTTTATATTTTTTTTAGTTAGTAAGTTTAATATTCTTAAATAAAAAAATATACAGAAAGTATTTTAACATTAAAATATCAAGAAGCTGATAAAGTATTTAAAAAAATTATACAAGCATAAGTAACTAACCTACGAGCTGCATTAAATATTGAAATGCAATGAAACTATTTAACATAATAAAGCTTAAGCACTCACCAATAATGCATGCAGGGGGTACTGATGTTGGCGCCAGCATCTAGTTGCTCCACCTGTGTAATTTTACAAATACCAAAATTAATAATTTTTTTATTCAATGCAGCCTCACAAGAGATTTATTCACTTTTTTTTATATATATTAATTCAAATGTTTCTTTATAAATTTATTTGTATGGTCTTTTTAATTTCTTTTAACTCATATCAAAAAATTTTATTTTTCTTTTTTTTCGTATCTTTTTTTCAGATATTTCTCAAACTAATTTTAATTTTTATTATTTTTTTAATGTGGCTTTTTTTACGCAATTCTTATTCTCATTTTTATTTTTCCCTTTCAGGTGTAACTTTTCGAGCAATTTCTTACTTTCTTTTCTGATTTCAATTATTAAAGCTATTCTTAATTTCTATATATTTTTTTTTAAAATTTAGTTTCTTAAAGCAATTCCTAATTTATTTCTATTTTTTCAGATTTAATTTTCATAACCATTCTTAATCCATTTTTTCAGATTTCAATTATTAAAGCATTTCTTAATCTGTTTTCTATTTTTCTTTTCAGATTTAAATTCTTACAGCAATTTTTAATTTATTTCTATATTTTTCTTTTTAGGCTTAATTCTCAAAAAAAAAAATTTAAATTTATTCCCACATTTTTTTTTCTTTTCAGGTATAATTCTTAAAACACTTTATTTATTACCTTATTTATTTATCACCTTATTTATTTTTTTTCTGGTTCAATTCTCAAAACAATTTTTAATCTATTTCCACTTTTTTCTTTTTAGGTTTAATTCTTAAAGCAATTTTTAATTTATTTTTTTTCTTTTTCAGGTTTAATTCTCAAAACAATTTTTAATCTATTTCCACATTTTTTTCTTTTTAGGTTTAATTCTTAAAGCAATTTTTAATTAATTTCTATATTTTTCCTTTCAGGTTTAATTCTTAAAGCAGTTTTAAATTCATTTCTTTATTTTCCTTTTCAGGTTTAATTCTTAGTTCACTTATATTTTTCTTTTCACGTTTAATTTTTTTCAGATATTGGCTATGTACTGCCTTTCTCGGTTTTCATGTAACGTTTTCATATAACGTTTTGTCATATCAGGTTTTTCAGTTTCACTGTTGAAGGTTTAGTTCAAGTTTATGTTACTTTTCAGGTTTTTTTTCTGTTTTCCTTCTTTGCAATTGGACTTACATTTATTTAAGATTATTTATCTGCGTTTTGCGTGGACTGCAAACTGCACTTATGCCGTATTTATATATTTCACGCACTGCACTACAGCCAGTACATGCCTTCTTGCGCGGGAACTCTGGTATATATAGATATATCTCAGCTATACTCCTGTATCGTTGCTACGCCGCCCCTCTAATCAAGGCCCGACACCTTACCAAAACTGCTTCAAAAGATTTCCTATACGGCTTGGTCAAAATATTCGCTTGTGGCCCCCAAAATCCCTGCCAGGAAAAGGCCACAAGCTCTGCTGATATTTCTGCAACTCTATACGTTGTGTTACCAAACTCAAGATCTACATGTAAAAAAAACAAGTAACAAAAAAACAACGATAAACCTCGGCAATTCTCTCTAAACATAATGAAATACTTACATTTACAAAGAAAACAATCGGCTCTGCTTGCCCAACAATTACGATAAACTTTATTTAGAATTTTACTAAATAACTTTTACCAAAGAGTTTTAGTGTCCATTCTTTGACAATTTCTTTTATATGGTATACTTCAGCTATCTACCCAACCATAATGAATATCAATTGCTGAATTTGGATATCCAATGCTAGGTAAGTGTTGCCAGTTCCAACCTGTTGATAACAAAACCTCACTCCACATCTACACACTCAACCCACCCTTTGAACTCACCATAAGGGTATTCAGGTCTCTTGAAAATTCAATTTAAACACACTACGATTTTCATCGAAACATCTTAAGATAAAGTAAAACAACAAGTTTTTTTCCAATCTAATTTTAACAGTAGTGTAGGTTTAGCAAAATAATCTAATGCGTGTTCCTAAGAACATCGAAACCTCAACCATCTAACACTGCAACCTCCGAATACCCTTAACCTAAACGTCTCTCAATCCCCATACCACACGTACATTCTGTGTCAGCCCTGACATACTATCCACAATAGCATGGTATAATTATTTGACAAGGTAGCCGTGACAGTTTTTTGGCGATTGGTAGTTGTCAAAAACAGCTAAAGATTGTTGTAGTTTGCTGCTGTTGACTAGCAATGTGCTTATTTTTAACATATCTTTGATTCATTAAATTTATTCGCGAAGTTGATTGAAATGTTTTTAGTTTGTTGTGGTTGACTAGCTGTGCTTAATTCGTCACTTATTTTTTCACTTTTCTTTGATTAATTGCATAAACAACTAATTTTGACAACTACCCATCGCCGCTCGTGAGAAAAAAGCCAGTCTACGCGGCTACCTTGTCAAATAATTGTATCATGCACAAAAGCACACACCAACTGACATTTCATCCACACAGTTATGTACTGAACACATACTCTCATAATACGTCAACAAAATTGTCACACAGAACCCCGGTGTAGTTTTCAATTAATAAACTAGCGCAAAACACCCGGAACGTCGTCTGAGCGACTCAAGAAGTACCACACTCCATAGCCAAGAAAAGGAAGATAAAAAAATGCGTGCTGCGCTTTGGCTGCCGGCTTTGACTTGTCGGCACATATGACTGCGTTGCACTGGCTAGTGGCAACTTTCTTCTCGTGAAGACCGATTTGCAAACCCAAGTGTCAAGAGGTTCGCACGGTGGTGTCGCACCAATTTCAGGTTTGACCATTACGAACTCTATTGGGGTTGGCGCCACTGCAGTTATCTTGACGTTGTGCGTTTCCATGTAGAATCTGATTTTGATGTCACGAAAAGCAACCATACAACTCAGTTCCTCCTATTTTTCTCTTTTTCTTTTCTTTGTGTGAGCGCAATCATCTACCCAGAATTAATAGAGTGCGCAACTTAGACACAGAGCACGGGCTTGAAAGATTTGGTTCAACAGGTGTGAAGGACCCACCAGCAACACCACAGAAAGGCACAACCGAGCCAAAAATTAATGTTTTATGGCCCAAGTGTAATTTAACAATTTTTTTTCATTACTATTAAAGTTTCGCTTGAAATCTTCGAACAAACTTTTTTTTTCTGTTGTAAAAAAAAGAAAATAAGGGAGGGATACTCATATTCGATCAGGTTCAAACAAAAAAAACGGAAATTAACTACCCCGGTGCACCATCTGGCTAGAAGCGACACGTGACCTCCTCTACCATAGAAGCGGTTCACTCTGTGACCAAGCCATGGTGAAGGTAACCAGGCGGCACGGCCAATTTACCATCCCTTCCTTTACATGGAACCCATCTCTTGCCAAAACAGCTGTTAGTGGAGCAAAGCGCGCATTGAAGAAATTGTCAAAAACCAACACACCCAAACTCCTTGATCGCATTCACAATAGTATTTTTTCTTCAATTGGTATCCCAGTGGAGCACATTAACCCAACAAACCCTTAATATGGCCACGCAACATTGGGTCAGTGAAGATAGAACATGACGAGGTAAATAATCTTAGTTTTAAGCTACACGTAGTGGCACTAGAACAAGGACTGCCTGCAGATGGCATATTTGGCCGGGATAATTCATGGAATAACGCTATCATAAAAACGATAGATAAAACAGTAACTATTTATGACAAGGAAGGGGGTAATATAAAATTACCATTGAAACAAATGAATGAGTTAAGCTCAGTTAATTACAGTGAGGAAATGCAAATAAAAGCTAGGATCATACGAACAGTAAGAATTAAAGAAGAGACAAAGATTCCGGTGGTAGTGGTACATAAAGAGGAGATTGTGCCAGGGGTTTATTTAGGAGAAAGTTTAACGAAGGTAGAGAACGATACCGCGTATGTATCAATTTTGAATTCAAATAATGAGGATGTTATCTTGCTGACAATCGCGTCGGAAGCGAATTTCATATGGGGGGGCAGTACAAATGGGGGGGCAGTACAAATGGTGGTGCAAAAAAAGTTCACCAAAATTTCTTCACATGAAACATGAAGAAGAGAGAAAGAAGAGGAAAATATATAATACAAAAATATTATCGTTGTAAAAAAACTGATATTTTGAATAACTTTTCCTGTTAAATTGTTTATCTAGCTAAAAAAGTGGGGGGGCAACTGCCCACCTTTCCCCCCCGCTTCCGACGCCAATGCTTGCTGAGGTACTATAAAGCGAAATTTTTCAATTGTAACATATTTAAAATGAAGTCAAGCTCAATGTATGGAGTAAACAAGTGTAAGGTAAAAGAAAGGATTAATAAATTAACAAAGACAATTAAATTAGATGAAAATTTGAACTTAGAGGAAAGGTCTACAATCGAGAATTGAATAACGGCATACCATGATGTTTTTCTATTAGAAGGGGATAAATTAACATACACTCCAGTGATAGAACACGAAATTCAGGTTCAAGCAAATCAGCCTCCAATAAATCAAAAACAGTATAGATTACCTCAAGCACATAGAGAAGAAATTCAAAAACAGGTAGAACAACTTTTAGAAGACGACATTATTAGGCCGAGCAAATCACCGTGGAATTCGCCATTATTGTTAATACCAAAAAAAGCAGGATGCGATGGTAAGAAAAAGTAGAGACTGGCCATAGAAAGGTAAATGACGCAACAATTAAGCAAGTTTTCCAATACCAAGGATTGATGAAATACTAGATCAATTAGGGCACTGTAGATATTTTTCAACATTAGATTCGGCCAGTGGGTACCATCAGGTTCTCATGAGTAAAGAAGACAGAAAGAAGACAGCATTAAGTACAGGGTTGTCCATATTCGAAGCGCCCATTTTATTTTTAAATAAATCAAAGAAACCACAATTTTTTGTTTGTTCGTCATGAATATCATTTAATTGGGTTCAAGTAAATTTGCTTACATTATTTCTTGAATATGATATCTCGTAAATGGTCGCCATTGGCCTCTACGACATATTGTGCCCGTTTTGCAGCATTTTCCATGGTTTTCTTCAACATTTCGATGGGAATGGCGGTTATTTCTTGACGGATGTTGGTTTTCAGCTCTTCTAGGGTCTTTGGCTTGTTGACGTAAACCTTTGATTTCAAATAACCCCACAAAAAGAAGTCTGGAGGCGTTAAATCTGGTGATCTTGGCGGCCAATCGAAATCACCATTTTTTGACATCAAATGGCCAGGGAACAATTGCTTCAAAAAATCGATTGTAGTGCGGTTTGTGTGTGGTGGCGCGCCGTCTTGTTGAAACCAGTAGTGCCTGATACGCTTTCGACGAACGATTGGCATGAAAAAATTGTTTATCATATCGCGATAACGCTCCTGATTGACAGTAACTCTGTGGCCATTATCATCTTCGAAAAAGAACGGCCCAATGAGCATTTTAGCACAAACGCCGCACCAAACAGTGACTTTTGCATCGTGAAGAGGTACCTCTTGAATCTCTTGTGGATTTTCAGTGGCATAAATACGGCAATTTTGTTTGTTTACCGTTCCGTTCAACTGGAAATGAGCTTCATCGCTCATTTTTTGAAAGCACGTTGAGTTTTCACTATTGACTTGTTTTGTTGAATGTAAATTTCAACAATTTTAGAGCGTTCGCGTGGCATGTACTGTTCCATAGTAAACATTTGCTTGGAATGAAGATTCAAACGCGGTATGTCATTAGTCGATTTGGCATCACTGCGGAAAGTTACAGTGTTGCCAGATGGGCGCTTCGAATATGGACAACCCTGTACAGCATTTGGTCATTTTGCGATTGATGAATAATATACTGACAGGATAACAAGGAATAGATTGGTTCGTTTATTTAGATGATGAGGTAATTTATGGCAAAAATCTACAGCAACCTGGGGAAAGATTAGCACAAGTATTCCAGAGACTTAGGGAAAATTGCTTAAAATTGAATACGGAAAAGTGTCAGTTTCTTTTAGAGAAATAGCAGACCTGGGACACAAATTTTCGGAATTAGCAGCGCTACCAGATCCACAGAAATTAAAATTCGTGAAAGATATTCCAATACCGAGAAGTAGGAAAGAGGTTCAAGCATTTTTAGGACTAGCTAATTATTACAGGAAGTTCAAACAGAATATGTCACAAATGGCATTACCCATAAAGTAAATTCCAATGGTCAGATAAGTGTCAGGAAGCAATCGAAAAAATAAAGGAAGCGGTGAGTTCATCATTTTGGCATATATATGGCCATATTTTGGCGTTTATACTAATTACAGATGCGAGTGGTGAAGCATTAGGAGCAGTGTTGTCATAGGATGAAGTCGGAGAAGTTCGACCAATTGCATTTGCAAGCAGATCATTAAACAGAGCAGAGAAAAGGTATTCGACAATAGAAAATTAGGTTTTGGCAAATGTTTGGGCAACAAAAAATTGTAGAGCATATTTGTTGGGAAGACCATTCAAGATATATACAGATTACCAACCATTGAGGGGAATAGCGAATCTGAAGGACCAAACGTCGAGATTAGCAAGGTTTAGACACAAAATGTCAGAGTATGATTTTGAAATAATTTATAAACCAGGGAAAAAGAATCTTAAGCCAATGGTCTGAGTAGAGTACCACATGTAAGCGAAAAAGTCGCACGAGTACAAACTCAGGGAAGAGCAAAAGATGTGGAGCGGCCATTTACAAAGTTTTATATTGATCTTATTGGTATATTACCAGAAACGTGTTTAGAGAATTAATATATCTTGATACTCCAAGATGAATTATCGAAATATTTGAAGTGTATTGCCGTATCTAATTCGGAAGCAACCACGATTAGTAATGCCATATTGAATAAAAATATTTCTAAAACAATCATAACTGATAACAATTCCAGTTTCACATTAAAATTATTTTCGAATGTTTGTAAACGATTGGGAATCAGAAATTTCCAGATGATAAGGGACCGAACACTATCGGAAAGTTCATTGGAACACAATAGCACTCATTTCATTAGGGAACAGAAATCAGAATACTTGTTACAGTTGGATAGAAGGATTCCAAGTTGGGAACAAGGGTTAAAAGAAGCCACAAATTTATATAATAATAAACTACAGACGTCAACACAGAAGAACTATTTTTAGGAGTTATACTTGGGAAAGGCTGAGTTCATAATCAAAGGGGTTAACATGGTTAAGACAAGAGAAATGCAAATAACCAAGGAGAGAGAAGAGGACACAGAGTCAGTAGCGAAAGTAGATGACGACATAGTACAGCAAAACGAAAAAAACGTAGTGGTTCTTACAGACAGAAAGGATATAAAAAGAGTATTAATGGATTTTCATTATTTGCCATTAGGAGGTCATCAAGGAGCACTAAGAACGTTCTTTAGACAATACAAATGGAAGGGAATGCAGAAAGTAATTAAGGAATATCTAACAGCATGCTATAAATGTCAAGTAAATAAGAGTTCTAGACTCACAAAAATGCCTATGGTATTGACAGACACACCAAAACGTCCATTTGACAAGGTTTTTATGGATATAGTCGGCATATTGTTAGAGACTGTGTCTGGTTATAAATACATTTTAACGTTTCAAGATGATTTTTCGAAGTAAATGGCATGTATTGCGATACCAGATGCCGAAGCAAGCACGATATCGAAAGCATTTTCAACGAAATTATAACTGGCCACAATACACCAAGGGTGTAAATTGCAGACAACGGCTCAAATTTTATTACACGCCAGTTTTCAGATGTATGTAAAATGTTAGGTATTAAAAATTACTTATTACACCGTATCATCCGTAAGCAAATGGTTCCCTAGAGAGAAGTCATAGGCCTATGGCAGAATATTTGAGAGGTTTTGTAAAAGAAGACGTTTCCAATTGGGATCAGTGGTTATTGTCCGCGATGCACGTTCACAATAACACACTGCATACGACAACATAGCAAACACCTTTCAAAACATTATATGGGTTTGACTCAGAAATGCCAACTAATTTAAATAGAAAGTGTGGTCCGGTGTATAACGCCGAAGATACCTCAAAAGTAATGAAATACCAAATTCAGAGAGCGCACGAACTGGTAAGACAGAACTAGGAGCGTGCAAAAGAAGTATCAAAAAAATATTATGATAATACTTTGAATGCAGTATAATTTAAAATTGGAGACAGGGTCCTAATGAAGAATCAAGCATGGAAGAATAAATTTTCACCAATATAGATAGGACCCTATGAAGTTTTAGCGGTTAAAACCCCAGTAACTACCGAGATTTCGATAAAGGGGAAATTAAAAAAAAATCATAACAATTTACTAAAATTGTTTCATGCAAATTAGAAACAGAAAAAGATAGTTTAGGTGTTAGAATTCTAAATAAAACTGAGAGAAATGCGAAGAAGTAAGTAGTATTAGAAACATATTAGGAGTAAAATTATTAGAACAAAACGAATATGAAATACAAATTTTTATGGAATTTATGGAAAATGGTTCATATTAAGAAGAATTTTAAAAGGTTACAAGGGGGGAAATTTTTTGTTTGTAAATAAAAGGAAAGTATCGAATGTAACAGCAAATGTGTGGCCAAAATAGTGCAATATTACAAATAAATAAAGTTTAAAGAAGTAGTCAAGACAGAATCAGTTAAAAGAAAGATGTGAAAAAAGACATGGTGGAAATGATTATAAAATGAATAGAGAAAAAATGTTGGCATATAAACAATTAGAGAGCCAAGATATGGCAGGAGGAAAAATTAAGAAGCGGAGAAAATCTAAAGTAAAAGGCAAATGTTTTGGCATCTTCAAAGTGAGTGACGTTGATACAGAGATCCCTCGCAAGGATTAAATTCTAGTACAACGCCTTTTACTTGTAGATCCCATACAAGTGCCACTTTATTTAAAATAATTCTGTAAATTTTGTTTTGGATTTAAATTAGTCGTTGAAGTACATATTAAAAAAATGAATCAATTGAAAAATGAAGACAATTGAAAACGTCAGAAGAAGACTCAATAAAACATAATACATAAAATTTATGAGTAAATAAAAAAAAATAAAAAAATTTGACTTTACGATTTGGTAAAAAAAAAGTTTTTTTTTAAAGATATAAAAGAAAGTATTTTTTTTGGGGATAGTAAAAACCTAAATTTAAATTAATTTAAAGATAAATAAAATGCACTTAAGCATTGAAAGATTGAAAATAAGAATTCAAATTCGCATGAAAATATCGAAAAATTCGATAGGCAAAATAAAAATGAAAATAAAAATTCTCACTAGCGGAAATATTGAGATTCGATAAATATATAAATGAAAACTGTCGAATTAAAGCATTCAGATTAAAACTAATAATAAAGTCGTATTTTTAAAGAAAAAAAAAGAAGACAGTTAAGTGTTTACAAAGAAGAATAAAATGTTTTTAAATATAAGTAAATACGTATTTGAAACATGTCGAAATATAGATGAACAGAAAAATATACCATTGATAAATAAAGGAACTAAACAAAACAAATTATGTTAAGATATGAATAAGTTTATATAAAAGCAAGCCGTTACAAAAGAATATTTTAATAAGCCTATTACACAGTACGACAAAATCAAATTTTTTTGAGTACACATAAGAAATGTTAACAGAATATGAAAATAGAGAAACACGTGTCTCAGCGTTTTGCTGTAGCACGTCAGAATTTTGATAAACTCGATTTTTAAGCTTCGAAGGACCGTGGAGGTTCACTTGTAATGTAATACTATTATAAAAATTTCTATAAAAACAGAATGGGTGAAACGATTTTATTACTTGAACCAGTTTTGACAAGGGAATTAAATATGGATTTTCTTTTATTAAAAAAACAATTTTTTCCCGCTAGATGGCGCTTTAATTTTCATGTTAATTTAAAAAATAACCAAAAATGTAATGTAATGTAATATAATGTAAATGTATGTGCTAGCGAAGCACATTCTACTTTAGTTATTGGATTTCAAATTAACAACATTGTATTTTTAATGAATTTCGTACATTTTTGGTTATTTTTTAAATTTACATGAAAATGTACAATTTGAAATTATGTTTTTTTTTACATTTTTCAAATATATGCTGGCAGTTTTTTCTGTGGAGCATAGTGCGAAGATGGAGAGTCATGGCAGTGCAAATAGCGTGTTATGCCTTAACAAAATAAATTTGGACAAGCAGGAATGGCAAGGATGTACTACAACTTTTACAACAAATTAACGACAACCAGTACATAAAGAGAATTAACGCCGGAACGCCTCCCATGAGGATACGCATAGGTCCTACAAAAAAATGGTGCAACAAGCTATTAGACTTGTTGCGTGTTTTTGTTCTTTTTTGCAAAAATAATGAATGCCTTAATCGGCTGGTTCGGACTATGGCAGTGATGCCGCTCTTAGTCGTCCTTAATTATACTTACGATTTAGCATATTTCCAGAAATCAAACGCACTCTTTTCAGTAGCATTCGTCTGCTCCAATCTTCGTCAAATTATCGACTCTTTATTGTTTTTCAATCACTTCTACTTAACACCTAGGTTTCTAAGTTACACATTCATTTTTTAAGTATTTGTGCAAGATTGCCTTCCGCATCTTGCACAATAATTTGTCTTAGTTTATATCGTAATTATTAAGTTCTTAATCTAGTCTACAATTAGTTCTTATTTTACAAACATACGCAAACTTTTAAATACATACTTATTTAATAATTAATCGTTGGGCCGACCAAAAGTACAAACATGTATAACATGTGTAATTAGGTCATATTGCCCAACGATAAATTATTATTGAAATTAAATTGTCTCTGGTTTTTGGCTTATCAGCATTTAACGCTGGCCGCACAGAAATTACTTGCTGGTTTAAATACAAAGCTTTCTGATACATTTATGTCATGGAAATCAGACGAAATAAGGTAACTATTATATACATTATTTACAACTGTTTTCTCGCCAATCATTGCAAAGAACGTATTAAATTCTTCAGCGATTCCAGCTGGACTTGAAACATATATTTAATTTATTATAAAGTTGGAGACGTTATCATATGCTCTATCTCTACCCAAAATCTCATTGACTATATTTCACTCCTTCTTTGAATCCCCCTTGACTTTATACAACTCTTCCGCTCAGTAATTATTTTTGCATGCTCCAACATCTTTAACAATATTCTTGCACAGATTCTTGTAGTCAGAGATGATAAGGTCATTACCAGGCCGCTTTTCAATTTTCTTGTAAAGTTGTTTCTTAGTTTCAATTTTTACATACAGACTATCCGTTATCCTCGGTTTAAGTTTGCAGTATCTAGGTTTACGTTTTTTAATTTTGTTAGAACAAAATTCTTTATAGCTGTTTACCCTGCAATAACACAACCGGTTGTATTACTGATATTACTGAAAGTATTTTTATATTCTCTTCAAAATATATTAAACTAGCAAATACCCGCTGCTTCGCCTGCGATAAAAATATTAAATACCATGTAAAAATTTTAAATCTTTAAATGAAAGTATTTAGTTGTATTAAAACAAATTCAAAATATAAAAATTATTGTGTTCGTTTTGGTTAATTATGAAAAAATGGTATATATATTAAGAAATGACTTTATTTAATTTGAATAACTTATTTTAATGGTAATTGTTATGATGACATAAATTTACCTGGCTTTCTTTTTTCTTACTTTTGAAAAAGTCCTATATAACAGCGTTATAAAAAAATTTGGGTAAAAAATTTATAAAATTTGTATTCAAAAATGTAATTTTTTACATATTTTCTGAAAATAAATATATTCTTCTTTAATTGTTGTAGTTAATCGGCCTTCTTCAGTTATTAATTGTTGTTATTAATTGGTATTAATATTAGATATGCTTTAAAAAAACCTGTTATTATGACATTAAAATTCTTGCGATATCTCAAATTATAGATTTTCTCAGTATAGCTCATAAGCCTCAGAATGAGAAAAAAAACGATCGACATTTCATGTTTTGACTTAGCAAGCAAACATTTCCGCAATTTACAAAATCGATTTTCATCCAATTTTCTTTGTTTGAAAGTTCAATTAAGTAAATTGGGTAAATGAGAAAAGCTTTACCGTTACCTCACCAATGCAATGTTTTATATTGTTTTCAAAAAACCTCTAAAATATCCAACTTGTGCTAAACAATAGGGCAACAGTTGCTTTTGTTGTACATATTTTTTTTAATTTAAATTATTTTTTAATTTTTACTTTCCTTATTCTTTCATATAACATAATTTACCTACAAAAATTGCTATATATAGACACAAACTGTTTCTATCATTAAAAATCATGGCATATTACGATAAAGTTGGAATAACAAATCGTTTGATACTTATATCGTGTTAGTCTGTTCAATGGTTCTTGCGTGATTGTCAAACATCCATGCAGTGCCACAACGCTTTTATATATTCGTACAGATAGACTAACACAATCTCAAGTGGGTAAAAGATGGCTGGCAAGGCTGCAAAACATAATTAATGCTGATATCTAAATTCTGGCAACTCCCCTCAAGACATTAACAAAGAGAATTAATTAACACTGTATGAAAGCAAGAATCTCCTTAAAAGTAAAGCTGGATTAACTGATCGCCTTCAGCATGTTTGAAAATTTTTTCCATATGAAGCTTTAGTTGAGAGAGAAAAATTTTTACACGCTCTCAACTTGATTAACATTATTTTAAATCACACAAAAACATGCTGAAGGTTATCAGTGAATTCAGCTTAACTACGCAGCTTAACTCTCTCGACAAAGAGAGAAAAGCTTTGTTTGCTGTTATATTGTGCTGATGGTTGAATGTAGGCATCGAATAAAATGCGTGATTTTGCAATAACTAAAAAATACATTTTTCGAAAAACTTGGTGAGCTATAACAATCTATATTATCATAGGAATCGAATAAAAAAAGAATTATCAAAATCGGTTCAGCGGTTACCGAGCTTATTCTGGATCAAATTCGTGAGTCGCCTTTTATATAATAGTATAGATAAAGGGTCCACCAAATAACATTTTTTTTTTGAAAATTCTATAAAAAAAAAAACTACTGGATATTTTCTCAAATTTCTTTTTTTATTTTAATAATCTTCCGGTTAATAATGAAAAATAATTTCATTCAAATGGCTGACTCGGCTGGCCATGCAGTAGCCTACACGATCGGTCCAATTTTTAAGCACATTATCGATTGTGTGCAACTGTATTTCACCAATGGCTTCACGAATATTGTCCTTTAAAGCGTCAATTGTCTCTGGCTTGTCGGCGAAACTCTTAGCTTTGAGGGCACCCCACAAATAATAGTCCAACGGTGTCAAATCGCAACTCCGAGGTGGCCAAACGACATCAGCTCTGCGGCTGATAATGCGATCTTCAAAAACATTGCGCAAAACATCGAGTGTAGCTTCGGCTGTGTGGCACGTAGCGCCATCCTGTTAAAACCAAATGTTTCCAATATCCTCCTCTTCAATTTTTGTGAACGAAAATTCGTTCAACATGGCCCGATAACGATCGCCATTGACTGTAACGGCCACTCCTTGCTCATTTTCGAAGAAAAATGGCCCAATTATGCCTCTGGACCAAAATCCACACCAAACAGTGACTCGTTTTGGGTGCAGCGGCTTTTCAATGTATGCGTGTGAGTTTTCTGTGCCCCAAATGCGACAATTTTGCTTGTTTACATACCCCCAAAGATCAAAATGAGCTTCACCTGAAAAGATGATTTTTTTGGCTAAATCGGCATCTTCTGTAAGTCGATCGCAGGCCCACTTAGCGAAGCGAAAATGCGTTGGGTGGTCAGTTGGCTTCAACTCCTTAACCAATTATACTTTGTATGGCGTCATACCAAGGTCTTTATGCAAAATTCGTCTCAATGATGTCACCGAAATGTTCAATTGTAGAGAACGACGGTGAATTAATGTTGATGGCGCTTCACGCACACTTTCTGCCACAGCAGCAATATTCTCGGTTGTACGGACTGTTTTTGGATTTTCACGCTTTGGTTTATCGATGAGGATGCCAGTTTCTTTCACTTTTTCACAAGATAACGAACATACAGAGCTGACGGTGTTTCTCTTCTTCCAAAATCCATACGCAATTTTCGCACACATTCTGCAACATTACCATGATTTTCAAAGTAATGTCACAATATTTCCCAGCGTTGTTCAAGCATATACACAACCATATTCGTTCAGCGGAAGGATAAAACTAATTATCTGTTAAATCAGATATGAGCTAAGTGTTACCATTAACGAAATAAGCACTAGTTGAAAAAAAAAGTTAGATGGCGGACCCTGTATAAAGAGAAGCAATACGGAAGTTTCGGTCAGTTTTTCCTATCAGTCTCTTAACGACCATGTGAAAAATCTTACCAAAATATTTGTGTACGTGTGATTTTGTATCCTTTTCAGAAGTTTAAATTGCATAGTCATCTCGCTTACACATTTTATATGCCTGTTATTCCAATCAGTTAAATAATAAGTGAAATAACTGAAAATATCTGTCAAACTTGCCAGTTAAAGCAATTAGTTAAATAGTGGGATAAATAACTTATTTATATGGCAAAAGTACCAGTCGCAGTTAATTTCCTATTATTTTTTACCTATATTTAACACATTTATGTTTTGAATTGTTATTGAAAATTAAGATAAGTATCAAACATTAAAATTGAATATTGAAATTGAATCGCTAAGTGCAGAAAGAGAACTACTGGCATTTTTGGCCAAAATTAATTAATAATGTAATCATATAGATTCAATTACGCTCTATATAATAGGTGCACCAAGAATATGATGACAAATATCAATTAAGTGCAAAAAGGGAACATCTTAACCCTCGGAGGTATAAGGGTTTCTTGACGATAAATGGTATAACCAGGTCTGTGCAGTCCTACAAAGGATTTGTATGGAAATGCATAGTCAAATGCCGTAAAAGTGTCTATATATGCATTTTATGCTAGGAAAACCACAAAAGGAATAGTTAAAACGCATTTTTATACATATTAGGTAGCTACGCACCGGGAAAAAAGAAGCAATTGTGTATGAAAAAAGAATCAATTCACTTTTCCAATTATTGATTCTAGAATTGATTATTTTTAACATTGTGATGTCCTACAAAAAGTAGTACATTCTTATCTGCCTTCCACTTGAATCACTGCTGAAATCGATTCTTTTATTCGCTTTTAAAATGGATTCTTTTAAATGAAAAAAGTATGAATTTTTGAATATGAGAAAAGTATGAATCGCTAAGAAGCCCTTTTGGAATAGATATACATGAATGAATTCCATAATGCATAGGTTTGTATGGCAGAATTGAAAATCTTTTATTCTTTTTTAAATAATTAATAAAAAATTATATTATAATAATTTTAATGAATACAGATAATTATTAGGTAATTTGAAAGAATAAATAATATTTAGACAGACGAGATTTAGATTATAATAATACCACATTTATTGCAAAAATATTGATGTTTATGATGTAGGTTGTTCCTTCCGTTTTGCTTTGAATGTATCCTTATAGTATTTACATTTTGACTTGCGTATAGCTTCCTTCATATCTTTTTGGGGCTGTTCCTGGTCGTATCCTTCCTTGCAAATGCACTCTGCATTTAAAAAAAACATTAAGAAATGATTTAAACAAGTAAAGAGCAATGGTTTTTCATAACTTACCAAACAAAACATTATTAAAATTTTCGAGCCTTCTGAAGCAGTTTGTTCCTTCAACGCTGACAAATCAAACAGAAAGTAAAATTTTTAAGAAACGCGTGAAAGCCCCATGTCACATGCAGCGGACACCGACAAATTTGTTGTTGTTTTCGCGGGTAAAAGAAGCTCCCACAATTTCCAGTTTCTTATTTTACCCGCGAAAACAACAACAAATTTGTCCGTGTCCGCGCTAGTGTGACATGCCACAAAGAAAACAATAGAACAATCGTTTTTCAAAAATATCTCACAAAAACAAAAACATCAACAACAAACAGAAAATACAAATTATAACAGATTGATTCTTTTTTCGCTGATAGCAGAATTTGTTTGAGAATCAATTCGTTTTTCACTTACCATAAAAGCAAGCAAGGAATCTAACAACATTTACTTTATTATAAATTATTATATACTTCATAATCGATTCCTGCAGCAATAAAAACGAATCAATAAATTTTTTGTTTATTGATTCCAATTCATAGGTTTTGCTTTAAGTTTATATATTCTTTGGAATACATTCTAAAATGCATCACAAGAATCCTTTCAATTCCTGATTTTTTAACGAATTAATTCTCATTTTCCCGGTGGGTATTAACTCTATTTTATTACTCATATGTAAAAAAATACATTTTATGTTCGGCTTTCAAGGCAGGAGTACCTGGCATAAGAGTGTTGTTGGCATACCGGCTTTTTGCAATGCATGCAATGAAAGCGTGTTTTTCGCTGTTTTTTGTCCAACTTAAAACACAGCGAGCACGATGGTCTGCTGGCAGAGGATGCGGCAAGGCCTGGTTGGTCATCTATGGGCGGGCCTGCAGCTACATGCAAAAAACAAAGTTGAAAAATTGATTTAAAATTTGAATTCAATGAATGAATAAATTAAATGCTTACCTCTACACCGAATAACGCCATGGACTGTTTCACATGTTGCATGCCTCTTACAATTGGGTTTGTTGCCCTTTCTTCCATGTAAGGAATCACCAGCTGTTCGGCCAATTCCATAAGGAACACGCGTCTTTTATCATTTCGTTTTAAATGCCCCAATTTGATTTGAATGACAAATGCAGCCAATCCTGCAACATCCAGCATATTGAAAAAGATGGCCATCGGTTTGTGGCCCGTTTGCAGGTGTAACCACCAACCATCTGGTCCATGGTGTCCACTCCTGATTTATATATATTATAGCCCAATATTTGGAACGGCTTCTGCGTTGGTTTTGATGAGTCGACGGTGGAATTATAGTGTTCCGTAGAGATGAGAACCACTGCTTTTTTCTTTTTTGGCACATATGAGCATAGTGCGACATTGTTGCTGTAACCAAATAATGTGCTTAACACCTGTCTTTTAGAATCCAACATCACCTTCGGTATGCAGGCCTTGTTTTTTTTATTGTTCCTACATAAGCCAACCGTTTTGTCATCAAAGTCATTTACTTTTTATTTTTGTGGCATACTACAAACAAATTCTCTTAAAAAAAAATACATATGTTTAGACTTAAAATTTTGCTGATATTCTAATATTTTGTGTGCGCTCTATTCAATATGTACATTTTATATATATTTTCTCCACAAAATCCCACTCAAAAACGGATTTATCACTCGTACTCAACGGGTAACACGGGTACTCATGCGTTGCATGCCGTAAATAAAAAAATTCATTGTTTTACATATAAGTATTGAAATAGCGTTAAATAGCTAGCTAAGATGTATAAAAATGCGTTGTAATTATTCGTTTTGTGGTTTTCCTAGCATAAAATGCATTTATAGACACTTTTAGGGCAACTGACTATGCATTTCCATACAAATTTTATGTAGGTCTGCACATACCTGGTTATACCATTTAGCGCCAAATATTTGTAAGCCCAGATTATTCCGAACCCGGATCCCTAATCGCTCTGATTTTTGGCTCATTGTATTCGGAGGTTTTTTCTCCAGGATTACATGGGCGGCTTTTTTTTTCTAACATGAAAAACAAAAAAGTTATAGACACTTTTATATGCAAAAAGTCTGCACAGACCTGGTTATACCTCCGAGGGTTAAGTAGAACACCCCTTTCTGCACTTAATCGAAAATTTTTTGAACTTCATATACTATTTAGTTCCGTTATATCATCGTACAAATTTTATAACACTTCCTAAACTTATTATTGAAAGTAATATGTATAAACCGTCATGTTAATAACCAGATTTTACACCTTCTACTCAACAACAATGATACTCAACATGGTATTCACTTAGTTTTCGTTATTATTAAACAAAATTTGAATTGCAATGGCTATTTATACAAAATTTTGAATTGTAGTAGGCTATGTGAAAGTAGTAAATATTTGGATCACATCGGGATTTTAAGTAATATTTTCGCTGTCAAAGTTAAAGAGTTAAAACAGGTGTTAAAAATTATGTCGAGCGTTTCAGAAGATTGTATTGCAGAATCAGAGGGTTCATCATCAGAATCGGTGTCTGAACCGGAACATCCAAAAAGAAAAAAAGGAGTTCGTAATAATATACATTACAGAGGAAATGCGTTTAGAAATGCAAAGGTTGCAGGAGAAAACACGTGAATTAGAAAGGAAATATAGTTGAAAAACGAGAAACTGGTAATTCTTGCAAGTAAGTAAATTTCAACAATACGATATAAATATGCAAATAGAAATTCATATAAATATTTCTAAACATTTAGATGCAAAAAAAAAGTGCTTTAAGCATTTTGGTGAAATTGACCCCAAGTAGACACATGTTCAATTTGTGAAGAAAATTGTGCATTATTACGTAGTAACAATATCAGTGAAGCAGAAAAACAGCTTATTGCTGCCGAACTTATACAACACAAACTCAGCAAACAAACGCAGCAGAAAAGTTTTATACTTCGGTTCGAAAGCTGTGTGAAATGCGAAACGATGTTGCTGGAATCTGTTTAAATTACATGTCAAATTTTCCATTGCCACATATTCCAGTGCAAGATATATTTTACTATAGACAATTATGGTAAATACTTTCGGTAATCATAATGTAGGTGAAAACACAGCAAAACTTCACGTTTATCATAAAGGTATAGCGTGAAAATCAGCAAATGAAATATGTAGTTTTTTACTTGATTATATCGAATCCCACATTGGCCTTGAGATCCAAGAATTGCATATTTTTAGTGACAGCTGTGCTGGTCAAAACTAAAAACCACACAGTTGCTCGCTTTCTAATAGCCTTAGTAGGTACAAAGCGCTTCGAAATGATTTTCCATTATTTTCCAAATCGTGACCACTCATTCTTTCCATGCGATAAAGACTTTGCTCTTATTAAGCGACAACTGAAAAAACATGACCGTGTGTATGTTCCACAAGATTTTATTGGAATTGCTAAAAGAGCTGCAGAGAAATTCGAAATTTCACAGGTTGAAGATTCAGATATATTTTATAAAAAAAAAATGCTATTAGCAAGGAAACGGCTGGAAAAAGATTTTATAAATGGCAGAAGCAAGATTTTACAATTTCTAAAACTTTTCAATTTGAATATGATAGCAACAGTCCTGGTGAAATCATTACGCGCCTTTCTATTGATGACAGAGGGAAACACACCTTTGTCTTGAAAAAGAAAATTATAACAGTCTCTATTACCACACAAAAGCTAAAACAGATAAAATACCTATTAATGAAAAGAAAATCAAATATGTGAATAAAGTTAAACAATATATTCCCGATTAATATGATTACTTTTACAAGGAACTTTTCATGAATGGCAGTAATGACAGAAGCAATTGGGGATGATGCTGATAAATAGTTTAATATTTAAGCCAATTCTTATCAATAAAACTATATTTAATGCTTATTTTAATTATTAAAATGCTTATGAATAACAAAAATGCTATTTTGTTAATTTAATAAACGAATTTTGTATTTTTATAACGTGTTCTATAGATTTTATTGTTATTAAGTGCAAAAAGGGGTTTACTTCCTGTACTTTATTTGAATATTGCTAAGAACCCAGTGTAAAAAGTGTCATCTTAGACAACTTCAATTAAAGTCTGTTGTCCCCTCTACGAGCTAAGAACATAAAACTTGCATTTATTATAATCTATAATTAACTAAACTGTTTTATTTGATTATCTCAAAATGAATGTTTTAAATAGTTCCCTTTCTGCACTTAGCGGTTCAATTATTATAACATTATTCAATGCAATACAAATACATTAAAATTTTCCCTAAATAATTTCTGGTTTGTAAAAATTGGAGTATCTTATCTTATAAGAATTTCTGATGTGTTGCTGATGTTGTTGTGGTTGCGGTGGTAGATGAAAATTAATGGTTATCGACCATGTGTTTGTGGTCCACCAGTTGGGAGTGGGCCTCGATTGTCATTGCAGTTGAAACCACCATGGCTAGTGCTTGGTTCACTACTGGAGCCACGCTGCATGCTGTCCACGCTAGTGTTGATGTTTTTTCTCATCATGCCACCAGAGATTGATAATGAACATGAGACTAGACCTCCGATGTTCATATTGTTGCGTTAGGAGTTACCCATGTTTTTGTTCATGTTACCCATAGACTGACGTGATGGCATGTCGTTTGGTCACATCCGAGCTTTCTTGTCTTTTACTTTGAGTTTTTGTGCATCGGGTGAATTTTAAGGCAAATATAAGTCCTGTGTTAAATGGAATAAAACAAAAAAAATAAAATAAATTTAAAATTATTTAAACTAACTGTTTTATCTAATTAATAACTAACTTAATATATACTCTTAGAAATACTAACAGAATTCAAAAACACTTACACAGCTGGTCAATCATGTTTTCATCAATTCAGGGTCCTCGTACATCATAAAGCCTTTAGTCCAATGGATTTCTAACGCCAGGTGGTAATTTATTGCCTGGTTTAGTATTTATTAAGTCTTTGGATGAACCCTACAGACTAAAAGAATGTTACTTTAAGTATATGGCTCTTAACTAACTTAAAGTAAAAAATTAGTGTAACAGTCTTAACAATTCAGAATAAAAATTAGCTTTGCTCAAGCAAAAATTGATAGAACTATCTTTAAATAAATTGTTTAACGTCCATAAAGTTCTATTAATGGGCTCATTGATGGAATAGTTTGACCTGTGACATTTAATATGAAATAAATTAAATGAGCGCAAAGATCTAGACGGTATATTAAAGCCTTTTAACTCAAGAAGCTTTGGACAATCAATATTACTATTAATGATATCGAAAATAAACATTATACTTTGAATCAGTCGCCTTATTTCAGATATGTGAGATGGATATGTAAGATATGTAAGTAAAACCAATTGTGCGTAGTGCATACTTCAGAAACTTCTTTTGTATGCGCTCCAGAGCCTGCGGTTGTGGAGCTGCAATCAATGGTATGCCAGTCGCACTCAGACGAGCAGCTATCACCTGCACTTGACGACCACCAGCTTCATCTATTTAACTAGAAAAGTGTTAAAATATAATTATTTTTACAATATATAATATTTTATTTAATATATTTTACACTTAAAAGCACTTACGTGTTGTTACACGATATAAATCGTTCGTTTGAACATTTTCTAAATTGTGTGTACATCAAATTTATTTTTCTCGTAAGAAAGAACAAGACAAAGACAAGTAGAACACAACGAAAACCATTTGTCTCTGCCTACCATTCCAATAAGAGAAATCAGGGATGTACAACTGAATTGCTGTCTGTTAAATAATAGGTTTAATAACTTGTAAAGAAACTGCCGGTCTTCCGGCTCTATAGCTGAGGTATTCTCTGTCGTGTCCAGGATTCGTCACAAAAAAATAGATTTTTATTTGTTTCAGGTTCTTCCAAATAAAGTATTTATTTAACGTTTTAAGTTTGATTTCTTACAATATTTTACGTATAAACTAAGTAATAGTAATAGTAATAGTAATAGTAATAGTAATAGTAATAGTAATAGTAATAGTAATAGTAAGGCGATGAAGTGAGCAATGCGATGGTGATTGATTTTAATGGGCGTTGGCGTGCTGAGTGGGCGGAAACTCTGGCGTCTTGGTTACAGTCCTTATGTCCAGCCAGTGTGTTACTAGTTACTCTTTCCCCTTACGCTCTGATACTGCGCTCCCAGCTAAGATGATGCCCCTTGAGAACTGAAACTATGCCTCCAAAGCTATAAAACCAGTTATCCCTTGCGAGCTGACGCTGCGCCTCCAAAGCTATAAAACCAGTTGTCCCTTGCGAGCTGACGCTGCGCCTCCAAAGCTATAAAACCAGTTGTCCCTTGCGAGCTGACGCTGCGCCTCCAAAACTACAAAGCCAGTTGTCCCTTGCGAGCTGACGCTGCGCCTCCAAAGCTATAAAAAAACCCAGTTGTCCCTTGGTTAGGGGGTAAGGTTCGTCCTCGGTCTTTGTCTCGCCTGTTATCCTCGCCACTTGTCTAAATTACCCAATCACTTTGACACAGTCTTACTTCTGTGCGTATTCCTTTATGGTTCCTATATCTTCTTATGGTTCGGCAGCTACTCCCTTTTGCACTACCGCTCACTTTGGTGGTCCGTCAGCAACTGACTGTCTCGTCATTCTTCAATCCATTGCCTACCTCTGCTGGTTGGTCGTAGCAGCATCGCTGTTAGCTACTTCTACTCATGTTTTCGTTAACATGTTGACACCGCTCAGTAGTTTTACTATACTCTGCTGCTCATGCTCTCGTCGACATGTTGATACCGCTCAGTGGTTGTCTGAAACATACGCATTGTGTTTCGGGCCCCCATCGAAGTACTCGCGGTCCCGTTGGCGCTTAATCTAATGTTGCTTATGACCGTTGCTCGTGCCTTATATACAAATAACCCTTAAACATTTATGTTGGCACAGGGTGCGTTGTTCAAAATTAGAAACATATAGTATTTGTTTTATTTTATGCAATTTAATTTATTTAAAGTAATTTATATTTGAAATAAGTAAATCAGAAATTCATGTGTTTCAATGGTATGTAAATAACTTAACAGTACAATTAATTCATTTTATAAATTATAATTATTCAGTTCAATAAGAAAAAATACGTATATATTTGAAATGTATGGATGTATTCATGTTGTTGTTTCGTTTTATTGTTTTTGTTGTCGTGTTCTGGACTCTTCAAATGTGTTGTTGCGTGTTTGCTTGTGGTAGTGACATGTGCGGCAAAACTGGTGCATGTTTTGCCTCGTCACAAACTAATAGTATCCCTCCAGGAAATGTGAGCATTCCCGGATGTTACCAGGAAACATTCCATGGAATGAAGGAATTATTCCCCTTTGTTGCACACTCCATTGCTTTTTTAACATAGCATGTCATTAGAGGGAAACATTCCTCCCCGCTGTGTTTAAAAGTCATGTGGAAACATTCCTCTCCGCTGTCCTCAAAAGTGAATTGGAAGCAGTCCTCTCCCCAGTTTTAAGAATTAATGTGGAAACACGCCTCTCCCTTGTTATGAAAATGGATTCGGCCAGGACTCGAACCCGGAACCCCTGAGCGACAGTCGAGCGCGCTACCACTAGACTACCGAATTCTACAATAAGCGGTTAGAAAACAATGATATTAATATTTTCTATTGTCATTGCTTGACAATAAATAAAACTTTCCACATGCATTCTTAAAGAAGCGGTTTGAAAACAATATACAGTCGACGTCCAGTAATACGAATGATATAATGTCAGGCCCTTTCGTAAAATCGAAAAATTCGTATTACTGGAGTGCAATTTTTTTCCGTGTTTTTTAAAAAGTAAATGAACAGAAGGTAACGTTTCGATTTAAGTTTATTTTATTTTCATAATTAACTAAATAAAACAAAAAAAAAAGTGAATTCAAATCAATTGAGAGGAAAATATAGTAAGGAAATAGTAAGTTTTATAAGTGTTATTATTATTTTAATACTTATACATATATGTTTTAATTAGTAAATATACGTATTATTTCAGTTATTAAAGAAATCAGTCATTAAAGATTGACGCTTCTTAACTTGGAAATCCATTTGTACTGCTTCTTCATGAAGCTCTCTTAATAAAAGCGTTTTTGAGCATTCAATGTTATTTTGGACTGCCCACTGAATGCAGGTGTTCAGACAGTTTATTGCATCCAAATGCTTAACTTTTGGAGAGGTATCGGGTAAAATTATTTCTTCATTTTCACTGTCATTCAGTGGAATAATCTCGTCCATAGCAATATCATTATTCCATTCCATTAAATCGCTCACATCAAAATCGACATTTGGAAAAGTGCTGTCCAACAAATTCAAGGTGGTTCTTATTGCATTAACCTCCTCACTTTTTCTAAGGACGGAAAGAGGAACATCATCCTCTTCATCGAACCCATATTCATTAAAAATCTTTTCCCAGCATTTTTTCAATGAGTCGTTCGACACCTTTTTCCAAGCCAGAGCAACCAATGACACAGCTTCGAATAAAGTGGTCTGTTTTAGACTTATCTCCAAAATTTCGGTGGAAGTTCCTATCCTAGATAGTAAACTGCTCCGATAATGCAGTTTCAGCAGTCTAATTGCATTTTGGTCCATGGGTTGAATTAGCGGAGTAACATTGGGAGGTAAATACAATACCCAAATTTTGCCATCTTCTGTATTTTTAACCAACTCCTCGGCAGGTGGATGACTTGGAGCATTATCTAATAATAGTAACGCCCTCTTTGGAAGTTTTTTGTCTTCTAAAAACCATTCTACCTAAAAACAATTCACATTTGGTATAGAATCAAGGTAACATACGCACTTAATTTTTCGACAAACCTCTGGAACAAAAATGTCAAAAAACCACTTCTTGAAAATTGCTGCATTCATCCAAGCCGACTTGGAGCTCGCATACTCAACAGGCAAGACCTTATTTCTAAACGACCTCGGCTTTTGTGCTTTTCCGATGACGAATGGTTTCATCTTCTTTGTTCCTTCAGCATTTGCACAAAGAAGAAGTGTTATCCTTTCCTTTGAAACTTTGCGACCAGGTGCGTTTCTTTCGCCTGAATGGACATAGGTCTTATCCGGCAACATTTTCCAATAGAGGCCAGTTTCATCCGCATTAAATACTGCTTCACGAGAAAGATTGAATTCGTTCATAACATCAGTCAATTTATTTATGAATGGAGCCACAAGATCTTTCGACGACGACAATTTTTCCCCAGATTGTTTTAGTAATCTTACTCCATAACGCTTCTTGAACTTGGAAAACCATCCATCGCTGGCAAAAAACTTTCCCTCATAATATTTCTTATGAAACTCAATAGCTTTGGTTTTCAACTGCACAGCACTGACAGGATTGTAGGATTTGCGTTTTACTAAAAACCATTGATGAAGTGCTTCCTCCATTTTCTGAAACTCGCCTTTTTTCATGGTGAAGCGGCATTTTCCGCCGCTCGTAGAAGTGCTTAAGAGTTCACGTTTTTGTTTTTTTATTGTACAAATGGTTGATTTCGACAACCCATACTTCATAGATATCTCATGCAAAGACTTTCCTTTTTCGCAATCTGTGATAACGCTTATTTTATCTTGTAAAGAAATTTTTTTTTTTTAATCTGTCCATTTTTTCACACAAATCTAAAACTTTTCAACAATCGCTAAATGTACAGCCGCACTTTACAGATATCCAAAAACAATGACAATTTGATTCCAATTCGCGAAATTACACAAATTAGAAAAAATTAAGAAGAAAAGACAAAACAAAACAAGGATAAAAAAAAACAAAACAAAACAAGCATGCTCATTTGAAAAAAACGTTATTCGTATTATCGAGCAGCAAATTTAACTATCATTCGTATTATAGAGCCTTTTATGCAAAAAATATTGCATTCGTATTATTGGATTTTCGTATAAGAGAGCATTCGTGTCACTGGACGTCGACTGTATATACAAAACTACCCTTAAGCTCCCAAAAAATGCGGAGGGGAAACAATATAAATACAAAACTACCCTTAAGCTTTCAAAAGATACAGTGGGGAATGTTTCTTTATCACTTTTAGATGGAAGCCTTCCGATTTTTCCTGGAGGGATTTAGTACTGCCATTTTTATAACAAAATACCATGCATGTGTGTTATTAAATATTAAAAAATTTTTGTGAATGTGTTAAAGTTTTGATTAGGAGTGTCTTGCAGGGTAACTTGTCAAGGAAAATAGAGAACGCTTTACTAGGATCAGATTCACCAAAGACCTCATTCCAATCAGTTTGTTTTTCACATCATTAACTTTTTTTTATTGGCAATAAATAATTCAAGGCTTAAACATGTTAAGCAATGATCAGTAATATGTAAATCTATAACTGCTGTGGACGCATTAAAATTCAAACCAAGTCTATAAAAAAAATGGTCTATGCAAGTGGATCTATGGTCAGTAATACGCGTAGGCGAATTTACGCAAGAATTTAAATCATACAATGATAACAGTGACATGTAATGATCGATGTAACTAGAGTCGATCAAAATGTTTAAATTTACGTCACCCAGAAGTATTAGGTTTTGACCAGCTTCATTCATTATAAGGCTTTCTAAATCCATAAAAAAGTCATCAGTCGAACAATTTGTCGAGCAAAATTTATACACACTCAGATACCAGATTTTAACACTATTTACAACACATTTTATTTTAAGCGCATGTGTAATGTATTTAAGAGGGCAGACTACTGGCGAAAGCTCCGAGATAGTTTGAAGCTTTCAAACTGCAAGCTCTAAAGCTTTTTTAAAATAAAGAACTTTCAATTCAACTCTACTCACTAACACCCTCTCAAATGCATTGTTTCTTTTGAGATGAGCATGACACACATACGTAACGTACAATCCCATCACAATTTAGAAGCACGAAAATAATTTGGTTTTTTCATTTATTTGCTTCATCAGTTTTTGTTGCTTGTGGACATGAGAACGTTTGGGTGGCGTTTAGAAAGTGAGGGGTAAAGTGAAAGTTGTTTTTGAGTTCCATTTGAAAAAACGGTGTGGAAATAAAGGCGTTTGATGACAGTGAAGAGGAAGGGTGTTGTTAATTCCTATGAAGGTTTGTACAGTAGTTTGAATATGAATTATATGATGTTATGATTTCAGAACAAAATAATTTTTGATATACATAAATTATTAAGTTAGTAAAAATTATAATATTGAGTGCATGGAATGACAATATGATTTGTTTTTTTTTAATTTGTTGAGTTCGAAATAAAACAACTACAACTGAATGTTTAAAAAGCAGTTAAATATCGTAAAATTTTTATATAAAATATTTACATACACTCACGTACATTAGGTAAAAACTGATTGACAAAATACTTAACAATTAACTTAATTGTTGAATGACCGAATTGGCATCTGCCTATTTATACGTGAATATATTAGCTCCGGCATTATGTGCGCGGTATAAAAATTGGATAGTTTTGGAATCATCTCTTGCTTAAAAAAATTTTTTTCAGTGAAAATTTTCTCAAATTTTAATGGATAGTTTGCACCTGTCCAAACACAAAATATACAAAAGTCTTTATTGGCTACATTTAGCTGTCCCTGAATCTGATAATAATAGTGATTTTTTTTATTTACTGTAAATGAATTACTTTTCTTATTAAATTTCCAAAACTAATTTTTTATTTTTTTATTTTTAATCGCTTCGTCCGGATGCATTTGACAAGCAGACAATGGACATTTAACAATGGACATTTAAATTGCCATGCAAAGCTTAGACAGCTTTAATTTGTATGGTGAAAAATGAAAATTGGATTTGAGTACAAAGCGTTAGCTAAAAAGTTTCTTGAATTTTGTTTTTTTTTTATTTCATTTCTTAATTTGTTTATAACTGTATAAGGTATCAGGGTGCATCGAAAAATTTAGATCGTATTCTAAGAGGTCTCAAAAATTGCATAGGGTGGTCAGGATCTCCCAAATAAAATTTTAGGAAAAATTAGGATGTCTTCCTCTCCCGCAAGGACGAAGTTGTTTTTTAAAGAAAACAGTAAAAAATCACGATCTCAAAATGCTTTGATTTTTGCAAGAAAAACTACATATGTCTTAAGGTAAAATTAAATAAATTGTTTTACAAACAATATTCCGCCAAACAGGATGCCTTTCTCGATTTTTACCCAACAGGTCCTGTGTGAAGGATATTCGAATCTAAAGGTACATTCGAGATAGCACAGAACTTTTGATTCCTATCTGATCGTCTAAATTTTGGCGATTTTGATTATTGTGTTGACATTTTCCTTAAATTCGACGAAGTAATAATTTGCAATTTTTTCCATATGCAATTTTTTTTTTTTTTTGTGAAATGTATACTTGAATGAAATTTCCTAACTTTTTCAAAAATTAATATAAGGTTTAATATCTCGGGCACCAGAAGTGGCGGATATGGAACCGAAATAATTTCCTTAATTTAGATTCTTCATATATTTCTGAAAAACACCATGTCTAAAAGAATCAATCTATAACACCAGGTTAAGACCACGATTTTTTTTCCTATTTCGATTTTTAAAAAATTTTCCGTCCTAGCATGCATTTTATTATTTCGTTAAAACACATCAACTCAGCATTCAAAAAATTTTAAACTAAAATTTTAAGTATATAATTTTGTTTTAAAGGTCACTTTTCATTTATATTAACTTTTTAACCTTTTGAAAAATTAAAAATAAAAATTCAAACTTATGGAGTTTTGAGTTTTTTTAATTTATTTTTATTTTTAGTTTGCTGATGTTTCGGAGTTTTTTTGACTTCTTCTTCAGGGCGCGTTTCTTTTCTAACTAAAGTTCAAATTTTCTTAAAATTAACATATTAACATCAACATACATTTCATTTTCACTAACCATCACAAATGTAAAAATAAAGGAAATATTTAAACGACAAATGCAATTAAAATGTTATTCGAATTTTTGTAATATTGGTAAAATGTTTGTATGCTATATTAGTAGAATGTCGTATATTGAGCTTATGTTGTCAACGTCTTCTTTTTTGTTCATCGTTTGTTTTATGGTTTTTTTGTATGTGTAGACTTACTAATGTTGTTCTTATGTTGGAGTTTTTTTCTCTGTCTATTATTTTAGGGTTTTGTAGATCAGCTACAGTTTATTTGATATACTATGTTGGATTGTTGTAGCTTACATATTGGTGTCTTTGTTTTTGTGAAAATTGTGTTTAATGTATATAGCGATTTATGGGCAAATGTTATATTATTGCTGTCAATTATTTGTTTCATGCGTTTGTTTTCAGTTAGTTTGTTTATATATGGTATTCGCATATATCGTAATTCTGTTGTTTTGTTTGGGTTGATGTTATTTGTATTGTTGTTTTCGATTTTGTCGTCTTTTTGACTTTTCGGTTTTGTATTGCTTATCAGTTTGTTTATTAGTTTTAACGGGTAGTTATTATTTTGTAATATTGTTTTTATGTTTTTAAAATTTGCTTCTAGAAAGGGCGGACCACTTATTGCTGTTATTCTGTTTATAAGATTTTTAGCTGTGTTGATTTTGTGGTGGTTTGGTTAATCTTTTGGTTGGTGGTCTTTTATACAAATTAATTGTTGACATTGAAGTACATGACAATTTCACACAAACTAAAACCATGGCACAGTTGTATGAACATATCCAGTATAAATACAACAATAAAACATGTTTAAATTTAAAAAGTTTTCACAAGGACAACATAAAACTAGCAAAACTATATGGAATAATACCACACCACATATCCAAAAGAACAACAAAAGTAAACAAAACATTAAAAATCGAAAGTAAACTAAAAACAAAATTATCAAAAATAAATTACATTTTCCAATCGAAAATATTACGGTTGGAAATATAAGAAACACACATAAACATTAGAAAACTAAAGAAATCAAAAATCCGCCAATAATGTCTTATAAGTGCTACACTAAACATCGCTGAATACGAACAATTTTTAGAAAAACAACAACAAACGTACATGTACACGAAACAAAACAACGATCTGTCACTTTCAAACAAAATCAACAAATTAAAACAAGATCAATTCGAAAAGCTGGGTTTCACATACAACGAAGATTGGTTAGAAAACAAAACTGACATAGAATTTCCTGCAGAATGTATGTGGCTTCTGTCTCTTGGCAAAAATTCGCTTTACCCACCAACAATAAAAAATTTTTAGTTGCACAACTAATTGCTGAAGTAGAAGAATGCATAAAAACACTAAAAGATGATAAACAAAGAGATCTCGCACGAAGCAAATTCACACAAAGGGTTGCGGAGTACAAAAGAGGGGGAGGCTCAAAAAACGAAGGAGCTGCCTACAGCTCCTAATAAAAGTCTACAATGATACAAAAAAGTTACTATACGGATACAAAAACGAAATTGTAATTACCAGCGCCGACAAAGGCAATAAAACAGTGATCCTATACAAAACCGACTACATGACAAAAATGAAACAAATTATAAATGATAAAACCACCTATAAGACAATGAAGACAGACCCTACAAACAAATTACAAAGAGACAACAATAAAATAATTAACGAATTATTTAACGGTAAACAAATATCCAAGCAACTGAAACAAAGATTAAATTGTAACTCCGCAGCAGCATCTAGACTGTACGGACTGCCAAAAATTCATAAGGCAGACATACCACTGAGACCAATTGCATCATCGACTCACGTTCCATGCTACAAGTTAGCCAAACACAAAGGAGAGATTTTAAAAAACATCATATCAAAGGACTACAATGTCAAAAAAACAAATCAAGTAAAGGAGCAACTCAAAGATTTGACGACTAAAGAAGATAAAGTGTTAGTATCGTTCGACGCGGTATCTTTGTTCACCAACATACCGACATATTTAGCAATTAAAATAATAATGAAGAAATGGTCAACAATAACTCAACACACCGACATAAAGAAAAACGCTTTCCTTAAAATTTTAAACTTTTGCCTAAAGGATAACAATTATTTTATATTAGAAAACACAGTCTATAGCCAAGTGTTTGGAATGCCCATGGGAAACCCGCTCTCCCCATACATAGCGGACAGAATTTTGGACGATTTACTTAACGAAGGAATACAAAGTTGGAAAAAAAAACATATAAAGATAACAAAAATATTTAAATATGTGGACGACATTTTAGCGGTTGTAAATAAAAACGACATTAATAATATACTTGACGAGCTTAATTCATATCATCATAAACTAAAGTTTACAATAGAGGAAGAAGCAAACAACTCTCTAGCATATCTCGAAATGAAAATAATAAGAAAAGACAATAAATTTTCATTTAACTGGTACGCAAAACCTACATCTTCGGGGAGAATACTTAATTTCTTCTCGGATCAACCAAACCACCACAAAATCAACACAGCCTAAAATCTAATTAACAGAATAACAGCAATAAGTGATCCGCCCTTTCTAGAAGAAAATTTTAAAAACATAAAAACAATATTACAAAATAATAACTACCCGTTAAAACTAATAAACAAACTGATAAGCAATACAAAACCGAACAGTCAAAAAGACGACAAAATCGAAAACAATAACAATACAAATAACATCAACCCAAACAAAACAACAGAATTACGATAAATGCGAATACCATATATAAACAAACTAACTGAAAACAAACGCATGAAACAAATAATTGACAGCAATAATATAACATTTGCCCATAAATCGCTATATACATTAAACACAATTTTCACAAAAACAAAAACACCAATATGTAAGCTAAAATAATCCAACATAGTATATCAAATAAACTGTAGTGGCAACGACAAACCGTGCAACAAAATATACATAGGAACAACAAAAAGATCTCTAGGAATTCGCACCAAAGAACACGAATCAGACATAAAGAACGCGAAAGAAACAACAGCGCTAGCTCAGCACATAAAAAACACTGAACACATAGCTGATCTACAAAACCCTAAAATAAGAGACAGAGAAAAAAACTCCCACATAAGAACAACATTAGAAAGTCTACACATACAAAAAAACATAAAACAAACGATGAACAAAAAAGAAGACGTTGACAACATAAGCTCAATATACAACATTCTACTAATATAGCATACAAAAATTTTACCAATATTACAAAAATTCGAATAACATTTTAATTGCATTTGTCGTTTAAATATTTCCTTTATTTTTACATTGTTTAAAAATTTTTTTGTTCTCCTCCATGTTCATTTGTGTTGGTTAGTGAAAATGAAATGTATGTTGATGTTAATATGTTAATTTTAAGAAAAATTGAACTTTAGTTAGAAAAGAAACGCGCCCTGAAGAAGGAGTCAAAAAAACTCCGAAACGTCGGCAAACTAAAAATAAAAATAAATAAAAAAACTCTAAACTCCATAAGTTTGAATTTTTATTTTTAATTTTTCAAACGGTCGCTAAAAAATAGCCTTTTTTAAAAAATTAATAATATTTTTAGTTTCAGAGTGTGGCATTCGATGGGTCTTAGTTGACTTAACAATTTTTGTTTAGAAGTGTTTTAATGAAATAATAACCATAAAGGAGATATGAACAAAATTGTTGCATTTCATGCTTGAAGTAACTTTTTTAAATGTCAAAATAGAAAAAATCGTGGCCTTTTTCTTGTGATTTAAAAAAGATATTTTTAGACAGGGTTTCGTTCAAAAGCATTTGCAGAATCCGAATTGAGAAAATTATCTTCGGTACCATTTCTGGTGCCCGAGATATAAAACCTTAAATTAATTTTTTTTAAAAAGTTAAAAAATTCCATTCAAGTATACATTTCTTTAACACAAGAAAATGAATATGCGAAAAATATACAAATTATTTGTTTGCCATATTTAAGGAAAGCCTTAACACTGTAATCAATATCACCAAAATTTAGACAATCAGAAAACAATTAAAACTTCTATGCTTTCTTGAGTGGACCTTTAGATTCGAATATCCATCACACAGGACTTTTTGGGTAAAAACCAAGAGAAGCATCGTGTTTGCCAAAATATTGTTAGTTAAAGTTTATATTTATTTTTGCTTTAACACATATGTAGTTTTTCTTAAAAAATATAAAGCATTTTGAGACCATGATTTTTTACTGTTTTTCTCAAAAAACAAATTTGTCCTTGCGGGAGAGGAAGAGATCCTTATTTTTTGTAAAATTTTTTTTGGGAGATCCTGACCACCAAATGCAACTTTTGAGACCTCTTAGAATATAAAATTCGAAAAAAATTGTAATTCGTTACGCCCTATTAGGTATAGTTTAAAAAAATATATTCCCAACATAACTTTGTAATTTTTTTTCTATTTAAAATTTGAGATTGTTTTTTTTAAATACAACAAGAAATTTTCAAAAATTAGACTGTTTTCGGAAAGTAACAAATTACAACTCTGATTGTTTCGGAAAGTAACAAAATTTTTTCCAATTTTTATGTTTGATACCTCATTTTAAAGAAAAATTAAATTTTTTGGAAATTCACATTTACTAAAAAGTTATTGTGATCTTTTTAAAATAAAAGCACTTTTCCCCCATACATGGCCAATCGTTGTGCGCCAGCACTTAGCTCTGAGAACAAGAACATTACATTCGGAGTCGGCATAAAACTTATACCTAGGTCTAGTATCGAGTACTTCTTTAGAAACGTTTCACAACACGCACAACACAATTGATTATAAGAAATCAAAGTCCTTTCAAGGGCTCGAACGAAACGCATTGAATGAATAAAAACCAGCTTTATTGTTATTAAATTTTGTTGAAACGAAGGTTCATTTAATTTCATTTATAAACAAATATTTTATATTTATCATTTTCCCTGGCAAAACTAAGTAAAAGTTTCTAATATTACTAACCGTAGTCTTCGCCTGCTGCCATAATTGATTGATTGCTCGTGACTTGCACTTAAATTTTTTTAATAAAGAACTCATTGTTTAATAAAAAAACACACAATAAAATAATATCGACCGGCGTTTACTATTGATATAATACCAATCGTCAAAGCAAGCAAATCTCGTTTATAGGAAAAAATATGACAAATTTTCTGCATTGCTTTTTACTGTTCAAAATATGCCATGAGACAACTTTGATTTATATTATGTATCGCTACCTTAATATAGAAAAGCATTTAAAAAACCCCCCTTAAAAAAATTTGCAGCTGCAAAATTTTAATTTTTATCAAGTTTTTTCCTTCTCCTGTAAAGTAAAAAAAAAAATGAGTTAGGGCCTTTCTATATTAAGGTAGCGATATGTATATAGTACATGAACATGGTAATGACTTTGAGCCACTTTCTTTTATGAGTCGACGTGTCGCCAAGCTAGAGTTTTTGCCCAGTGATCGGAAAATTGAAGGTTCAAACCATGGGTTCGCCGGGTAAAACTTTAAAATAGTAAATTTTTTTTAGTTTAATCAACAAGGAAACAAAAATTTTTTCAGACATTAAAATATCTTTTCGGGTAAATATTTTTGTATTTTGTATACTATTAAATCAAAGAAGTAACAAAATCAACGTATGGAGTATATTTTTTTTTAAACTGTATGCATTTCGTTTTTTATTTTTTTGTTCTATAAAATGCTTTTATTGTTTATTGTTCACAAAACTCGGGTGAAAAGCACCAAAGTTGTGATATTTTACATTTAAAAAAAAAGTAATTTTTGTTTCTTGTTTTTCTCCATTTATTTGAACAGTTCTGGCTCATAAAAATGACAGTATTTTTAGCACCGACACTACTTTGATATTCTACCACTTTCTTTACAATGATATGCTTATGTTCTTTATAAGAGATTTTAGCCGAGATTTTTTAATAGATTCGCCTATGTTTCACAAAATGTAGCCCGTAGCATACCCTCTACGCTGACTTTTCTGTAAGCAATAAAATAATCTTTTCAAATATGTAAAAAAAATTCATTTTGAACTTAAAATTTTATTACGTTTATTTCTTTTGCATTCTCTCTTCGGCAAACCACAACAATATCCCCGTCCCCTCCACACAAGTCTCTTTCAACAAACAAAAAACTCACGTACAGAGGTACAACTCTCTATAATTTCTTTGTGTTAGTGATAGTCGTTTGCTGATGTAGAAGCATTAACAGCGCCATCTGGTAAAGCTTTTGCAAAATAAACGACAGAAAAATTTCTCTAGTGCACTAATAGTGTCTCACCTTTAATTAAAATTAAATTACTTCTAGTCAAATTAAAGCAAAATCCCGCACTCGTTCCAAATAAATATTATCAACCTAAAATACAAAAAAGGAAAAATTAAAAAAAATTCACGCACGTTCGAGCAAATAGAGAAATGTTTTGCCTATTTTTCAAGTGATATTGCGGAAAAACGAAACCGAATTCAGAAAAATCCAACACTCATTCCAAAATATAGTTTAATCTTAACATAATATTTAAAATTTCTAGAAGAAAAGTCTTAAAATGTGCAAATGAACAGGGAAATACTAAACACCCTTTTATGTAGACTGCTCTCTTAAATTAAAACAATGATGTTCAACAACTATCGAGTTTAAAACAAAAACCGCCACACCACCTGATGTATTTTTACTGTTACAACAAGCTGAAAAGCTATAGCCCGGTATATTATATAAAGAACTTTCATCAGTGTAAATCCAGATTTCAGATAAAAAAATAAAAGTTGCCTTATTCTCGAACGTAGGCAATGAAGTTATTAAAATTTTTCCTAAGACTGCGAATATTTTGGTGGATAATTAGTATGTATATCTATCAGAATATGTTTTGTTATAAACGAGGTCTGGAGAGGAACATTGTATGCGAGAGAGGGGAAAACCAAAAATATTTAGTGAACTTTTTTCAGTTAGAACCATAATTAAAGAAAATACAAATTTGGTTTAGAATTTATAACAAAAAAATCGTCATTATCCGTCTTTCGCATGTGCATTCCTCACTCAGACATATTTAAATTGCTTTTTCTTTTTAATAACATTTGCTGCTTTTAACAAATTTCTTGTTTTGAAATTAAGACTGTTGTTTATATACATTTTTTTGTTGCCACCAAAAATATTCATTGTTAATTTATTTCTGTTATTACCTTTTTTCTTCATTATTTAAATTTTTTAAGTAAAGAGGTAAATTTAACAATAAAAATTTGTTTCTTATCAGCGCTGTTGTTGTTGTTTTTGATGTTCTTTATGTAGCTGTTATCAACATCATCATCTGTTACCTGAACACCAACACCATCAGTGAAGACTTTAAGAGCGCAAGCTAACGCGTTCTTATTTTCATGAGACGCCAACAATTTCTACTGATTTATCTCTCGTCTTTTGCTGCACAAAGCTTAAGTCTCTCTCCAGGCTGACCACTCTTTGGTTTAAGAGCTCGTTTTCTTCCTCTAAAGAATGGATAAGAGATAATGCAGAGGAATGTTCCATTTTCATTGCAACAACTTCAGTATGCACTTTACTCATATCCGCGAGGATTTCTAAAGGTATGTGTTAACTGCCAGGTAGTTGATATTAATGTTTTTGCTGTTGTGAAGTTACACCAATATTGCAGGTGTTGATGATTTTGCCGTAGATGGAGTTGCTCAGTAGAACTACTGCTGTTAGACTTTGGGGAAATTGCATTTGCAAATTGTTGTAGTTGTTGAAGTTGTTGTTATTGTTATTGAACTTTTTTCTGAAGTAAGTTGCTGCATTATTGCTGTTGTTGAGTACGTTTGAAAATGATGTCTCCTTAGTAAGAAGTGATCGCTCGTGGGCAGAAAGAGACTTCATGAATAGCAGACGCTGCACCACGGTTGCCACCTTTAGTAGAAAAATATTATATTTGGGAATTTTCAATTGCCGTGGGAATTAAATATTCCCATGGTATTTTTTAATTCAGCATGGTATTTTTTAATTCACGTGGGATTTTTTGAGAATTTTTAATTGCCGTGGGAATTAAAATTTCACATGGTATTTTTTAATTCAGCATGGTATTTTTTAATTCAGCATGGATTTTATTTGGGGAATTTTTAAATTTTAAGGATTTTTAATCAATATTTGCGCAAAACTTCGTTTCCTTACAGTTTTAAAATGTTATTTTTGCACAAATATCTCCGCACGCTTTTTCACACCTGGTTATATATTAAATGTGTTATAAACACATCCAAATTAAAAAAAGCGCACGCAGCAACACATTGAACGTATTAAATCTAAATAAAACTGCACTTAGAAACATAGCTTCGACGGATTTGGTCGCCACTATTCTTCATGCAAAACGCTTATCACAAACAAAAAAAATTTACAAGGTTGTATTTAACAAAAATCATTATAATTTGTTTAAAAATAATATGTACGACTTAAAACATAATGAACAAAATTAAGAAATGGATAGCTAAATGTTAATATAACTGCAGTCAAAATAATAGCAGTGCGTAAAACTAATTCATAAAAATTAAAATCAGACAAGTGAAAATAAATCATAGTTGAATTTGATATTTGGTGTTCTACATATCACTTTTTTCTTTTTGTATTTTATTTAATTTATTAATATAATCAATTGTTTAACCAAAAAAAGTTATATATGTTATATAGATCACCAAATATCGTATTCAATTATGATTTATTTTAACTTCCACTCGGAAGTGGAATGCAGAATATTTTTTCTTATGTATTCTTTTATTATTATTTATTTATATCTTTGCTTCTAAGCACGGTTTATTGAGAAATGCTACTTGAGTCGCACAATTTTGAATGAAATAACGGTTATGTTCTGTTCAAACTTTTAATTCAATCAGTCAGAATAATAGTTTTGTTTTAAGAACTCTATTTCGAATTAAATTTGGCATATTTTGAAAATAAAAAGATGTACGGACTTTCTTAAAAACGCTTTAATTTTAATTTGTTTGTCTTATTGCTATTTTTGAGCACAATTGTACATGTTTTATTTATTTAACTTGTAATATTTGTTTGCGTTTTCAATGTCAAAAAAGTATGCAATATTTACATTTTTAATAAATTTTGTGGTATTTTTTAATTCGTATGGTATTTTCTGGGGTATTTTTTAATGCGTGGTGTTTTTGTGGTAATTTTAAATACTTGTGATATTTTTTGTGGTATTTTTTAATTCGTATGGTATTTTCTGTGGTATTTTTTAATGAGAGGTATTTTTGTGGTAATTTTAAATACTTGTGGTATTTTTTGTGGTATTTCTTTAATAGCCGTGGGATTTTTTTTTTTAGTATTTTGGTATGGGAATTGTTGTGGTAATTTTTTTTTTGTTCTCGTGGGAAAAAGGCATTTTTTATGGGAATTTGAGGTGGCAACCGTGCGCTGCACTGATTTTTGTTGTTGCTGATTATGTTTCTTCTGCTGATCTGAGTGCTCATTTATTGACTAATCTGCAAGAAGAGATAGCTCTTGCTGTCGCTGTTGTGGCTTTTGTTGACTATGCTGTTGCCGTTGTTGTTGTTGTTGAAGTTGTTGCTGAAGTAAGTTGCTGTTTTTGTTATTGTTTTCGAGTAAGACTGATGACTCATTTGTAAGAAGTGATGACTCCTGGGCAGAAAAGCCATTCCCGGCGTTCTGGTATGTTTGTTGCTGCTGATTTAAATAAAGTTTTTGTTCAATTACAGCTTGTTATTGTTGAGAATGTTTTTGCTGATTTTTTAGTGAAAACTACCTTTTCTAACTTCTAACAATTCTAATAAACTTTTTAAATGTCAAATAATGCAATACTGGCAATTTTAACAATCGCAGCGCCATCTAGCCGTCGATAACAGGTAAGTGGTGCCTGCATTTCCATTTAAAAACACTTAAAAAGTGTTAGTTAAGTTTTTGCTTTCCTTGCAAATGCGACGATATGATCCTGATCTCCATTGAAAAAAACGCAGCTAATGTTTATTTTTTGAATAAAATATTTTATTTACATGAAATTTTTAAGAAACAAAACTTTTTAACAATAAAGTTTCAAAAGTAGTTCGAAGATTTTCAATTAAAATTACATTCTGTTTTATTGAAAAAAAAGTTATTAAAAAAGTCCCGGGATTCTAGTTTTTCCTTCCCTAGAATAGACTAACAACTCGTAAAAAAAATTTCTATATAAGGTGTAAAAATAATTCAACATCAAGCCTTACTGACTTTATTTTTCTTACATTATATTAAATTAGATAAAAAGCTTGCCTTGAATTACAAATAAGCTTACTTTTATGTTTTTTAATATAATCATCTTAGCTCAGGACTTAAAAACTTCTGCAGTTATTTGAGATTCTTATAAATATTATGTGCCTGTAGAATAAAAATTAAAACAGTATTTGTTAGTCTTACGGTTAGAATTTAATATGCGATGACTAAACCCAACTAAACCGAAGTAAACGCTGTGACAACGCCTATCAAGTGCCAATAGCAATGTGTCACTTTGCAAGCTGAAAATTAACTTCTTTCTTGGACCTTTTTTGTATGCAGCCCACACACTGCAAACGCACTTCACACCCACCTCACACCCACTGTGAGAGCGAATAGTAATATCTGTGCCTGAGTGACAGATTTGTCAATCGCAATCATTTGTTTTAATTTGCATGAAACGTGACATCAGCAACAACAATTCTGGTTACATATTTACTCTACGAACCGAGACAATACATAATCTGCAGATAATAATACAATTTTCTTTAGTGTGAAAAAAAAAATCAATAAGTACAAAATTATTAAAAAATCATGATTTTTAAAATTGGCCCGTAGGTGTGGCCACTTCAAAATGTTCACAAGTATGCGCCGAATAAGTGTACAAATGAAGTAATAAATATCAAGGACTTTAACCGTTTATGAAATATTTGTTTTTTTTTCAAAGTTCAAACTATGGTGGTGCTTCAAACACTGGGGATATTTATCCCAGGATTATTAAAATAGAAGCAACGTGAAATTCCAATATTTCTAAGATCCATTAAATAAAGACGCATTGTATGGCTACAAATACGAACATCATATTACTCTTTCTATTGCCGAATTTGGTATTTCAGCAAGGTGATTTGTTATAAATTGTGGCGGCTAAACTATTTCCTATTAATTACTGAGTTTTATTTTAAGTATCAATAAATTCCAATTTTCTTCATATTATTAAAATCTAAGCAACTACATATATGTTTGTGAAATTTGCTACATTTACTACATTGAAAGAGTTTATTTCTTAAAAAGATCTTGAAACAATTTCGTTTAAGTTTAACCACAGAGACTATAGGTCTGTTTCCGTACTCGATTGTAGTATCTTGTAATGTGCTAGAACGTGTTTCTGTACTTTTTCTAGCTCAAAACAAGTTAGAAGAACAAGTATAAAACCGCTCTCTCGAGCTCGAAAGTTGCTCGAAGTGTGTTGGAAAAATATCTTCCAGCATTATAAGATCTAGCATAAAGAATAATAAGCATCAAGAAGAACTAGCAAATGTCAAATTAATATTTCTTGTTTGTGGGGTTAAAAAAAAATTAACAAATTGTTCAATAACATATTAAATGTTAAATAATTTTAGTATGTTGCCATTTATGTGGGCTATTTTGGTGAAGCAATTTTTTTGAAAAAATTGTTTTTATAAATTAAATATTAAAGGATTTTCTTCAACTTTTTCCCAACGTTTCGGAAGTAGTTTCTTCCTTCTTCAGGGGATGCCTTTTATTTATCTAAAACATTTAACAATTAATCTATCTATTGAATATATATACTTATATACTTATATATAAAAGGAGACTCACGAAATTGATCCAGAATAAGCTCGGTAACCGCTGAACCGATTTTGATAATTCTTTTTTTATTCGATTCCTATGATAATATAGATTGTTATAGCTTACCAAGGTTTTCAAACAATTTATTCTTTAATTATTTCAAAATCACGCATTTTATTTGATGCCTTCATTCAACCAGCAGCACAATATAACAGCAAAAAAGCTTTTCTTTTTTTGTCGCTAGAGCTTCTCTCAATATAACACGGCAGCCATGTTATGTAGTTACGATGGATTCACTGATAACCTTCAGAATGTTTTTGTGTGATTTAAAATAATGTTAATCAAGTTGAGAGCGTGCAGAAATTTTTCTCTCAGAGCGAAAACTTCATATAAAAAAAAAGTTGCAAAACATGCTGAAGGTGATCAGTGAATCCAGCTTTACTTTTAGGGAGATTCTTGCTTTCATACAGTGTTGATTAATTTTCTTTGCAAATGTTTTGAAGAGAGTTGCCAGAATTTAGTTATAAGCATTAAGTATGTTTTGCAGCCTTGCCAGCCAGCTTTTCCCCACTTGAGATTGTGTTAGTCTATCTATACAAATATATAAAAGCGATGTGACACTGCACAGATGTTTGACAATCACGCAAGAACTAATGAACCGATTAACACGATATAGGTTTCAAACGATTTGTTAATCCAACTTAGTCGTAATATGCTATGTTAGATTTGCCACGTCTACTTTTCATGCCCACTTTTGGCAAAAAATGCTATATTTCAGACAATTTTGGTCGTATGAGACTAGAATTTGGTAATCTACGTTGTATGGTTACTTTCGCTAATTTTACTAAAAATGGGCATGACTGACTTTAGTTAAGTCCACTTTTCGGGGGATAAGCTTGGAGTAAAGCAAAGCGCACTAGGTTTAAGCTCAGTTGGGTTGAAATTCTGGCATTCTATAGTTCCGACTATGAGATGGTTTAAGTAAAAAAAATTTGCCACACCCCCTTTACTGCCCAGAATTAAACGAACATAGTATATTTCGAACGGTTTTGGTCGTATTAGACTAAAATTTGATAATTTAGTTCACACGGCTACTTTCGGCTACTGTACTAAAAATTGCGAATATATAATTTTTTTTCCCGAACAGCATGAAAATTCGTATATAGCAATAAGGTGGTCTGTGGCAGGACAACGTCTGCCGGGCAATTCTATACATCAATAAGAATGCTGTATATATCAGAAAATTCTGATCGTCATGCATTGATGTTTCAAACGGAAACGTCTAGCATGTGTTTTGTTCGAAGGTCAATTTACACCTTTACAAATTCATAAAACGATCATAAAAAATTCATTGAATTGGGTCAGGACAAATTCTACTATAACTATAACGTTAACTATGAATATATAGATAAGGAAATAGATTAAAACATATATTTATGTATATAACTTTGGAATAGTTTGAAATATTTGAAATATTTTTCACAGAATTATTTTTTAAGCTATATTTGAATATTGTTTTTCACATAAATTAGTTTTTAAGCTGTAACACATATAACAAAAAATATAAAAACATTTTAAGCAAATAGTTTTCATCAAAAAATCAATAGGGGGGGGGGGGGTGGGGTATGTGTTTCCCATGATAGAAACAGTTTGTGTCAGAATAGAACAATTTTTGCAGGTAAATTATGTTATATGGAAAAATAAGGAAAATTAAAATGTAAAAAAAATTACAATTAAAAAAATGTATACAATAGAAGCAACTCTTGGCCTATTGTTTAGTACAAGTTGGATATTTAAGAGGTTTTTTAAAACAATATAAAATATTGCATTGGTGAAGTAACGGTAAACCTTTTCCCATTTTCCCAATTTACTTAATTGAATTTTCAAACCAAGAAAATTGGATGAAAATCGATTAGGAAATGTTTGCTTGCTAAATCAAAACATAAAATTTCAATCGTTTTTTTCTCATTATGAAGCTTATGAGTTACACTGAGAAAATCTATAGTTTTGAGATATCGCAAGAATTTTAATGCCATAATAACAGGTTTTTTTAAAAAAAATACCTAATATCCGTACAAAATATTTCCGAAAATAAAAGAAAATTACCGTTAATATTATTAATCAACGACTGTCCATACAAGAATGCATTGTTATGCATTGATAAAGTTTATAGTTTTTGAGATATCGCCAAAAGTTTGATGTCATTATAACGGTTTTTTTTAAATTTAAGAAGAATTGTTGTCTGGCCGAAGCCCAATAACAACAATTAATAACTGAAGAAGGCCAATTAACTACAACAATTTAAGAAGAATATATTTCTTTTCAGAATAAATTTTAAAAATTTTAAAAAATTTTGTACCCAAATTTTTTTTAACGCTATTATGCAGGACTTTTTCAAAAGTAAAAAAAAAAGAGAGCCAGATAAATTTATATCATCAATTACCGTTAAAATAAGTTATTCAAATTAAAAAAAAGTAATTTCTTAATATATATACCATTTTTTCATAATTAAACAAAACAAACACAATGATTTTTATATTTCGAATTTGTTTTAATGCAACTAAATACTTCCATTTTAAGATTTAAATTTTTGCATGGTATTTAATATTTTTATCGCAGGCAAAGCAGCGGGTATTTGCTAGTAATAAATAATTACATAAAAACTTAACCTTACTTTAACTACATTTATATAACGATTTGAACCATACATATATATATATATCAATTTACTTTTAATTTAAAAGAAACTTTTAAACTTTAATACAAAACAAAAAATCGACACAACTAATGCTTATGACGAAAAAACAGAAAAGTTGAGAGATCGGACAAGGTTGCCAGCGCAATGAGAAAAACTATACATAATTTCCACAAAAAAATACTTAACTTGGAAATAAAAGAAACACACGTTGTAATCAAAGCAATACAAGAAAACATATTTTTTATGGACATTTAAATCAAGAAAACACTTAACGACGAAGAATACATAAAATTTACAACCACACGACAGTACATGTACAAGCACATAGAAACAATCATCAAAACGACACATTTCTCAAAAGTTCAGACTCTTAAAGGAAAACAGCTCAAAAACCTGAAAATCAAATGCAACGAAGACTGGTTCGATAATCGAACAGAAATATTCTTCCCAGAGGAAATAAAGTGGATGATGTCTCTGGGTGACAAATTTCCGTTACCAGTAAATAAACAAAACATAACACCAATACAAATAATAGCGGACGTGGAACAAAGTATTTAAAAAATTTAAGATGATAAAGAAAAAGATGTTGCCAGAACAAAATTGTCACAAAATATTATAGAACACAAACGGAAAATTAAAAACACAGTTCAAGAAAAACTTATCTTGAATATATACGAAAAAACGAAAAATTTTATAAAAAGCAACAATGACCAAATCATAATTACAAAAGCGGATAAAAACAAAACAACGGTCATAATGTACAAAGAAGAATATAAACAAAAAATAGAACAACTTCTTGAAGACAAAACAACGTATAAAATAATTACCACCGACCCAACACTAAAACTAACAAGAAAAAATAACAATACAGTTAATGAACTATTTAAGAAGGAATATATAGAATTTAAAGATAAAATTAAACTTTACTGCCCAGCAGCACAAGCACCAAGACTATATGGACTCCCCAAAACCCATAAGCCCGGATTACCTCTCCGTCCCATCTCTTCATCAAAAGATGTACCATGCTATAAGTTAGCAAAACATATTGGACACATTTTGAAAAATATAATATCTGACATATATAACATAAAAACGCTTCTGAACTAAAACAAAGATTAAAAGACATAAGCATAAATAATGACGAAATTCTTGTATCTTTTGACTTAATATCACTATTTACTAATATACCAATATATCTAGCCATTAGAACAATAATGGAAAAATGGAGCATAATAGGACAAAACACAAAAATCCCAAAAACCAAATTTTTAGCAATCCTGAATATTTGCTTAAACTAAAACAACTATTTTATATATGATAAGAAATTATATAACCAGACGTTTGGTATGCCAATGGGCAACCCATTGTCACCTACAATTGCAGACATAATATTAGATGACCTACTGGACCAATCCATAAAGGAATTATTACAACAAAATGTAACAATAAAATTAGTGGTAAAATATGTCGACGATATCTTTGCAATTATTAATAAAAAAGACCAGGATATAGTTCTTAAAAACCTCAATTCATACCACTACAAGCTACAATTTACGATAGAAAAGGAACAAAATAGAAGCATACCATTTTTAGACGTGAGACTCCACAGGGAAAATAATAAAATAAATTTCAACTGGTATGAAAAACCATTTTCATCGGGACGCATGATGAATTTTTTATTAACACAGCCAACAAGACAAAAAATCAATATGGCAAATAATATTATAAACAAAGTCTTAACAATAAGTGACGACCAGTTTAAAAACGAAAATATAAACAAAATTAAAAATATTTTACACAAAAATAATTTTCCTTATAAAATAATTAACAGCCTTATAAAAATATTTTATGACAAACAAAAATACCCAAATAACAATAAAAACAGGAAAACAAAATCGGATGGCAACCCTAGTCAATATTTTGGAGTCACATATATACCCAAATTGACAGACAGTAGAAACCTACACAGAACAATAAAACAACAGAACTTTTCTTTCGCACACAAACCAAATAAGATTCTAAAACATTTGTTCACCTTTAGCACAACATATTGCTGACTTCGACGACGTAAGAGTAATTGACAAAGAAAGAAGAGAAGGTAGACGATATCTGTTGGAATCTATACATGTTCAAATGAAAGCAACAACAATGAATACAAAAGAAGACAACGATAATATTAGCTCTGTATACACCACAGCCTTAAAAGGTTAACCAGCTGATAATGTTTACTTTCTGTTTTTTCGTCATAAACATTAGTCTTGTCGATTTTTTTGTTTTGTATTAAACTTTAAAAGTTTGTTTAAAATTAAAAGTAAATTGATATATACAGTGGCTCACAGCTTATTTTATGCAGTACATACTTTCAATTTTAGGGCTTTATAACAACGAAACTAACAGGAATAGAAAAAAATAATATAGTATCATTTAAAAGAACAAGATGTTTAGTTTACCAAATTAACTTAATTTATTGTAAAAATATATATTAAGTTGGCTTAAAATTAAGAAACCAGAAAATACTGCTTAATTTCATATCTTATTTTTTCATAGCTTATTTTATGCAGTCACTTGTTATTTATAAATTTTTCGTATTAATTAATGATATCTGATATTTTTATTATTTAGTATGATAGCCCTTGTTGTCTACAACAGATCTGAGGTGGCTTAGAATTGATGCGACCAGTTTTTGAGTGATAAATAAATAATAAATATAGGTGAGTGATAGGTGGCGAAATATTCGCAAACCTCGTTTTCAACATCTCTTTCAGGTGGTTTTTGTATGAAATTTGATGTTTCCGGATGTTATTTTCCAATAAAGACCACAAATTTTCAATAACATTAAGGTCTGGCGACAGGCGGTGTCATCAACTGTGGGTAGTTGTATATTAGCCTGGTTTGCACAATACCCGCTTTGTGCTTTTGATCGTCATCCTGGTAAAATCGGAAATTTAATTTTATACCCAGAGCCTTTGCACTCTGCAACAAACTGTTCTTCAGGATCTGTAGGTACTCAAATTTGTAAATTGGTGTTTAAATAAACGGCAACTTCCCAGTACCAGCAGCTGACATTCAGGCCCAAACCATGACGCTGCCACCGCCATGTTTCAAAGTTTGTTTTAAGTTTTTTTTGTTGACCTCGGTATTCGGTTTTCGCCACATATAGCACATACCATCTGAACCGAATAAATTTATCTTCGATTTATCTGCAAAAGTAACTAAATTCCAGTACTCTGGGGCCTTGGACATATGTTCTTTGCCGTAGTAGAGTCTGCATAATCTGTTTTTGGGGCTAATAAACGGCTTGTTTCGTGTTACTCGGCCATGAACAGGTAAGTTTGAAATTCAAAAGCCATTTTCGGAGCTGAGAGTCTCGGGTTCGCCTTTATCTTCCGTACAATATGCCGCTCGTCGGTTGCATTAAAAATTTTGTTTGGTGCTTCTTTGCTCTTATTGTGCAATTGATTCTTATGGACAAAGCGCTCGATGATCTTTTGCACTGTAGAGGAATTGATATTAACCATTTCAGCCATTTTTCGCTGCGAGCTGCTATTTTTAAAATAGTATGTAACCAATTCTTGTTGTTGTAGCGTTTTGCGCGCTCCTATTTAAAATAATCATAGAAGCAGACACTTGAAGCAAAAAAATCAGACTTAAAAGCTAACACAAAGCAATTATAGAAACAGAACGAAGGCATAGCTAACGAAAGTACAGCTAGACAGCGCAGCATTAGAGTACCATAACAGAGAGAAGTGACTGCATAAAATAAGCTGCGAGATGAAATTAAGCAGTATTTTCTGTTCTCTTATTTTTCAAGCAACTTGTGACGGGCAAAAGACCGAGGCGGTTTTTGCCGCACACATAGCTCCCGATCTCACTCGTGAAAAAACATGAAGAAATAACAATAATAATAATAAAAATAATAATAATAATAATAATTATAATAATAATAACAATAAAACTAACATAACAACACCGATAAAACCAACCATCCAACAGAGCCTCATTTCTGGACATAGCCCGAAATAGGTAATTTCCTACCTCATAGAGGTCGGATGTATCAAAACTCTGGATTAACAATAATAAAAATATTAGTAACAATAAATTAACTAAAGCAAAGAAAAGGAATTTAAATCAAACCACAAATAAAATATATAAACCCTAAAGCTAACATACAACTAGTAATAACACCGCAAAAATAATAAAACCAACAACACCGATAAAACCAACCATCCAACAGAGCCTCATTTCTGGACATAGCCCGAAATAGGTAATTTCCTACCTCATAGAGGTCGGAAGTATCAAAACTCTGGATTAACAATAATAAAAATATTAGTAACAATAAATTAACTAAAGCAAAGAAAAGGAATTTAAATCAAACCACAAATAAAATATATAAACCCTAAAGCTAACATACAACTAGTAATAACACCGCACCCTGTGTCGACATAAACACACATATAGGCATTCAGAGACGATCACATTAAATTAACGGCCACTGCGGCAAAACATAGTAGAGAAGTTAACCAACAAACACACAGGCAACCAAACCCCAACTTTAACATAGCATGCAGTAACAATTACAACAAGGTTTACAACAAACACATCTAACTAACGAAAACTGCAGCTAAAGATTGAAAACGAGAGAAACAACAATCAGTCAGCCGAACCCTAACATGAAAGCAACATAAGACAGTATAAGAGAAATGACGTCAGCCATACAAGAGGAAGAAACCAGTTTTTAATATTTTAATATGAACACGTATATATGGATATAGACCAGTGTCGGGCACATTTTAATTTCCCAAACACACGTGTTTGGAAACAAAATGCTGCTTGAGCGACGTCGACACATGTACACTATAAGCTACTTCGTGTGGCTTTCAATCGTGTGCGTTCGGCTGTTGCTTTGTTTCGATTTTTGCTAAGCAAATCAAGTCAGTTGCTGTTGAGCACTTGCTGTAGTTAGGTTTGGCTGAGCAATTTTACAAATGCACAAATAAAAATTATGCCTGAAGAAAATGATTTGTATTTGTAAAATGCTGTCAAAAACGCAATTTACGCAAGAGAAGTTGACAAGCATTAAATTCGCTCCCATTAGCTTTCACATATTTAATAAAATTGCGCCACCGAGTAGACGGACGCAAAACACATCTGCATCGATGAAGTTCCAGCTTAAAACTGACGAACGCCAAGCTGCTCTTCGTTTTTCTCTGCTTCACACACAAGCAAAGAGCATGGTAATATGTGTGTGCCCATCACTGATATAGACCAACACACATAGTGAACGACTACCATGACGAAATGCTACAAGCGAGAAAAGGCCCGAGCAAGCAACCACCACCGATCAAGTACCAGTATGCAGAATGGCAACGGGCTACAAATACAACACGAGAACAGAATTGACGGTGCAGGTAGCCACCAATACTATCGCAGCGAGAGCGAGAGCGACAAGCAACAACGACGACAAACAGCACGGTCAAGTGTTGGCTAGCCAGAAGACAAAAGTTAGTTGCTGACGAGGAGCGAACCAGTGCAGTTGATAGTTGCTGACGAGGAGCGAACCAGTGCAGTTGATAGTTGCTGACGAGGAGCGAACCAGTACAGTTGATAGTTACTAGCGAGCGGTGAACCAGTGAAGACTATAGATACTGATAAGGAGGACACTGTACAGAAGGATTAATGAACAGGAAGGATTAAAGGAAAGGTCAGGAGTTCAGAAGGCATTTAAAGGAAATTAATATAGAAGGGTGAGGACAGACAGAACTGTGAGTGGTATTGTAAGGCATTTAATTATTTACAAGAGAAAGTATAAAATATAGAAGGGTGAGGACAGACAGAACTGTGAGTGGTATTGTAAGGCATTGAATTATTTTAAAATGTATAAAGTATTTATGATTTTATTACGATTATAATAAGATTAAATCGGGGTCTTCGGATACTGAATTATTTTAAACCTTATAAAGTATTTACGATTATAATAAGATTATATCGGGGTCTTCGGATACTGAATTATTTTAAACATTGTAAAGTATTTACGATTATAATAAGATTATATCGGGGTCTTCGGATACTGAATTATTTTAAACATTGTAAAGTATTTACGATTATAATAAGATTATATCGGGGTCTTCGGATACTGAACTATTTTAAACATTGTAACGTATTTACGATTATAATAAGATTATATCGGGGTCTTCGGATACAGAATTATTTTAAACATTGTAAAGTATTTACGATTATAATAAGATTATACCGGGGTCTTCGGATACTGAATTATTTTAAACATTGTAAAGTATTAACGATTATAATAACATTATACCGGGGTCTTCGGATACTGAATTATTTTAAACCTTATAAAGTATTTACGATTATAATAAGATTATGTCGGGGTCTTCGGATACTGAATTATTTTAAACATTGTAAAGTATTTACGATTATAAAAAGATTATATCGGTGTCTTCAGAGACCGAATTACGCTAAATATTGTGAATCCTAACGTTAAGATAGATAGGAACTACACTAAAAGTTAGAGACAAGCGTTAAGCAAACATTGACCGGACCATAGACCTAACGGAACACCTTAGCCGAATCCGATCACTGCCTAGCAGAGGGGCACCACCTTGACGTCAACGTATCAATCCAATGTCAAACCTGAATTATAATTTGAATTAAAAACTCAATAAAGAAATATTAACTATAACCTCTGCACGTCTACAATTTTTCTCATTACAAATTTTGTACGGACCTCGGAATCCCGGCGAGCTAACCTCAGCTATAGACCCGGAAGACCGGAAGCTGCGTTACAAACTAAATATATGTATTCACAAATAATGAAAAACCTTTATTTAACTAGACTTTTTGCTCTTTTAAATGACACCATATTATCTTTTGTATTCCTGTTAGTTTTGTTTTTATAAAGCCCTAAAGTTAAAAGTATGGGCTGCATAAAATAAGCTGTGAACCATATATGGTTCAAATTGATATATAAATGTAGTTAAAGTAAGGTTAAGTTTTTATGTAATTATTTATTATTAATTGTTAAATGTTTTAGATAAATAAAAGACATCCCCTGAAGAAGGAAACGTTGGGAAAAAGTTGAAGAAAATCTTTTAAAATTTAATTTATAAAAAAAATTTTTTCAAAAAAATTGCTTGACCAAAATAGCCCACATAGATGACAACATACTAATATATATAAGGAATTGGTCAAAAATAACTCTACACGTTAAATAATATTGTTAAACGTAATATTAATGCTTTAAATAGTCTCGGCAAGTTTATTTGCTTGCTTCGAATATTATACACTGAAAAGAGATGTATTTATTGTTGTTTTAGCTAAATCGCCGGCGTATTGAGTTTAAAAATATAAGAAAGAAAAAAAAAAAACAAAAAAGATTTTCGGTACACTGTAACTCCAAACGTATAAAATAATGGATTATGCGACCTACCACTTAAGAATTTTTCTTATACTTTTTCTGGAATGAAATTAAATTTTGTAAATATCAATTTGATATGGTTATCGGATTTAGAATCAGTACAATCCGCTCCTGTACAAACTAGCCTTTTCGGCCCGTATTCCACCCATGCACAAATAATTAAATGTTCCAACATAGTTTCTAAGAAGCGTCACAACAAAGTAAAGCGCACTTTAAATTTTCAAGTATAGCAACAAAGTATGAAAGTGATTTCATAATTTGTTACATTTCCTTAGATATTATGAGCAAACCCAATTAAGCATTTTTAACATTTCTCAAGCACAGCAATAAACTATGAAAGTGATTTCATAATTTATTGTATATGTAAAGAAAAGTCAACTAAACAAAACGCTATAGTTGACTGACCGACCTAATTGTTTCTTTTCGTTTGTTCCTTGTTCTTTCCCCCCAGTGGGCATTTTAGCTAGCGATACGCAAAAGAATGTATGCTAGTAGTGCTCTTATTGGCGTCAATATACCTTCCATGATCGCTGCATTGATGAGTGCTTCTGTAAGGCCTACCTTTTGAAGGTTTGGAGTCTTTTCCTGTTATTTTATATAAAAAAAATTTTTAAAAAAATTTTTAAAAAATTATATATGATTATATCAATTAAAAAAAATCAAATCTTTAAGAAAAAACAAAAAAAAAATTATTTTTTTTGTCCGCGTTGGGACGCGAACCCGGGTCTCCGAAATCTAACACATTGCATATCACATTATATGAAAACTTTTATATGGAAAAATTCTAAGTCTTTTCTATTATTTTTGTATGAAGAAATTTACAAAAATATTCCAAAAAAATTTTTAAATGGACAGAAAAATTTGTAAAAAAATGTGGATTTTAAAAAAATACAAAAAAAATTTTTATTTTGGGCCGAGCTGGGTTGCGAACCCGCGCTCCCGAAAACTTACTTTCATTTGTAATGATGCAAAATAAGCTGAAGTTTATTAACAACTGAGGTGGACGAGTGGGTAAGATGCCAAACCGCCAGCTGAGAGGACGCTGGTTCAAATCTGGAATTTTACAAAAGTTTTTTTATTTCAAGTTGATATTTATATTGCTTTTCTTTCTAATGTACATTCTAAAGAAGGGCTTCTAGCAGGCTTCTTTAGAGTCGCGAGAGCGGAAGGCCTAGAAAATTTTCTCGTTTCATATAAAAAAGCTTATGGGCTTGGAAACGAGCACGGAAGGGCTAAGAAATCCATATGATGGCCTGCTAGAAGCGCTTCAAAGACCTGCTTTTGCCCACTGGGCCAATTCACGATGTATGTATGTATGTATTTATGTATGTATCTTAGCGTAGGAGTAAGCGTAAGTTAAGTTTCAAGCCTTATATTTTGAAAATGAAAAATTAATAAAGCTCGAACCTTCATCAGGAAAAGTTGTGAGTTTTATTTAAAACTTGTGCATTTGTTTTATACACCTAAAACTGGCAACGAGGATGGGATCCTTGTAAAGGAAACCTTAAAACAAGTAACCATTCTGCAAGAGCAGAATATCTTACAATTTACCGAAATAAAAATATTGACAGGAGTCAATCGTTAATTTCTTCAGGAGCAGAAAAAGACACTATTTCTTCAAAGCCAAGGCGACCTTTCGGTATTTCAATATCTTCAACAAGGATCCAGAACCAACTGACAGGAGTCAGTTTATAAACATATGTATGTTATCAGACAGTGAAGATACGTGGGATTTTTCTGAATATCATAAGCAAATCCTAGAACAAGCTGCACATAAAAGAAAAAAAAAACAATGGCAAAGACAACAGTAGCAGAGACAACAGTAGCAAAGACAACAGTAGCAGAAGCAACAGATTCAACAGCAACAAGGATTACGGTAGCAGACACAACAATAGCAGATACAACAGTAGCAGAAACAACAGTAGCAGTGACAATAAAGCAACAAAAAGATTTATAGTGAGTTAATTTTATTAATTTCTATAATATATATTTATTATATATTTATATTTATATTTACTATAATATATTTATTTTTAAATAATTGTTTTGTACAAAAAACTTATAAAAATTATAAAAAGTAAAGAGAATATGTGAAATTTATTTTTACAATACAGTGAACTTAGAATTGGCCAATAAAATTTTGTTTGTTGAGGAAATGGAACAAAGTTTATCGCAATTAGGCCAAACTATAGAAAACCTAGAACAAGTTTTAAATACACAAATTTAAATGAAAATTCAACTACGGCCATTTAAGAGTTAGAAATTGATCCGTTAAAATACTTAGAAAGATTGCCAGAATTTAATGGACATCTAGGAGACCTACAAACATTCATAAATCTGACAGACAGAATTATACCTAAACTGAGATAATATGATGAATTAGAATTTAAAATCTAAATTAAAAGGTAAAGCTAGAGAAGCCATTGAAATAAACGGACAAGCTACACCTAGGCCCAGATAAAAAAAAAAATTCTACAGGAAAACTTTTCCGATAGAAAATCTGTCGATGAGCTTTTCAATAAATTAAGGGGGCTTACTTTTAAAACGAACAGTATGAATTTTTACAATGACACAAAGTATATCTTGCGTAGGCTTAACACAAAAACATAATTTGAACTAGGACAAGCTGTAGCGGACGATGAAGTTCAACGAACTCTTGATTTAAATATTAAAACAGGTTTACAGATTTTCAAATCAAATATACCAGAACAATGAAGTCAATTCTTTTTTGTAGAAACCCAAATTCATTAGAGTAGGCAATAAATATATTGATTAAGGCTGGATATGCGTACGATAGCAAAAATACTACACAGCGTAATACATTTCAAAATAATGAATATTTAAAAAAAAATTATAATCAAAGTGTTAATAATAATTACAATAAAAGAACAAACAATTTCCTTAAGAATAACAGATCGGAAAATAGTTCAGATCTTGATTCATTTTCTAGAGAACCAAATAATGGGAATAATAAATCAAATTATCGGAGAAATAATTTTACAAACTATAATTCATTTTCTAGAAATCCAAATAATAGAAATAATAATAATCATTCATCCCACAGAGAACATAATTTGGCAAATGGATCACCGCCAGATCGTCCTAATAGACAAATTGATAACCAAGAACCCATGGATATCAATACTCATGAAATTCAAAATGTGCCTAATAGGCCTAATGCTAATAATGTTGAGACAAACAAAAAATTTCGACAAATAGCCTCACAAGAAATTTACCCTGTATAACTGTTAAATCAAAAACAAAAGATTTAAGATTTATAATCGATACGGGACCGATCCATTCGATAATAAATCCAGGAATTTGCGACCCTAAATGGTTCGTACATACTGAGACAATTAACATTAAAACCCTACAAAGTAACGTAAACATTAGTGAAAAAGTGCAAATACCTTTGTTTGAGGAATTGGGTGGACCATTACCTCAAGAACAAAAGGTAGATTTTTACGTTTGTCAATTTTATTATCATTACCATGGTTTAATAGGTTACCATGGTTTTGGCTTATAAAAGCAAAAGTAGGTTATGAAACCAATTATTTATATGTAAACACAATAGCCACCAAAACAAATTTTACAATAACAAACGAAAATTATCATTATTTTTCAAAAAAAGGACATTACGGACTAAATATACCAGTAGATCAAAAAGACGGGTTGGTACATATACCTAAAAAAGTTACGGAAAATCAAAAATTCGCAATATTCGAAGGAGTATATGAAGTGGTAAATAATTTAGCGACAATCGTAATTGTCAAAACAAACGTTGATGAAGAGTTACAAGTACAGTTTAATTTAAAAAATATCACACCAGTGACATGTGAAAATTTTAATGTTTCAGAATATTATGAGAGTGAAACACAACACTCATTATTAGAAAAAATGAGAATACCATATCTTAATGAAGAGGAAAAATTAAAATTAATACCAGTTATTAAACGATTCAACAAAATATTTTATGATGAAAAATCAGAATTAACATTCACTAATGCAATAAAGCATGAAATTCGGACGATCGAACATGCTCCTATTGCAGTGAAAACTTATCGATATCCGTACAATGATAAAAATTAAGTAAAAAAACAGATTCAGGAGATGCTTGACAATGGCATCATACGCCCGAGTAAGTCACCTTATTCAGCTCCAGTTTGAGTACCAAAAAAAAATGGGTGCTAGTAAGAAATGCAAGTGGAGACTTGTTATTGACTATCGCAAACTTAACGAAGTCACAGTAGATGATAAGTACCCTATTCTAAACATGGACGAAATCCTTGAGAAATTAGGAAGATGTGAGTACTTCACTACTTTGGACCTCTCTAAGGGATTTCATCAGATTGAAATTGCCTACAATGATATTCCAAAAACTGCATTTAGGGTCGAAAATGGGCATTATGAGTTTTTAAGAATGCCATTTGGGTTGAAGACAGCCCCGGCAACATTTCAACGTTTGATGAATAACATTCTCTCTGATTATGTCAACAAGATCTGCTTAGTATATCTTGATGACATTATAATATTTTCGACATCCCTGCAAGAGCACTGGGAATCACTGTCGAAAATCTTACAAAGACTTAAAGACGTAAATCTAAAAGTGCAGATAGATAAATCTGAGTTCATGAAACACCAAACTGAATTTCTAGGTCATATTGTTACAGAAAATGGTATAAAACTTAACCCAGAAAAAATCAATTGCGTACTAAAATTTCCAATTCCAAAGACTCCAATGGAAATTTAACAATTTATTGGATTGACAGGTTATTATAGAAAATTCATCAAAGCTTATTCGATAATTGCTAAGCCAATGACAAAATATTTGAAGCAGAACGCTAAATTGAACATAAAAGACCAAGAATACATTGACAGTTTTAATACGTTAAAAAGACTTTATACGCTAAAAACAAACGACCCAATCTTACAATACCCAGTCTTAAATAAGCAATTCGTACAGCAAACAGACGCTAGTAATTTAGCGTTAAGGTTAAGCTATAGTATGGGCGACACAGTATTTTCGGCCATATCTCTATGGTCGAAAATTCATTATGGAAACAGATCATAGGCCATTAACTTGGTTATTCAATATAAAAGAACCAAACTCCAAGCTTGTGAGATGGAGATTAAGATTGTTTAATTATGATTATGTGATAATATACAAAAAAGGTACTAAAAACAGAAACGCTGACGCATTATCTCGCGTAGTAATAAATCTCACAGAAGTAGAAAACCAGATAATTAAAGAGGTAGAAAGTCCACTGAATATTTATAAAAGACAGGTTGTAATAAAAAAGATAAGCTTTAGTGCCTTAAGGATAAGAAAAAGAAATATTTTTAAGTGTTGTAGAACAACTATCCATGCCAAAACACTTGATGAGTCCACTGTCAGGACTATTGTGCTAAGCAGATGAAACATTTTACAAAACTTTTTTAGAAATAGTAATCTTAGAATTCAGAGAAAACTACGTTATAGTTAGATGCAAAAAATTCATAAAAGATGTAGAAGATGAAAACGAATTAGCAGAAGAAATAAAGGAAGAACACTTAAAAATAACCATACAGATATAAATGAAAACTTTGTTGAATTAAGGGAGGAAATTTATCACCCAAAATTGAAAGATAGAATTACATAATTGCGAAATTTGTAATAAAGAAAAATTCGAAAGGAATCCAGTAAAACCAAAATTTCAAATAACTGAAATAACTGAAAGAGAAGTCAAGTACATATAGACATTTTTTACAGCTTAAATAAAACCTCATTTTTAACAATTATTGACAAATTTTCAAAGCATGCTCAAGCCATAAAAAAATTAGGAAGATCATGGACAGAATTTCAAAAAGCTTGAATACAATGCCTAAGCAATGTAGGCCATATAAAGAAAATAATAGTTGATAACGAATTAGGATTTAAGGCAACTCCGTTACAAGATTTCCTTAGAGAAAATAATATCGAGTGGGAACCACGCCTCAAATTCGGATGGTGAACGATTACATAATGCAATCAACGAACATATACGAATACTTAAACATGACCCAAATATAGATACTGAAACGACAGAAGAAACAATTTTCCGAATAATTTAATGCTATAATGATACGATACATTCAACAGCTGAACGTAAACCCATAGATTTCGTAAACGGCACAATAACACACGAAGATTATAAAACAATAAAAGAAAGAATCGTTAAAAGAAAGAAGACAAAATTAATGAAATAAATCAGAATCGAGAATATATAGACATTAAGTCGGGACCTGTATTTATCAAACAGGTAAGAGGAGGTAAAAATTACTCTAGATTCAAAAACGCTAATGAACAACCGTTAGCTGAAAATCACGTTACTTTAGGGACAAAAATACTATTAAGCTCATATAAAGGTTAGGTTAGGTTAGGTTAAAGTGGCTGCCTCAAATTGAGACGCACTAAGGCCAATAAGGCCCGTTGTGGTACCACAGGGGTTGATCTCCCTTCTCTATTCAAACCAGCTTGAGCTGTTCACAAAGCTTAGGATTCGGTATATCGATATTTCCGAGAGTTCTTCGAGGTCTCTGAGAAACCAGTTGTTTAGGTGAAGAAAACGTTTTTGAGCCAGCGCTGGGCAGGTGCAGAGAAGGTGTTCTGTAGATTCCACCTCCTCCTCATCTCTACAGCTTCTGCAGAAGTCGTAGTGGGGTATGTTTAATCTTAGAGCGTGCCTGCCAATAAGGCAGTGCCCTGTCAGGATCCCTATCATGGTGCCAATGTGATCTCTACTAAGAGATATGAGTTCTTTTGAACGCTTCAGATTGAGTTTGGGCCAGATTTGCCGTGCTATATTACAAGTGTTACCTGCTGACCATCTTTTGTTGGTGTTAATACAGGATAACTCATGTGTAAGGATTTACATGTGGTGAGAGGAATACCAAGGTTTGTCTTGTCTGAAGATAGTTGTTTGGTAGTACCTGTGCGAGCGAGTTCATCTGCTATGCAGTTACCTAGAAAATCCCTATGTCCAGGAATCCAGCATAGGATAATTTTGAGCTGCTCTGCCATCTCGTTTAGAGATCTGCGGCAGTTGAAAACTGTTTCAGATGCTATTTCAACAGTTCCTAGGGCTTTCAGAGCGGCCTGACTGTCAGAAAGTATGCATATATCCATGGAAGATATATCATTTTTCTGAAGCCAAGTTAGCGCTTCATGTATAGCAGCGATTTCAGCTTGAAATACACTGCAATGGTCAGGGAGCCTGAAGGCTATATTGATGCTTAATGCTTCTGAGTAGACTCCTCCACCTACTTTGCCATCTAGTTTTGATCCATCCGTAAAGATCTCAATGACATTGTGAGGTGAATGGTTTTCTTGTTCCCACTCTTCTCGAGAGGGAATGGATACATCGAACTTCTTCTCAAAGAGTAGTTTTTGTGTGATGTAGTCAATGGACCTAGGTAAAGGGGGGAGAAATTTTCTGATACAAGAATGTCCTAGTGTACCTTCTTTCCACTGGGAGGTGGCTACTAGGCGGATGGCTGTATTAGCGGCCATCTGTTTAGCTAGGATATCAAGTGGTGTAAGATGGAGCATTGTGTCTAATGCGTCTGTCGGAGTGGTTCTTAGGGCTCCGCTAATGCACAGTTCAGCTGATCTTTGAACTTTACGGAGAAGGTTATGGTGAGTCTGTTTTTCGAGTGCATGCCACCAGACAATAGCACCATATAGCAATATTGGCCTTACAACTGCTGTATAAAGCCAGTGAGTAACACTTGGCTGTAAACCCCATTTGCTACCCACCGCCCTTTTGCAAGAGTATAGGGCAATGTTCGCTTGTTTATCTCTTTCGAGCAGATTGGGCTTCCAGTTTAGTTTCCTATCCAGTATAAGGCCCAGGTATTTTGCTTGATCTGAGAAGATAAGACTTGTATTTCCCAGTTTAGGAGGGCTAATTTGAGGTACATTGTGTTTTCTTGTGAAAACTACTAACTCAGTTTTATTAGGATTAACGCTGAGCCCACAGCTGATAGTCCAGTTGACAAGAGTATTTAGGCAGTTTTGCATAATGTCTCGGAGAGTAGATATATATTTTCCAGAGGTAACAATAGCAACGTCATCGGCATATGATATCACCCTGCACCCCTCTAGTTCTAGTTTGCCTAGCAGTTCATTCACTGCTAAATTCCAGAGTAGAGGCGATAGAACCCCTCCCTGAGGGGTTCCTCTTGGTACAGATCTTAGCGTGGATGCCGCTCCAAATTTTGCACTTATAATCCTGCCAACTAGCATTTGGTTTATGAGTGCTATCAGCTCGGCATCCACCCCAAGCTCCGTCAGCGCACTGGTGATGGCCCCTGCCTCGACGTTATTAAAGGCTCCTTCTATATCAATAAAAGCTATCATTGTATATTCCTTCAGATAGAGGGATTTTTCAATGATGGAGATTATGGAGTGGAGAGCTGTTTCCACTGATTTGCCTTTGGTGTAAGCATGTTGAGATAGACATAATGGCTTCTTTTCTATCATGGATCTCAAGTGAATATCAATTAATCTCTCGAGGATTTTTAGAAGAAAAGATGAGAGACTAATTGGTCGAAGGTCTTTTGGGTTCATATAAAACGAAAATAAAAAATTTCAGTCAAACCAATGAAACGTTTCTCTTCTATTTTATTTTTACAGAACTATGAAGAATATACTAAGAACAATATTATGGAAAATAATTCCAATAATTTCAATGGCACAACACATTGAAGTACAAAATATAAACGAAACCAACGGTTACATCAATATAAGTACTGGGAAAGTAAACATAATAAAAGATTTTATGAAAGTCTTACATATAATAAACACTACAGAATTCGAAATTAATAAGGATAATATTAATATTGAATAAAACTCCAGTTTTATTTTTGATTATTAACGTACTTAGAGTGGGTGTAAACCACTTCAAGTCACTGTTTGTTTATTAACCACTGAAAAAGCTAAAAGTAAAACTTGATATAACAAACTTATGTTTAGCTAAGCAGTTTGGGTAAGCGTGTATGCTTCCCAAATTGTGGATGACCCACATCGTAATTATTGGTTAACAAGTATTTATTGCAACTCAGGTGTTGCTCAATTAATTAAAGAATCAAAGTTGACTGAGTTTATGTGCGCGTGTTGCATTGTTGCTCAATTAATTACAGAATCAAAGTGTTCAAAAGTTGACCGAGTTTAAATGCGCGTGTTGCATTTACTATGTCAACTAAAACGCGCGCACAGAAACTTGGACAATTTTAACCACTTGTTTTGCAATAAAAAAGTGTTAAAAGAACAAAACATTTTTGTTGATTTCATCAACATTTTGCCGCATCCCAGGAAGATGTATGATTTACCAGGTAACTTCAAATGCCGGGTTATCGTTGCTTTTCATGTTCCGTAGCTCAATGTTGTTGCTGGACTTGGTTGATTTTTTACGCTGAATTAGGATTCAAATAAGTTTTAGTATTACAAAAATGATGAATATCGTTGTGAGTGTAGATGTTATTCCAGTTGTCCAAGATTGATGGTTCCATATCCTCTTCCAGTTTGTTTCATGAAGTTCATTTAATGCGTCTGTAGCAATTCTTTCCTTAAGATGAAACACTGTTGCTAAATCGTTAGATAACGGAATTACTGTCTCATTAGAAATTTGAAGCATTGTGTGATTGTTGATTGTTGTGTTGAGGACAGCCATAGACTTTGTATAGTGAGTTACAACTTGAATGTCCTTTGTTAGGGTTGCTTCCAGATCGTGATTGAATAGTACAGTCCGGCGTGACGTGTATTATTCCTGTCTCGTTAAGAAAAATTTCTTCTCTCTTGTTACCACAGTTCACAAATACAGTGGTCTAGATAGGTGTAACAAACATCCAAGCATTCGAGGTCCACAGCTCCTTCCAAATTGTGCTTTCTAAATTGAGTAGTCTTGTCGCACATTTTTTGAAAGTTAGTCTTTTGTATAACTGCTGTACTATGCAGTTTTCGGCTCCATCTATCTTGAAGAATATGGATGGTTGAAGAATTCGAATGGTTTCATTCCATTTGGATCCCTTTTGAATGTCCTCTAGCGACGACTCAAAGTACCGGTTCAGATTATAATTGACTCCAAAAGTGGATGAGGTCAATTTTACTTCTTGGAAGACGTTTCCCTTTACTCGTTCTGGTACTGTATTAACCTTTATCACCTCATAATTTTCTGCATCCGTGATTACAAAATATCCAGATATAACTATATCCGTTAGTATTGATGAAAAATCCAACTTATCGAGTGGTTCTGGACTGATTTCCAATTCTGGACCCAATGTTTTGGTGCAATTTGTTGTTATTTCGTGGATCTTTTGGTGTGATAAGAACTCGTACAAATGACTACGCTTTAGATAAGCGTTTAATAACTTGGTGTACTTGTCTTCAATTTCTTTCATATAACTGCTTGCTATAAGATATGTACAGATATGTTGTCCATATTCGAAGCGCCCATTTTATTTTTAAATAACTCAAAGAAACCACAATTTTTTGTCTGTTCGTCATAAATATCATTTAATTGGGTTCAAGTAGATTTGCTTACATTATTTCTTGAATATGATATCTGGTAAATGGTCGCCATTGGCCTCTACGACATATTGTGCCCGTTTTGCAGCATTTATTGGAATGGCGGTTATTTCTTGACGGATGTTGGTTTTCAGCTCTTCTAGGGTCTTTGGCTTGTTGACGTAAACCTTTGATTTCACACCACAAAAAGAAGTCTGGAGGCGTTAAATCTGGTGATCTTGGCGGCCAATCGAAATCACCATTTTTTGACATCAAACGGCCAGGGAACAATTGCTTCAAAAAATCGATTGTAGTGCGGCTTGTGTGTGGTGGCGCACCGTCTTGTTGAAACCAGTAGTGCCTTATACGCTTTCGACGAACGATTGGCATGAAAAAATTGTTTATCATATCGCGATAACGCTCCTGATTGACAGTAACTCTGTGGCCATTATCATCTTCGAAAAAGAACGGCCCAATGAGCATTTTAGCACAAACTCCGCACCAAACAGTGACTTTTGCATCGGGAAGAGGTACCTCTTGAATCTCTTGTGGATTTTCAGTGGCATAAATACGGCAATTTTGTTTGTTTACCGTTCCGTTCAACTGAAAATGAGCTTCATCGCTCATGACAATTTTATGCCAAAATTGCTCGTCAGCCATTTCGATGACTCTTTGGCCCATTCCAATCGACGTGGCTTATCGGTAGGCAACAATTTGTTTACCAATTGAATTTTGTACGGAAACAAATTCAAATCAACACGTAAAATGCGTTGTAAAGTGGAGCGGGGAATGCCGAGCTGCTGAGAACGTCGATTTTGGGATGTTGTTGGGGACTGCTCAATACTGGCTCGTACGGCTGCAATATTCTCATCCGATCGCCTTGGTCGCTTTTTATTTGGCCTCTTTGGGTTACCAAGAGTATTACCAGTTGTAAATCTTTCATACAAACGATAAATTGTTTTCTTGGAAGGCGCACTTTTCACTTTATTTATTTTTTTCAAAGCACGTTGAGTTTTTTTCACTATTGACTTGTTTTGTTGAATGTAAATTTCAACAATTTTAGAGCGTTCGCGTGGCGTGTACTGTTCCATTGTAAACATTTGCTTGGAATGACGCTTCAAACGCGGTATGTCATTAGTCGATTTGGCATCACTGAGGAAAGTTACAGTGTTGCCAGATGGGCGCTTCGAATTATTAGATGAATATTTATGTTATTGTCATCGCTGATTTTATACCAGGCTTGCATTTGATTTATAGCCTGCATGGCTTCATTTAATTTTTTGTAAATTTGTTGATGTTCGTTGCGATTCTGGCTTCTGTCTCATCTACTGCAGCTAACGTAGATAACATAAGTTTGGTGTTGCTTTTTGTAGATTTCATTAAAGTCTTTTGATTTTGATCTAATGATTCGATGTCATGGTACACTTCGTCATTTACTCCAAATAATGCTGTCATAACAGTTCCTACAAGACCTTTTTTTCGTCTTTGATGGCCCGTATTCAAACGCCTAAAAATTTCAAATATCCTGATCCATTCCTCATTTAAGTGATGTACTAATTCATCACACTGACTGTCACTAGTCAATCCTTTTGCCTTATTACACAAGCTTGCCATTTGTTCCTTTGTTCGATTCAGATTTTTCTTGTCTTGTATGATGTCTTTGATTGGGAATAAAGACCTCGTGCGAAGGATTCCGCGTTGAACTTTCGCTGCTCCTAGGTTTTCTATGAATAGCCCAGGTCCAGGGTGTGTTATGGTGTAGCTGGCATGCAATGAACTGAAGTTGGAGATCAACAGCAGTACTATCATAACCGTTGATAATATTGATGTTACTGTAATCGACGTAGTTTTTTTATCTTTCAGATACTTTCCGGCCTCACTGGGAGTAACTGAACCATGAGACATATCTTGAGTTGTTGGTTGGCATCCTTGTTCTATTTTAAAGTTGTCATCAATTGGTAGCAAACAAATTTTTTGTATCGTTCGTTTGAGTATAGTTTTTTGCGTTTTAACTGTTGCAACTCGAGCAAGCCCATCTGTGCCTTTATGAATTTCGATGATTCTGCCTAGTGGCCATTTTGATGAAACCATTGCCTCATCTTTAACAAGGACTAATTGACCGACTTCTAAATTTGATGTTTGTTTAGTCCACTTGAATCTTTGCTGTTGTATTCTTTTTAAGTATTCTTCATACCAACGTTTGCAAATATCCTGTTTGATTTTTTGAACCATTTTCCACCGCTTTAAAGTACTGTCTGCAAAATTGAAGATGCTGTCATGTGTTTTTGTCATCAAGGAGGAGCTCACAATAAAATGTCCTGGTGTTAATGCGTTTAGATCTTCAATGTTATCAGATAATGGACATAGTGGACGTGAATTTAGACATCCTTCTATTTGAACCAAAACAGTGTTCACTTCTTCATATGTTAATTTTTGATCACCTATAACCCTAATTAGGTGATGTTTAATAGATCTCACTCCTGATTCCCATAATCCACCAAAATGTGGTGATCCAGGTGGAATGAAGTGCCATTGAATACCAGTTTCTGCAAGACTATTCTGTAGCTGCACAGTCTGTATAATATTATTCGCTCCTACGAAGTTGGTTCCATTATCGCTGTATATATGGTGAACTAATCCACGCCTACTTATCATTCGTCTGAGGGCTGCCAGGAATCCTTGTGTTGTAAGATCAGAAGTTAGTTCTATATGAACTGCTTTTGTCGCAAAGCAGACAAATATTGGTATGTATGCCTTATGCAATTTTATTCCACGAAATTGCGAACATTTAATGAGTAAAGGTCTTGCGTAGTCAACGCCGCAATGAGTGAATGGCCTTGAAAAATTTACTCGTGGTGCTGGTAACTGCCCCATCAATTGAACTTGTCCTTTGGCGTTGTACCGGAAACATTTCATGCATTTTCTGATGTGCGCCTTTGCTACATTTGTTCCGCGAATAATCCAAAATTTATTTCGTACGTGATTGAGAGTTAACTTTGCACCCCCATGCAATGTGTCAATATGTGCTTGTTGAATAATAAGTTTTGCTAGATGGTTTGAATGATGCAATATTATTGGATGTTTTTGATTCATTGATAGATTTGTGTGCTCCAACCTGCCTCCAACGCGTAACAAGTCTTCATTATCAACAAATGGATGCAAAGAATAAATTTTATTATTTTTTGACAAATCTTTTTGTAATTTTAGATTTTTGATATCTTCTCCGAACACTTGTTGCGCACGCCTAACAAGTGCCTTTTCTGCAGCATTTATTTCTTCCCCGGTTATATGTCCAATACTTTTTTCTCCTACCTTGACACAATTGTTGATAAACCTTAAACAATAAGCTGTTACTCGAAGAAGTTTGCGAAGTGATGAAAATCGATTCGTTATTTTTTCGTTTTCATTCTTAAGTTTTGCCACCGTGCATGTCAATGAATTTCGAACTTCTGGAACTTGGCTTATGTCGATTATAGTTTTAGCCTTAGGCCAATTTGAATCATTCTCTTTAAGCCAATGTGGTCCATTCCACCACAATGAATTTGAGATAAGACTATCTCCAAATACACCTCTTGATGGAATATCTGCTGGGTTTTCAGATCCAGAAATAAATCGAAATTGTCCTTTAAAATTTTCTTGAATGAGTGACACTCGATTTGCAACAAATGTGGTCCATTTTACAGGATGTTGCTTAAGCCAATTAAGCACAATTTTTGAGTCTGACCATGCAAAAACTCTTTCGTATTTAGTTGAAGTTCCGTTCTGGATATAGTTTATTATTTTTGTCAGAAGAACAGCTGCACATAATTCCAGCCTGGCCAGTGATATCTGCTTTACTGGCGCTACTTTTGCTTTTGATGCAAGCAATGATATTGATATGTTGTTCTCATTGGTAACCTTTGCATATACAACAGCTGCGTACGCTCTTTCAGATGCGTCTGCAAACCCATGTAGTTCGATTATGCTATCTGTTGACTGCTGAGTCCATCTTTTTATCTTGATGCTCTGAACGGTTGGTAAACGTGATTTGAATTCATACCATTCTGCTTGTAAATTAGCTGGAAGCTGTTCATCCCATCCATTGCCTTGAATCCAAAGTTTTTGAATAAAAATTTTTGCCTTTATTGTAACTGGTGACAGCCAACCAAAAGGAGCAAATAGTTTCCCAGCATTACTCAGCACAGCCCTTTTCGTGATTTTGGTACTGAAGGATGCTGTATTGATTTTGAATTCAAAGTAATCAGTTTTAGGACACCATTTTATTCCTAAAATTTTTATTGTCTGATCCTTGCTAAGCTCCATATCTAGGTCTGTTTCTATGTCTTCCTTTGGTATAATTTGTAACAGCTCTGGCTTATTTGATGACCACTTTCGAAGTTTGAAACCGCCTTTTCTTAGCATTTGTATCAGTTGTTGTTGTGTTTCTTTACCTTCTTCTATAGAGTTCGAGCCTCCTAAACAATCATCCACATAGAATCCATTAGTTACAGTTTCATATGCTAATGGGTAATTTATTTTTTCGTCTTCTGCTAATGTTATCATGGTCTTGATAGCGAGATACGGAGCGGATGCTGTGCCATAAGTAACAGTGTTCAATCGGAATTCCTTAATTGGTTTCTTGTTGTCTTCTCTCCATAAAATACGCTGGAGGTCCTTATCGTCTTCATGGATTCGTATTTGCCGGGACATTTTTTCTATGTCGGCTGTGAAAGCTACTGGAAATGTCCTCCACTGAAGTAATAACGTTAATAAGTCTTTTTGAAGAGTAGGACCTATCATCATTATACTATTTAATGATTCTCCTGAGGTAGTTTTTGCGGATGCATCGAAAACTACTCTAAGTTTTGTCGTCGTACTGTCTTCTTTAATGACCGCATGATGTGGCAAATAATAAGTTTTCGCGTGTGTGACTGCCGACACTTCTTCCATGTGACCGAGTTTAATGTATTCCTGGATGAACTCGGTGTATTCTTGACGCAACGTAGGGTTTTTTGCCAATCTTTGTTCTAGCAAAAAAAATCGTTTTAATGCCATCTTTTTTGAGTCCCCAAGATTTGATCAATTGTCAAGTAATGGTAATCTCACAACATATCGCCCTATTTCATCTCGAGAGTGAGTGGAATTTTAGTGCAACTCACACTGTTTCTCATCATTTGTTCTTAAATCGGCATTCGGAACTTCTTCTAGCCCCCAGAATTTTTTCAACATTTCATCATTGTTGTACACGTTGACAACCATGATGTGACTTCATTTAATAATTGCTTGCGCATTTTCTGTTCTGATGATGTTGTCAAAGGTCCTGATAAAATCCATCCAAATATCGTTTTTTGAGCCATTGGCGTATTTTTTGGACCCTTGAGCAATCCTTGGGCTATGATTTCCGGAAACACATCCGACCCAATCAGCAATTGAATTTCTTTTGGTTCAGAATACCAAGGATCTGCTAGTTGTAAGCCATCTATGTGCGACCATTGCTCTGGCTTGAACTCTTTGCTGGGCATTTTTGATGTAATGCTTGGCATTATGATTGCTTCGATGTGACAACCCTTTTTGTCATTGTGAATTGACTGTATTCGCAACGAGCACTTGGCAATAACTTGTGTTGACTGACCATTGATGCCATTCACCTGAGTTTTGTAATTTATCGTTGGAACTTTGAGACTTCTTGCAAGTTTTTCAGTTATAACACACGATTGTGATCCTTGGTCAAGAAGCGCCCGGACTGGCTTCACCAAACCCTTGGTGCATAAATTTATCATCGCTGTCGCTAATAAAACTGTTTTATCTACGTTATTATTGTTGTAAGATGCTGCTACTTCAGTTGATCTAGCACTGCCCGATGATGAATTAGCCAAGTTTTCGTTATGAACTCTGGTGGCTGAAATACTTTTTCCTGATTGACACTCATGGAGTAATGAATTATGATTTGTGTTGCACACTGGACACCTTCGTTTGCTTGAACACTCTTTACTGCTGTGCCACTACGAAGGCAATTGAAACATAACCTTGCACGTTGAACTCTTTCACGGTGATCTTGAATCTTCATATCCAAAAATTTTTTGCAGTAATAGATTTGATGGTTATTATTACACACAGGGCATGCAGAAGAAACTACTGTTACGTGGCTTTTAGAGCTTGCTGATGGTGAGTGAAAACCGGTCTTGTCTCGATTAAGATCTCGCAGAACTTCTCTTCCGTTTTCTAGGCCTCTAAATCTGCCTTCTATAAACTCGAAAAGCTCTTTTAATTCTAGAACTGCAGTTGAGGCTCCTCTTGACTGTTGATACGATTTTCTTGTTTCACAATCCAGTTTTGGAAGCAATAGTTGTAACATAAGTGGGTCCCACGATGATGTGTCTACACCCAAGTTGCTGATGCCATATAATATTTCTCTTGTAGAATCTATTATCGTTTTCAGATCATAATCTGGTACTAGCGATATCCATAAAACTATGATTGGCGTTCTTTGCAAGCAACATTCCGGGCTAAATATTGTTCATTTTAATCCGCGAAGTCTGAATGATGTAAAACTTGACTATGTTCGGCACTGCTTTGAAAATTCTGCTGTTGATGTCATTTGTGTTTCTGAAACTTGGTTTCATAAAGACATAAATGACTCTTGTTTGAATTTACAGAACTATAAGCTTTTTCGAAATGATCGAATTGATAAAAAAGGCGGGGGTGTTGCAATATATTGTAAAAATAACTTAAATGTTAATCTGTTGGGAATATCCAGAGGTTCAGAGGTAGAGTTTCTTAATGTCGAAATCTATGACAGTTCTACAAAAGTTTTCTTGTCGTGTGTGTATAATCCGAATCGTAATTGTTGTTTGGAGCAATTGTTTACTATATTGTTGAATTGTGCAATTGACTATGATCACTTCGTTTTGTGTGGTGATTTTAATATAAATGTTTTATTTAAGGATAGTCTTGTTGGTAATTTTATTGATCGTCTGACTGAAGTTGGTCTCCAAATAGTAAAAACCAGTTTACCTACGCGCTATGCAATTAAGGCCCCTATTATGTATTACAACTCAACTTAAGTTGACTAGATTCAACTAATTTTTTTTCGTATAACTTATTACATACATTTCAGTTGAACTACGTCGTTTGAAAATTCTTAATAGATGGTAGCAAACTACATGGTTCAATTAAAATATATGCAATACGTTATATGGAAAAAATGTAGTTGAAGCGAGTCAACATCGCATACCATCGCATACATAATACGTACATAATAGGGGCATAATACTACTCCAAGTTTATTAGATTAGACAAGTTCTTTTTTGTTCTTTGAATATAACTTTGACACCGATTTTAACTGTTAAAACTGTTTCATTTCGTAATTATAAAGCTATTGATTATGTTTCATTGTATAATGACCTGTCTATCATTAATTGGTCCGAATGTTGGTTTCTTAGTACTGTTAATGAGAAGTTGTATTTTTTAAGTAATATAATTTGTGAATTATTTGAGTTGTATGTTCCATTGACTACACGTCGTGTCTCTAACAGAAGTTGTCCCTGGTTTACAAATAATGTTAACTTGGCCCTGAAAAAACGTAATAAAACTTATAATCGTTGGAAGAGAAACCCGACAACATCTAATTGGGAACAGCACAAAAGAGCTAGAAATGAAGCTAACTGCATTGTTAAATTGTCTAAACGCTCTTTTTTCATGTCGAAGCTAAGTTTAGCACAACCTTCCAAAAATCTTTGGAACAATTTAAGACAGGCTGGAGTATGTAATGTGAAATCCGATGATTTTCTAATTGATCCTAATATTCTTAATGATTATTTTATCGCTACCTCAACATCTACTTATAACACTTCTGTCGATAATACGATAGGTTTTACTACCGAAAGGCCATGTAATTTTCAGTTTTTTGCTGTAAATGAGTGTGATGTTGCTCGTTGCGTTAATAATATTAAATCAAATGCAGTGGGTGAAGATGGAATAGCTATTAAATTTATAAAAATAATTTTACCTTTCATCATAAGCCCTTTGTCACACATAATGAATCACTGTTTCACAAGTTCTTGCTTCCCTGATGCGTGGAAAGCTGCTACAATCATTCCTATAGCTAAAAAACCCAATGCCTGTGAACCGTGTGATTTTCGTCCGGTAAGTCTTTTACCAGCTTTATCAAAAGTATGGCTGTACAAATCTCCGAACACATTAGAAAATTTAACCTTATGTCACCACTTCAATCTGGTTTTCGACCTGGCCACAGCTGTTCTACAGCTATTGTGAAGATCCTAGATGACATAAGATTATCACATGATATGGGGCATATAAGCTTGCTTTGCATGTTGGACTTTTCAAAAGCATTTGACTCTGTTGACCATTTATTACTATGTCAAAAACTAGATCTTGATTTTGGGTTTTCTATTACTGCGGTCGTCTGTTATATAATTACTTAGTTGGAAGGTCTCAAAGAGTAAGGGTGGGAAATAGTCTGTCTGCTTTTAACAATTTATGCTGTGGAGTTGTTCAAGGCTCGGTACTTGGTCCGCTTTTATTTGCAATGTTTCTTAATGATATTTTCAGCAAATGCCGTCATATAACCATGCATGCATATGCTGATGATCTTCAGCTGTACTTGTCCAAACCAATTGATCTTGTTGATGATTTATGTATTGAGGTAAATGAAGACATGAGTAAAATAGTAGATTGGGCTTAAGCTAATAAGCTTAATCTTAACCCTCTTAAATCATTTGTTCTGCCGATTTTTAAGTCTAGATACTCTTTTTCTGATATACCAGCCATTTTTCTGAATGGAGTTGACTTGAAATTTATAGGTAAAGTTAAAAATCTCGGTTACTATATTAACTCCTCACTTTCCTGTGAAGATCATATAAACTCTGTTGTTTGTAAAGTTTACTATATTCTACGGAACCTGAGGAGAACTGCATCATTTGTGCCTGTTGAGACTAGAAGGAAGCTAGTGGTTCAACTCATAATGCCAATAATTTCCTACTCAGAAGTTGTATACAGAAAGCTTGATTCGAGGTCAAAGCTTAAGTTACAACTTGTGTTTAATAATGCTGTCAGATACGTTTATGGTCTTAAAAAGTTTGACCGTATAAGTCATTTGAGCAATCGAGTACTTGGTTGCAATATTTTCAATTATTTGGATGCTAGAAACTGTATTTTTTTGCATAGCTTGATTTATACACAAACTCCTAATTACTTATTTAATAAGTTACAGTTTTGTAGATCGACCAGAAATATGAACCTTGTAATTCCTGTATACAATTTTTTGAATTCTAACAGACTCTTTTTTGTGAACGCTATCAGAATGTGGAATTCGCTACCTTCAAGAATCAAAAGTATCCGAAATAAGTACAGCTTTAAGCATGCAATATTCCAACACTTTTCTTGATACTATCTTTCTTCTTTCTTCTATTTTCTATTTTATTAATGTTATCTTCTTAATTATTTGATAAAGTTCCTTAAAGGTAATTTATACATAAGTCTAAATTCAATTCAATTATAATTTATTGTTAAAATTTAAGCTTATAACTAAATTTAATTTCTTGAGTCAAATGCATTTGTTTGTTGATTATAACTTAAATTTAAAATTTAAAATTTAAAGTTAAATTTAGTCGTTGCTTACAATTTTTTTTTTAATTTAAAGTAAGTAATTTAAAATTTTTGTTTATATTTATTTGTTGGTTATAACTTGTTGTTATTCTTTGATTTCTTACTGCATTTAAAAGACTTTGTCTTATATGTGAACATGATAAATAAATTAAATAAATAAATAAATAAAATAAGCATTTTCATTTCTTACAGCCTTCAAGTTAAGCAATTTCTTGATAAAATTGTTTACTAATGCTGCAGGATTTTGATACCTCTTGGTCAACAATTCAACTGCTCCAAAATAGTTGCCAGAGTTCGTTGTCAAATGATTCATAAGCCTCCTCGCGGATTCTCCACGAACGCTACTCTTTAGGTATTGCATTCTTTCGATGTCACTTAGTTCCTTGTTTTGATGAACTAGTCGCTCAAATAATTCCCAAAACGGCGTCCACTCTACATATCTCCCATTGAATACCGGCAAGTTTAGGGTTGGCAGCTTAAGAGTTCTTGCAGTTGATGGTTTAGCTTCTGGTGCTGCTTCCTTTTTGCGTATATTTAGCTCTTCTTGTAGCTGAATATACGTCTCCTCAAATATTTTTTCCAGATTGGAAAATTCGTTTTGGTCGTCGTCTTCTTTGGAGACCATGATTTCCTAGTTGAATTTGGTAATTACCGCCCAACACGCACTAAGTTGTTCGGCTTTAAGCCCAGCGCCACATTGCTCTTGGATAAGTCGATGCTTTCTTTGATTCTGAGCAAATTCAACTTTAATAACTCCAATCGCCTGGCTGCCATGTTATTGCAGTCTAATTTAATACCTTCACTGGCACTCTTGCTGGCTTCGTCTTTGTTTTTGAATGCTGCGACCGCTGAAGATTGCTGATTAGAAAGTTCACCTCCTTCTGATTCGGACCTGCTTCCCTTTTCCTGTAGTTGTTTTAGCTCACTTCTGAATTTGGCTTGAATTTCTTCACATTTGTTTTCAATCTTCTCAAAGAATTTTTTTGTGAATTAGTCATGTCGTGGATCCACATTTACCAAATCACCAAGTCTTATATTGTTTATTTGGAAATCTGTCCATTTGTCTCGCGAATTTTCCAAACTTTGCGCAAAATACTGCATGGAGTACCTGCTTGTTGAATCTTTTTTGAAATTCACCCAGATCTGCTGAATTTCTGTCTCTATTTTAAGTTGGCTTTGTATTAACTCCTTAAACTCCTCTTCTGCCATGTTAGAATGGTTCACTTTTTGTTTGTATAATGATTTATATATTTTTTTTTTATTTAACACTATTCCGATGTCTAAGCCTCGGTACGCTTTAATCACTGTCGGCCGTGATTAACGCCAAAAATATGTTGTGGTCAAAAAATGTTTTTTAGACTTCTGTTTAATTTACTCTTTTTTTTATCGGGACTCTGGTGGTCGTGGTTCAACTTTCCTCGAAGGACCAATGAATAAAACTCCCGTTTTATTTTTGATTATAAGCGTACTTAGAGTGGGTGTACACCACTTCAAGTCACTGTTTGTTTATTAACCACTGAAAAAGCTAAAAGTAAAACTTTATATAACAAATTTATGTTTAGCTAAGCACTTTGGGTAAGCGTGTATGTTTCCCAAATTGTGGATGACCCACATCGTAATTATTGGTTAACAAGTATTTGTTGCAACTCAGGTTTTGCTCAATTAATTAAAGAATCAAAGTTGACCGAGTTTATGTGCGCGTGTTGCATTGTTGCTCAATTAATTAAAGAATCAAAGTGTTCAAAAGTTGACCGAGTTTATGTGCGCGTGTTGCATTGTTGCTCAATTAATTAAAGAATCAAAGTGTTCAAAAGTTGACCGAGTTTATGTGCGCGTGTTGCATTTACTATGTCAACTAAAACGCGCGCACAGAAACTTGGACAATTTTAACCACTTGTTTTGCAATAAAAAAGTGTTAAAAGAACAAAACATTTTTGTTGATTTCATCAACAAATATAATACTATAACATTGCAATAATAAAAAATCAAGTAGAAAAAATGATACATCTTTCGCTACTTTATTTAACAATTTTAATCTACGCGACGAAAAAATAAAAGAACTTAGACCACGTTCAAGAGAAAGAAGAGGATTCATGAAAATTTTAGGTAAAGGACTTAAAATTGTAGCAGGAACCGTGGACAATGACGATGAACTACATATAAAAACACAATTCGAAAATCTATCTCAAACAAACACGAAACTTGTATCAGAAGCCAATAAACAAATACTAATAAATTCACAAATCTCAAACCAAATCCAAAATATTACTGCTCATATTAACAGACTACAGAATAATAATAAATACAGAATCAACAAATACTAATAAATTCACAAATCTCAAACCAAATCCAAAATATTACTACTCATATTAACAGACAACAGAATACTAATAAATTAACAGACAACAGAATTTTATTAAAAAAATACTTACAGATAACTCTAAGAAATTACAAAACGTATTGGACATACTTACTTGCTTAGTTAGCGCTACAACCGTATGTCGGTCTTTGCCTCATCTAAGAATTTGCGCCAGCCATTTCTGTCTTTCGCTTGCTGGCGCCAGTTAGAAATTCCAAGCTTCGTCAGGTTGTTTTCTACTTGGTCTTTCTAAAGAAGATGCAGTCGTCCTCTTCTGCGTTGACCGCCGCTGGGTACCGAATCGAATATTTTCTTCACTGGAGCATCGTCTTTCATACGCTAAACATGACCAAGCCATCGAAGCCGCTCGATTTTAATGCGCTTGACTATGTCGATGTCAGCGTACAGCTTAAACAGTTCATCATTCCACCGTATTCGGTACTCGCCATTGACGCAGATTGGTCCATAGATCTTACGAAGAATCTTTCTCTCGAATGCTCATAAAATCTTTTCATCTTAACTGCTTAGCGTCCAGGTTTGTGATGCATAAAGTAGGAAGGAGTAGGGCTCTGCTTCTCAATTGCCTACTGAGCCCAAAGTAACACCTGTTGGCAAGAGTTATTCTTCGTTTGATCTCAATGCTGATGTCGTTGGTTGAGTTTATGCTGGATCCCAGATAAACGAAGTCCTTCACAACCTCCAAGGAGGTATTGTCAACTGTAATGTGGGTTCCAAGACACTGGGACTGTTTGTTTGTTGACACCAAGTATTTCGTCTTATCTGCATTCACTACCAGACCCATTCAACTGACTCTTTTTCTAATCTTGAAAATGCTGCACTGACTTCGCACGTATTATGGCCAATGATATCGATGTCATCAGCATACGCAAGCAGCATAACACTCTTGTAGAATATTGTGCCACTACGTCTCAGCAGCTCGGATCAGCAGCTCGGATGATCTTTTCCATCATTAGGTTGAAAAAGTCGCACGATAAGGAATCAGCTTGTCTGAAACCTCGTTTGGTAATAAATGGTGGGGAGAGGTCCTTCCCGATTTCAACTGCGCTGCTGGTGTTGCTCAGTGTCATTCTGCAAAGTCGTATTAGTTTTGCAGGAAAACCAAATTCATGTATGGTGGAGTACAGGTGCTTCCTTATTGGGCTGTCGAAGACAGCTTTGTAGTCGACAAAAAGATGGTGGGTGTCGACTTGTTTTTCTTGAGTCTTCTCCAAGATTTGTCGTAGCGTGGACTTTTCAGGTCTGAAGCCACACTGATAAGGTCTGATCAGTTCGTTTACAATGGGCTTTAATCTTTCACATAAAACGCTCGACAGGACCATATATGCGATATTAAGAAGTCTTATCCTACGGTAGTTGACACAGATAGTGGGATCGCCTTTCTTGTGGATTGGGGCAGAGCACACTGTGATTCCATCGTGAATGCATTAAAGTAGAGCTTCGCCTCCGTTCTTAAACAGCTCAGCAGGTAAGTCATCAGCTCCCGGGGCTTTGTTATTTTCAAGCCGATCTATAGCTGTCAGAACTTCATCATAGTCGGGCAGCGGAACCTCGACGCTGTCATCCGAAATTGGGGTTTCAGGAATATCATCTCTATTGGCGGGGTGGTTGCCATTGCCAGTGTCGCCATTTAGAAGCTTAGAGAAATGTTAATTCGATAACTTCAGTGTACTCTGGACATCTGTCACTAGATTCCCGTTTTAATCCTTGCAGATAGAGGCCCCAGTTTTAAAACCATCGGCAAGGCGTCTTATTTTTTCGAAATATTTTCGGGCCTCATTCCTGTCACCATACATCTCAATCTTCTCCTGCTCTCGCTTTTCTGCCTCTCTTTTTTTCCGCCTGAAAATACGCCTCTCTTCCCTCCTCTTTTCTTTGTATCGCTCCTTAGCAGCGCGCATTACAACCAACTGCAGGGTGGCTTTGTAGGCGGCGTCTTTCTCTGCAGTGGCGTCGCGACACTCCTGGTCGTACCACTGGTTTCGGTGAGGAAAGTGTAAAGGTGTATAGTTCGTGAACCTTAGCAGAAATCGCATTAATTAGGCCAGAAATCTGTGCGGTGGTGGGTCTAGATGGAAGTTAAGCAACCTAAAGATTCGTTCGGAAATAAATGTTCCCTCTGACCCGGAATCAATTAGGGTACAAGCAGAAAACGTAATGCCAAGATGGCATATTCGTACAATTGCCGTACTTATCAGAACACTTTTAAAATTTGAAGCGAAACAAGAATAAACTGTGTTTTTTGGATTAGAAGATTCAGCGGACTGTATTTGAAGTGCATGAGAACTGGAGCTAGAATTTGGAAGTCGAATAGCAGAATTATTTGAAGACGAAGGATTCGTTTTGATAGACACTAAAGTCGTACTTGACTTATCGCGATGAAGTAGAGTGTTGTGTCGCTTGTTGCAGGTGTAACAATTGCGGGTGCTTTTGCAGTCTTTTATGGCATAGGATCCAGCAAAGCAGTTTAGGCAAAGTCCATATTTTTCACAACTACCATTCTTTCATCAGGGCTCATTTGAAGGAAACGAGCGCACTGACGGATTGTGTGGTGTTCCTTTGGACATAACTTGCACGAAGGTGTAAATACCAGATGAAGAAGAAATCGGTTGAGACATACATTTTTTTACAACACCGGAGCCTTTTATATCGAACATTGTTTCGAGTGTTTGATATCTGCTGGTAAGGAACTCATCTAGATCTACCCAACTAGGAATCTCAGATTTTTTTTTTGATTGATTGCTCCCAAAGAGCTAAAGTGGAATCCGGAAGTCGATAGGAACAAAGAAAAACGAAAATTGAGTCCCAATTGTCGATATTAATGTCGTACAATTTCAGAGCGGAGATGCAACTGTTTATGTCGCTCTGGAGCTTTTTTATTGCAGTACCAGATTCAGATGGAACGGATGGAAGATTAAAAAGAATCCGCATCTGACTGTTGACCAAAATGCGTTTGTTCTCGAAGGGATCTTTTAGATTTTACCATGCCATGAGAAAACCGTCATTGGTCAGGGGAGACTTTTTAATAATATCTCGTGCCTCGCCTCGTATCTTCTGATTTAAATGAAAAAGTTTTTCAACTGGACTTAATCTAGTGTTGTTCACATAGATTGCAGTGAACTTGTCATGAAACGAGGGCCACGAGATGTAATCGCCATTGAAGATTTCGGTGTCACAAAGGGGGAGATAAAAATTGCTATGAGAAGAAGAAGTTTGTGGGATTGGTGATGGTTGATTTAACGATGCTGACAATTGCTGGAAATATTCTCCGATCTTTCCTAAGCAGCGTACATAAGTCTGGTAAGAACTTCGGTAGCGCAGGTTAACAGATTCCAGGTCGTCGGGCAAGCTTCTTTCTCCTCATACTTGCTTGCCTGCTCCAAATTATTCAGGCATGATCCGTAAATTGATTTCACCTGGCATCAGATAGCTTTAATTTCTTCACTATGAATCTCCAAGGAGGAACATATTGAATGTGCTGATAGTGGAGCACCATTAAAGTCTGCTTCAAATTCAACTAAGTTGTCTGTTAATCGAATGAATGATCCCAGAGAACTCATTGTAAAGTAAGTTTTTATTGAAAATATTAGAGAGTATGTATACAGATAGAGGTCTCAAAACTCTTAGACACATTTTGGAACTTAAATTACAGTTCCCGTGCGTCCGGTGGAACTTTTGGAAATTAAATCTTCCTCTGCCGGCGTTGCTGCCGTGGCAGTACTGACATTTAGCCATAGGAGCGTATGAAAGAGGAATACGCAACAATAAGCGTGTGATGAAGGGAGGTAGAAATAGGTGCCACAGTTAGATCTTTTCTTGGTCAGCACAAGATGTTTTTTTTCCTATAAGAACTTTAAAGGAGCATGCAAAGAAAATTACATGTGACAAAGTGAGCTAGGAATAGCTTTCTTTTGTTTTGTTTGAGTTATGATTTGTTTCTTTTTCCTATAAGAAAGACCTTTAAAGGGATCGCAGTGTTTACATTTTTTTCTGCTAGATTTTGCCGCTCGAAAGAAATGTAAATGAAACGAAGCAAACTCTTTCAATTCATCAAGGTCAATATTTCATATTGCCAAAATTTTTAACTTGTAGATAGTTTTCTGGTTTTTTAAGGTCTTATTGTTTAGGACAAATTTAACTTTATTTATTTTGGTAGTTATGATATTTTGTACTAGAATTGTAATGTTTTGTAAATGTAGAGTTTGGCTTAAGCATAGTCTTAAGCTATTTTGGAAAAATCAATTTATTGTTTAGGATAAATTTAACTTTATTTATTTAGATAGTTATGACATTTTTTACAAATATTTTTACAAAAAATAAATTCCAAAAAATTCCAAAAATATTACCTATATTAAAAAAAATATCACAGGTGGCTAAAGCAAAGCCTTAAGCTATATTGGACAACAAATTACAAAAACCAAAATTTGGATAAACAAGTTATGCATATTGAAAGTTGATTTTATTTTAACTTGACTTTATTTAAGAAATTTAACGTTTTCTGAATATTATTTTTTAATTCTGCATGCATTTATTGGTGATTGCATTTGATAAAATTTATAAATTATTTTCTTCCTTTGTAATTGTATATTACTTACCTTTTAGGTATCTTATAACCCTGGCTTATTCCATTTAAATTGCTGTGATGTTTTTCTAATTTGTTCTTATTATTTCATATAATATATTACAAACTAAATTTAAAGCTTATTATTTCATATAATATATTACAAACTAAATTCAAAGCTTATTATATCATATAATATTTTACAAACTAAAATGAAAACTTATTATGTAATATAATTATTATTTAATATAATATTTTACAAAGTAATATGAAATCTTATTATGTAATATAATAACTATGAAATGGGCTAGAGAACGTTCCGAAAAGAGTATATAGGGCCATATGCGAGATGCCTCAATTACACCGTCGTACGGCAATTGGGTAAGTTGGCCATTCTCAATATCCCTTATGACGTATCTATCATTCGGCAGTACTTTATGCACTCGATAGGGCCCTCTGAAATCTGCAACAAATTTCTTATTTGTACCAATTGTTTTTTCAATATTACGAATAGCAACAAAATCTCCTTCAGTTAATTCAATATGAGGCTTATGCTTGCTAGAATAGTATTCCGTACTTTTGGCTTGTCTAGTTTTTATATTATCAGAAGCATTTCAACGCAAGGTACTAAGATCACGACCAATAGAACGGGGTCCGGCGGAATCCAGAAACTCGGAAAGGGCATCTACTTTCCATCCTCTCTGACTAACACCAAAGAGGAGATTGCTTGGTGTTTGACGAGTGGTAGAGTGTACCGAATTATTTATAGCGTACTCCACCTTATTCAATAACTCGGACCAATCGGAATGTTGAACAGGTTCTGAAATTTTAGCTAACATAGACTTAACAACCCGGTTCACGCGCTTAACCTGATCATTGGCCTGGGCCGCAGCCGTAGCAACTTTAACATGCTCTATATTATGCTCTAAAAGGTATGAACAGAACTCAAGTGATGTAAAGCAGGTACCACGATCACTTATAATTCTTCTAGGACGACTATAGTATTCAAAATATCTATCTAAACAGGAGCAAACCTCTTTTGTGCTTGTTGAGTTTACGGCATATAACTTACATGCTTCGTAAAGGAATCGACAACAAGAATATGTTTTTTCTTTGAGATTATGGATGGAAAAGGACCAAAATGGTCAATATGGATAGTGTCAAAAGGAATAGCTTTCTTGGCAATATGATGAAGGGTGCGATTTCGACAGTGTGATGGGACAGAATTAATAATGCATTTAAGGCAGTTTTTAATAAAGTGCTCTATTTTATCTTTCATACTCGGAAACCAATAATTTCTTTTAATTTGATCTAAACATTTGGTGATGCCCATATGACAAAGTTTTACATGGACGAGACGAATAACATTGTCTTCCATTTCTTTTGGGACATATAACAGTAGACCGTTATCTCCGCAACGATATACGAGACCATCTTCTAACACGAATTGCTTTACAGGACCCTCTTCTAATCGATTACGTAATGCAAGAATATCTTCATCTCTATTTTGTGTAGCTTGCAATTGAAGATACATCTCATCTAAATTAATAACGGAAACCACTTGATCCAAGTTATCGAAAGTCTTAATTGTGGCGGAAGGATACCGACTTAAAGTATCAACATGCCTCATTAACTGGCCACTCCGATGTTGAATGGTGTAATGGTAGTTTTCCAATTCATGAGCCCATCGGGCAATTCGGGCATTCACATTTTTCCGATTCAGTGTCATGATTAAAGAATTGCAATCAGTAATAATTTTAAAAGGGATACCCTCCAAGTACACTCTAAACTTCCGTAGCGAATAAATGATAGCCAAAGTCTCCAGCTTAAAACTGTGATACCTAGATTCAGCTGCCGTTGCGCGTTGAGAAAAATAAGCTATCGGATGCAATTTATTATCATCTTGCTTCTGAAGCAGAATTCCCCCGAAGCCAACAGAGCTTGCATCACAGTGCAGTTCGGTTTCCTTGTTCGGATTGTATAAAGCCAGTACCGGGGTAGTAGTCAAACTATTCCTAAGTGATTTGAAGCCCAACCGACACTTCTCATTAAAATCAAATTTAGTACCTGGCTTCAATAAGGCTCGCAGCGGGAGAGCAATGGCTGAGAAGGACGGAATAAAACACCGAAAGTAAGAGAACAATCCCAAACATTTGTGCACATCCTCGGTTTTTGACGGAATCGGAAGATGCTTAATGTTTTCAATATGACAATTATTTGGACGGACTCCATTTTTATTTATAGAAAACCCCAATAAATCGATGTCAGGATATCAGAACTTGCATTTACTGGGCTTTATTTTTAATCGGAACTCGGAAAGTCTACGTAAAACTCGCTGAAGAATATCTAAATGAGTATCAAATGTATCAGAACCAATCGCTATATCATCCATATAAACAACAACAGAACCCTCTTTAATAAAAGGCTGCAGAACGTAATTTATTAAACGTTGAAACACAGCTGGAGCATTTCGAAGCCCAAAGGGCATTTTGATGTATTCAAACTGCCCGTTAGGGACAACGAAAGACGTATACGGGATAGATTCTTCGGAAACTTTAATTTGATGGAACCCACTCTTAAGACCCAATAATCTATACTATTATATAAAAGGAGACTAACGAAATTGATCCAGAATAAGCTCGGTAACCGCTGAACCGATTTTGATAATTCTTTTTTTATTCGATTCCTATGATAATATAGATTGTTATAGCTTACCAAGGTTTTCGAACAGTTTATTCTTTATTTATTTCAAAATCATGCATTTTATTTGATTCCTTCATTTAACCAGCAGCACAATATAACAGCAAACAAAGCTTTTCTCTCTTTGTCGCGGGAGCTTCTCTCAATATAACACGGCAGCCATGTTGTGTAGTTAAGATGGATTCACTGATAACCTTCAGAATGTTTTTGTGTGATTTAAAATAATGTTAATCAAGTTGAGAGCGTGCAGAAATTTTTCTCTCTGAGCGAAAACTTCATATAAAAAAAAAGTTGCAAAACATGCTGAAGGTTATCAGTGAATCCAGATTTACTTTCAGGGAGATTCTTGCTTTCATACAGTGTTGATTAATTTTCTTTGCAAATGTTTTGAAGAGAGTTGCCAGAATTTAGTTATAAGCATTAAGTATGTTTTGCAGCCTTGCCAGCCAGCTATTCCCCACTTGAGATTGTGTTAGTCTATCTATACAAATATATAAAAGCGTTGTGACACTGCACAGATGTTTGACAATCACGCAAGAACTACTGAACCGATTAACACGATATAGGTTTCAAACGATTTGTTAATCCAACTTTGTCGTAATAAGCTATGTTAGATTTGCCACGTCTACTTTTCATGCCCACTTTTGGCAAAAAATGCTATATTTCAGACAATTTTGGTCGTATGAGACTAGAATTTGGTAATCTACGTTGTATGGTTGCGTTCGCTAACTTTACTAAAAATGGGCATGACTGACTTTAGTTAAGTCCACTTTTCGGGGGATTAGCTTGGAGTAAAGCAAAGCGCACTAGGTTTAAGCTCAGTTGGGTTGAAATTCTGGCATTCTATAGTTCCGACTATGAGATGGTTTAAGTAAAAAACATTTGCCAAACCCCCTTTACCGCCCAGAATTAAACGAACATAGTATATTTCGAACGGTTTTGGTCGTATTAGACTAAAATTTGATAATTTAGTTCATACGGCTACTTTCGGAAACTGTACTAAAAATTGCGAATATATAAATTTTTTTCCCCGAACAGCATGAAAATTCGTATATAGCAATAAGGTGGTCTGTCAGGACAACGTCTGCCGGGCAATGTATATATCAGAAAATTCTGCATTGATGTTTCAAACGGAAACGTCTAGCATGTGTTTTGTTCGAAGGTCAATTAACACTTTTACAAATTCATAAAACGATCATAAAAAATTCATTGAATTGGGTCAGGACAAATTCTACTATAACTATAACGTTAACTATGAATATATAGATAAGGAAATAGATTAAAACACAGATTTATGTATATAACTTTGGAATAGTTTGAAATGTTTGAAATATTTTTCACAGAATTATTTTTTAAGCTATATTTGAATATTGTTTTTCACATAAATTAGTTTTTAAGCTGTAACACATATAACAAAAAATATAACAACATTTTAAGCAAATAGTTTTCATCAAAAAATCAATAGGGGGGGGGGGTGGGGTATGTGTTTCCCATGATAGAAACTGTTTCTGTCAGAATAGAACAATTTTTGCAGGTAAATTATGTTATTTGGAAAAATAAGGAAAATAAAATGTAAAAAATTAAAATTAAAAAAATTTATACAACGAAAGCAATTCTTGGCCTATTGTTTAGTACAAGTTGGATACTTAAGAGGTTTTTTAAAACAATATAAAACATTGCATTGGTGAAGTAACGGTAAACCTTTTCTCATTTTCCCAATTTACTTAATTGAATTTTCAAACAAAGAAAATTGGATGAAAATCGATTAGGAAATGTTTGCTTGCTAAGTCAAAACATAAAATTTCAATGGTTTTTTTCTCATTATGAAGCTTATGAGTTACACTGAGAAAATCTATAGTTTTGAGATATCGCAAGAATTTTAATGCCATAATAACAGGTTTTTTAAAACATACCTAATATCCGTACAAAATATTTCCGAAAATAAAAGAAAATTACCGTTAATATTATTAATCAACGACTGTCCATACAAGAATGCATTGTTATGAATTGATAAATTTTATAGTTTTTGAGATATCACCAAAAGTTTGATGTCATTATAACGGTTTTTTTTTTAAATTTAAGAAGAATTGTTGTCTGGCCGAAGCCCAATAACAACAATTAATAACTGAAGAAGGCCGATTAACTACAACAATTTAAGAAGAATATATTTCTTTTCAGAATATATGTAAAAAATTATATTTTTGATTACAAGTTTTAAAAATTTTTTACCCAAATTTTTTATAACGCTATTATGCAGGACTTTTTCAAAAGTAAAAAAAAAGAAAGCCAGATAAAGTTATGTCATCAATTACTGTTAAATTAAGTTATTCAAATTAAAAAAAGTAATTTCTTAATATATACACCTAATCCTGTTTTTGCACGGTACATACGTTCCAGAAAATATCGTGTAAAAAAAATCGTGTAAAAAAAGACACACCGTAATGGAAAAATAATTTTAAAGAAATAAAAACAAAAATTAAAAAATTTACACATTTTAGATATAAAAACACAACCTAAATATTAAAAAAAAATCACATCTTCAAGTAACATAAAAAACAAAATCATTTTAAAGTTCATTTTAAAGAAACATGTGAAAACAGGATAAGTTTTGTCGTGTTATTTTAAAAATAACGTGTAAAAACAGGATAAGTTTATTTCTGTTGACCGTGTTATTTCAAAATCGTGTAAAAAAAGACCGTGTAAAATCAGGATTAGGTGTATACCATTTTTTCATAATTAAACAAAACAAACACAATGATTTTTATATTTTGAATTTGTTTTAATGCAACTAAATACTTCAATTTTAAGATTTAAATTTTTACATGGTATTTAATATTTTTATCGCAGGCGAAGCAGCGGGTATTTGCTAGTGAAAAATAACTTTTACCTTCTAACCGTTCCAGGCAATCATCAATTAAAGGCAATGGATAACTATCCCTAACAGTAATCTTATTTAGTGGACGATAATCAACGCACATACGTTTCTCGCCATTCTTTTTCGATACCAAAAAAATAGAAGCCGCGTAAGGAGAATTACTTGGCCTTATATATCCATCATCTAAATGTTCCTGGACAATTTGGTCAACTTCACGTCTATCGGAATAAGAAAGTCTACGCGGTGGTGAACTAAGCGAAATATCTGAACTCAACCGGATCCTCATTTCATAATCATGATCAATAGCAGGAATATTTGATAAATCCAGATAATTGCATTGGATTATTTCTTTAACAGCTAAATATTGCTCAGTAGGCAAATCTGGGTAAATATTACAGACTTCAGAAGGCACTGTATCAATTTCTATATTGAAAATGTCGGGCACCGAATGACTGACATCAAGAGGGATACTAGCAGCCGTATAAGTTTCACAGAGTACATGTGGCTGCGACCCCCGAACACGTGTCTCCGAATGAACCATACACACAATTCAACACTTCTTCAGATGCTTTCAAAATTTTCATTTCTGGATATAAATTAATTTTAATTCATGTTTAGATACATTTTTCGGTTTTACAAATGAAAGCTTAATATTAAAAGTACTTAAAAAATTCCGACCCAGAAGTAAAGGGTACGGAACTAAGTGATTAGGAATAACAACAACTTTAATTGATTTGCAAATATTTTTGAAAGTAATTTTGACTGAAATTTCTCCGTAAATACAAAGCTTGAACTTCCCCACCGGTGGCCAGAATATTGCATCGGGTCACATACCAGCTGATTGGGTAATTCCGAGTACCGAATTAAACTAATGGGGCTTCCCGTATAAAAAAGAGATAGAATAGTGTTACAATGTGTGTCAGCGCACTCGGAGAAAAACTCAACACTCACCATATTCATTTCAGAAAAGGCTCCACTTGAGTTGTCATCAGATTGATTGTCTTGATTTGTGCCAGACCGGAAATCGTCAATCAAAGCGAGTTAATTGTTATTCCGAGGCGCCTGCCTTGGACAATTTTGTAGCATATGCCCTAGCGAACCACAACGGAAGCATGAACCTTTTGGCCGTTTTGGCTCAGGACACGAGGCCGAAAGGTGTCCAATCCCGGAACAATTAAAACAACGTACTGCACTGGGAACTGCACTGGAGCCTGCTCTTCCAGGTTTCGGAGTCTGTGGACGGAATCGTGGCAGCTGTGCGCTTGAATTAATAACAGAGGCACCTGAATGCATATCACGAAGCTGGGAGTAACGATGAGATAGCTGCTTCAAATGAGCAATACTTTGCGCCGGATAAAGTGCTGCAATGCTGGTTGAACGGTCACGAAATCCATCTATGATAAACTGCACTGTTTTAAGTTCATCAATATTAGCGCGTGCAGCAATTTCTTGCATTTTGAGGATGTACCCTATGATTGAGGTTTTTGAAGAGGCAAACGTCGTTCTCTTCAACTTGTCAATGATTTCAGAAACAGAATAACTGTGGCCAAAATTACTTAAAAAATTGGTTCGGATATCGGAATATGTCTCAGATGCATCCACTCTTAGAAACCATTCAGCTTCGGTTTCGGGTTTCATAAGCCGCCGTATGCATTTGAGTCGGAAGGCATCATCTCCATTTACTGAATCACACACACGCTCAACATCATTTAGCCACTTCTTTGCGTCGTAAACATCTGTGCCAGAAAACATGGCTACGCAATGCTGAACGTCACTAAATTCAGCACTTCTCTTAACAACAGCTGGATTTTCCGACAACTGACGTTGAAGGTCAGCGATTAACTTTCGCTTTTGCAACAACCGAATCTCTGCATCTAGCAAGGCTTCAGCACCTTGTTCGTGCAAACCATTCTGCGATGAAATGCCACCAACCGATTCCTTGCCATCGGCATCTTCTTCTTCAGCGCCATCAGCGCCTTTGTGCTGCTCGTATAACTCTCGCAGTTGTCTGATATTAGCCGAGTTTAGGTAGGTAATCTGATGGCTATCTAGCCACGCCAATATATCAGCTTTATTCATGATCCCACTTCTGAGATGTAAATTTAGCCTTATCTTTATTTTAACGTTTTTTATTTCTTTGCAAATTACAATATTTTATTAGTTTTTTAAATCTGCGTGTCCGACTTCTATGGCTCCCGTTTTGCTAATAATTTTATGATGCCCTTACTTCTCCCGATCCACTTCTCAGCCAATAAGAATCATCATTGTTTTTGATGCAACTGAACAGAACGCCATCTGCATTTTATTTCTTTACTTAAGCTATTACAATTCGAACCAATAACCCAGTAGACAAGACTGCAATTATACAATATAATATGAAAATAACTCTAAGCTTACATTCTATTACAATTTGAGAGAACATCCCAGTAGACAAAATTTAAAAGGTTATACAATACAATGTGAAATTATTTACAGCTTACACTATGTAATAAAATAATGTAAATATTGTAAATACAACATACACAACTTTTTTGTGTAAATTCTGTAAATATTTAAATTTTAAAAAGAAAAGAAAATGAATACAATTTGAAAACAATAACTTTGTAGACAAGGTTAGGTTACGTACTTTTAAGTTGTAAATATTTTTTAGGTTAACTAGTTTTAAGTTGTAAATATATTTTCATTAGTATTAAGATTAGGTTTTAATTTGTTCAAAGTGCTTGCCCATTTCATAGTTATTATATTACATAATAAGATTTCATATTACTTTGTAAAATATTATATTAAATAATAAGAATTCATTGTTGTTTATACCTAAACCCTTGTTAACTATGTATTTTCTACTACTTAAGCTAAACTAAAAGTTATTAAGTACCTTTTTTTATGTTCCTGCCTTACCGACTGCTTCGAGTCTCGCTGGTCCTTCGGCTTATCCGAACGAAGGTGATGCTGGTCGTCATCTTTTTATTGGCGTAGTCATCGAAGCATCTCCATCTTTTATTTCTCCAAATTATATTAGAAAATTCTGAAAACGTAAGAAATTGTTAATATTAAAAGCTGAATATATATATTGTCATAAATCAAACTCTTGTGATTTCTTGTACTTACAAACATTCTTGTTTTCCATTCCTACGTATAACATTCTGTGAGCACATATTGCGCCAGAATTTTATATACCTAGGCTTACCTTTTGTGTCCGTCCACAGAGGCACTCCAGCAACTTATTTGCACCGGCATCTCTAAATTCCAACAGCGAATTGTACAATTGTAGTTTGTAAGATATTATATTACATAATAAGTTTTCATTTTAGTTTGTAAAATATTATATGACATAATAAGCTTTGAATTTAGTTTGTAATATATTATATGAAATAATAAGCTTTTAATTTAGTTTGTAATATATTATATGAATTAATAAGAACAAATTAAAAAACATCACAGCAATTTAAATGGTATAAGCCAGGGTTATAAGATACCTAAAAGGTAAGTAATATACAATTCCAAAGGAAGAAAATAATTTATAAATTTTATCAAATGCAATCACCAATAAATGCATGCAGAATTAAAAAATAATATTCAGAAAACGTAAAATTTCTTAAATAAAGTCAAGTTAAAATAAAATCAACTTTCAATATACATAACTTGTTTATTCAAATTTTGGTTTTTGTAATTTGTTGTCCAATATAGCTTAAGGCTTTGCTTTAGCCACCTGTGATATTTTTTTTAATATAAGTAACATTTTTGGAATTTTTTGGAATTTATATTTTGTAAAAATATTTGTAAAAAATGTCATAACTATCTAAATAAATAAAGTTAAATTTATCCTAAACAATAAATTGATTTTTCCAAAATAGCTTAAGACTATGCTTAAGCCAAACTCTACATTTACAAAATATTACAATTCTAGTACAAAATATCATAACTACCAAAATAAATAAAGTTAAATTTATCCTAAACAATAAGCCCTTAAAAAACCAGAAAACTATCTACAAGTTAAACATTTTGGCAATATGAAATATTGACCTTGATGAATTGAAAGAGTTTGCTTCGTTTTGTTTACATTTCTTTCGAGCGGCAAAATCTATCAGAAAAAAATGTAAACACTGCGATCCCTTTAAAGGTCTTTCTTATAGGAAAAAGAAACAAATCATAACTCAAACAAAACAAAAGAAAGCTATTCCTAGCTCACTTTGTCACATGTAATTTTCTTTGCATGCTCCTTTAAAGTTCTTATAGGAAAAAAAACATCTTGTGCTGACCAAAAAAAGATCTAACTGTGGCACCTATTTCTACCTCCCTTCATCACACGCTTATTGTTGCGTATTCCTCTTTCATACGCTCCTATGGCTAAATGTCAGTACTGCCACGGCAGCAACGCCGGCAGAGGAAGATTTCATTTCCAAAAGTTCCACCGGACGCACGGGAACTGTAATTTAAGTTCCAAAATGTGTCTAAGAGTTTTGAGACCTCTATCTGTATACATACTCTCTAGTATTTTCTATAAAAACTTACTTTACAATGAGTTCTCTGGGATCATTCATTCGATTAACAGGCAACTTAGTTGAATTTGAAGCAGACTTTAATGGTGCTCCACTATCAGCACATTCAATATGTTCCTCCTTGGAGATTCATAGTGAAGAAATTAAAGCTATCTGATGCCAGGTGAAATCAATTTACGGATCATGCCTGAATAATTTGGAGCAGGCAAGCAAGTATGAGGAGAAAGAAGCTTGCCCGACGACCTGGAATCTGTTAACCTGCGCTACCGAAGTTCTTACCAGACTTATGTACGCTGCTTAGAAAAGATCGGAGAATATTTCCAGCAATTGTCAGCATCGTTAAATCAACCATCACCAATCCCACAAACTTCTTCTTCTCATAGCAATTTTTATCTCCCCCTTTGTGACACCGAAATCTTCAATGGCGATTACATCTCGTGGCCCTCGTTTCATGACAAGTTCACTGCAATCTATGTGAACAACACTAGATTAAGTCCAGTTGAAAAACTTTTTCATTTAAATCAGAAGATACGAGGCGAGGCACGAGATATTATTAAAAAGTCTCCCCTGACCAATGACGGTTTTCTCATGGCATGGTAAAATCTAAAAGATCCCTTCGAGAACAAACGCATTTTGGTCAACAGTCAGATGCGGATTCTTTTTAATCTTCCATCCGTTCCATCTGAATCTGGTACTGCAATAAAAAAGCTCCAGAGCGACATAAACAGTTGCATCTCCGCTCTGAAATTGTACGACATTAATATCGACAATTGGGACTCAATTTTCGTTTTTCTTTGTTCCTATCGACTTCCGGATTCCACTTTAGCTCTTTGGGAGCAATCAATCAAGAACAAATCTGAGATTCCTAGTTGGGTAGATCTAGATGAGTTCCTTCCCAGCAGATATCAAACACTCGAAACAGTGTTCGAATGTATGTCTCAACCGATTTCTTCTTCATCTGGTATTTACACTTTCGTGCAAGTTATGTCCAAAGGAACAGCACACAATCCGTCAGTGCGCTCGTTTCCTTCAAATGAGCCCTGATGAAAGAATGATAGTTGTGAAAAATATGGACTTTGCATAAACTGCTTTGCTGGATCCTATGCCATAAAAGACTGCAAAAGCACCCATAATTGTTACACATATAATTGTTACAACAAGCGACACAACACTCTACTTCATCGCGATAAGTCAAGTACGACTTTAGTGTCTATCAAAACGAATCCTTCGTCTTCAAATAATTCTGCTATTCGGCTTCCAAATTCTAGATCCAGTTCTCATGCACTTCAAATACAGTCCGCTGAATCTTCTAATCCAAAAAACACGGTTTATACTTGTTTCGCTTCAAATTTTAAAAGTGATCTGCTAAGTACGGCAATTGTACGAATATGCCATCTTGGAATTACGTATTCTGCTCGTGCCCTAATTGATTCCGGGTCAGAGGGAACATTTATTTCCGAATGAATCTTTAGGTTGCTTAAACTTCCATCTAGACCCACCACCGCACAGATTTCTGGCCTAATTAATGCGATTTCTGCTAAGGTTCACGAACTATACACCTTTAAGCTTTCCTCGCCGATTGAGCCAAACATCACAATTTAATCTACTGCCCTTGTTGTTTCACATTTAACAGGGAATCTCCTCTCTCAACCACTCAACCACTCAACCTGTTGATCCAGCTGATCTAAGAAATCTGCCAAATATCCAACTTGCTGATGCCGAGTTTTTCAAAAGCTCACATATCGATCTCTTGATTGGTGGTGATCTTTTTCCGTTAGTCCTTCGGGACGGCATCAAGCGAAACATATGTGGATCATTGCTTGGACAAGAAACGATATTTGAATGGATTTTAACAGGTCCTATCTCCAAACAATCAGTGTCTTCATTTTCAACAATGGTCTCATTTTTTAAAGAAGTCTCTCTTGATATTGAGATTTCACGCTTTTGGGTGGTGGAGGATCTTCCACAAAGCCATTGCATGTCTGCTTCTGATCACCTTTGTGAAGAAAATTATACCAAAACCACAAAGCGAAATAAATATGGCAGGTATGTTGTGTCACTTCCAGTCAAGGAAGGATATCCAGATACTCTACAGCTAAGACATTCTCGTGCGATAGCTAACGCACAGTTACTTCGAAATGAAGCAAGACTTTGTAAAAATCTAGAATTAAAAAAAACAAAACGATGGTGTTGTACGTGAATATCTAGAATTGCATCACATGCATCCAGTTGCAACTCCGTTGTTTCAATCTTTTCCAAAGCATTATTACTTGCCGCATCACGCAGTAATAAAACTTGCCCTTAGCTTATCATCTAATGGCTCAAGCTTAAATGATATTCTGCACGTTGGTCCTGTACTTCAATCTGACTTGGCCCTTTTAATATTGAAATGGCGATTCTTCCGATTCGTTTTCAATGGCGACATTACAAAAATGTACCGCCAGATTTTGGTTGATCCACGCCACACTCCGTTTCAACGAATTCTTTTCCGAATCTCACCAACTGAAGAAATCGATGTCTACGAGCTCCAAACAGTTACATTTGGTGTAAATTGTCCACCTTATCTAGCTATTCGTATGCTTCTTCAGTTGGCAGAAGACGTAGAGGTTACCCATCCATTGGCCAGTGAAATTCTACGTAAGTACATGTATGTTGATGATTCACTCGCTGGTGCACACGATATTGTCACAGCTGTAAACTCTAGAGATCAACTAATTTCCGCCCTATCATCTGCTGGGTTTGAACTTCGGAAGTGGACATCCAACTCGGAACAAGTTCTGTTAAGTTTGATGATAGTAGTACGGCCAAAACACTAGGCATCCGATGGAATGCTCGTTCTGATACATTTTTTTTCTCTGCAAAACCATTCCAGCAAAAGGCAACGTTTACCAAAAGAGAAGTTCTTTCACAAATTTCAAAACTTTTTGATCCTGCAGGCTGGCTAGCGCCATGCATAGTTGTAGTGTAATGTGTTTTGTTATTTTGTTTTAATTAAAAAGGATATGCCTCGAATTTTTGCCGGCGCTTAAAAACGCCACTGGCTCTAAATATTTATTATTTTTAAATAGTATCAACCGGCATAAAAATGCACTCAGGCTTTTTGAAGAATTTGGTCAGCTGATTGAAGCTTGTTAAATTAATGATTTTTATTTCGCAAAGTCAGTGTTTATAAAGCTAATTACTAATTAATGGTATTCTTAATTTTCTAAAACACATACAAAAATGTGCATAATATTAATACATAGTGTTCAATAATATAATACCTTAAAAGTGCGTGAGTGAAAAGTAAATATTAATTTTATGTGTAAGTGCGTAATGCAAATAAATATAACTAATATAATAAAAAATAAAAGTGCGCGAGTGAAAGAAACTAAATATTAACTTAGTGCGAAAGTGCGTAATGTAAACTTAATAAAGGGTGATTTTTTTGAGGTTATGATTTTCATGCATTAGTATTTGACAGATCACGTGGGATTTCAGACATGGTGTCAAAGAGAAAGATGCTCAGTATGCTTTGACATTTCATCATGAATAGACTTACTAACGAGCAACGCTTGCAAATCATTGAATTTTATTACCAAAATCAGTGTTCGATTCGAAATGTGTTTCGCGCTTTACGTCCGATTTATGGTCTACATAATCGACCAAGTGAGCAAACAATTAATGCGATTGTGACCAAGTTTCGCACTCAGTTTACTTTATTGGACATTAAACCAACCACACGAATGCGTACAGTGCGTACAGAAGAGAATATTGCGTCTGTTTCTGAGAGTGTTGCTGAAGACCGTGAAATGTCGATTCGTCGCCGTTCGCAGCAATTGGGTTTGTGTTATTCGACCACATGGAAGGTTTTACGCAAAGATCTTGGTGTAAAACCGTATAAAATACAGCTCGTGCAAGAACTGAAGCCGAACGATCTGCCACAACGTCGAATTTTCAGTGAATGGGCCCTAGAAAAGTTGGCAGAAAATCCGCTTTTTTATCGACAAATTTTGTTCAGCGATGAGGCTCATTTCTGGTTGAATGGCTACGTAAATAAGCAAAATTGCCGCATTTGGAGTGAAGAGCAACCAGAAGCCGTTCAAGAACTGGCCATGCATCCCGAAAAATGCACTGTTTGGTGTGGTTTGTACGCTGGTGGAATCATTGGACCGTATTTTTTCAAAGATGCTGTTGGACGCAACGTTACGGTGAATGGCGATCGCTATCGTTCGATGCTAACAAACTTTTTGTTGCCAAAAATGGAAGAACTGAACTTGGTTGACATGTGGTTTCAACAAGATGGCGCTACATGCCACACAGCTCGCGATTCTATGGCCATTTTGAGGGAAAACTTCGGAGAACAATTAATCTCAAGAAATGGACCGGTAAGTTGGCCACCAAGATCATGCGATTTGACGCCTTTAGACTATTTTTTGTGGGGCTAAGTCAAGTCTAAAGTCTACAGAAATAAGCCAGCAACTATTCCAGCTTTGGAAGACAACATTTCCGAAGAAATTCGGGCTATTCCGGCCGAAATGCTCGAAAAAGTTGCCCAAAATTGGACTTTCCGAATGGACCACCTAAGACGCAGCCGCGGTCAACATTTAAATGAAATTATCTTCAAAAAGTAAATGTCATGGACCAATCTAACGTTTCAAATAAAGAACCGATGAGATTTTGCAAATTTTATGCGTTTTTTTTAAAAAAAAAATTATCAAGCTCTTAAAAGATCACCCTTTATATAACCACGAGTCATTGTGCGTGGTGAATAACAATATACATAGTTACAGTGCAATCAATAAGTTTGCCAACAGTTGGTTGCTTAATTCGGTGCGCACTATATCCCCATCCTTAAGATAAAAATTATTTTAAAAAGAAAAAATAATTTTTAAAATTATACAATTCGAAGTTTCTTATTAAAATCTAACAAATTATTCAATTTGAAAATTGCACTTTAAATATAATATTTGTTTTATACATTTCAATTATTTTTATTAACTTTAATAGATTATATTTTATTCCAAAAATTGTTACAAAATAGATAAATGATATTTGTTACTAAAAATTATACAAATACAATTTGTTTATAAAATTATACAATGCAATTGCTTTAATTAATACATTTTTGTTTTATTTGAAAATTTTGAATTTAATCCATTTATTTAGTAAATTATTATGGTATTCTTTGATTTTTCCATCTACTTTAACTTTAGAATTTACTCCATATGTATCAATTATTATATATGGACCATGATATGGTGGTTGGTTTTTCTTTCTATTCATTCTTCTTATCATTACTTTGTCACCGATTTTTATATTTAATGGTGCTGAAATGGCATCATTTTTCACTCTTTTAATCTTTGCTATATTTATCAATTCTTTCGTTTTTTCCAATGAGTATTTTAATTTTACTCTTTATTCCTGCGCATAATTGTCTGTGTTGTAACATTTCGAATTTTCTAATTTATCATTTGGTAGGTTTGCTAATTTGCCAAATATAAGTTCAAAAGGAGTGTGTAATGTTGGAAGCGCGACTTTTACTTTTATGCGGTTAACGCGTTTTACGCGAATTAAAGTTTACGCGGTTATTTTAATTATACGCGTTTAATTTTATTGCCAGCGCTTAAGAGCGCTACTGGCCAGTTCAAAAAAAAAGTATAGCAGTGAGAGGACTGCCGACCGAAGCGAAAACCTCTATATAAAATATAAATGGAAGACGTGTTCCTGCCACGGACCGCCTTACTGCTATTTTCATGCTAATAGGGGGTTTCGGACTATGCTACATGTAGGATGGATTTGACGGGTCGGACGGACATGTAGGATGTGCGAAAGCTCATACTGCAGCCCGTCCTACATGTAGGATGAAATCAAAAAGTTTTAAAAGTTCCGCTCTGATCTTGTTCTTCTCTGTGCGTCCTTGTTTGTAGATTTCCTTGGTAATTGTTGTTGGGGCAGTTAGCCGGAAATTTTTTGTAGGTGTTGTGAATTCTAATCGTGTAGCTACAGTTGGCATATGAAATTAGAATTATTTTTGTTAAGAGCTTATAACAATTTATTAAATCTTTTATATATAACTGAAACTATTTCTTTTTAGCAAAAGTGTTACTATATTAAAAATTTATTTAAATTATTTCATTATTGATTAATATAAAAAATTAAAGCTAATTTATATCTGTTTATATCATAACACTAACACAATATACATGTTCACCATATCTATATTGCGTTGTGTATTAAAAATAGAATATTCTAAAATTAAGAAATATCTATAGCTTATAAATTATATATAATCCATATAAGAAATTAAGCTAAACAGTTTTAAAAAATAGAATGCCTAGGATAAGCAGACCTTAGTTATTCAATTACTACTGATAATATTAATTATTTTGCAGGTTTAATACGTAATTGTTATTATGTAAATATACATAAATGTTCTTTAAATTTCCTCAATGAGCTAAATTGTTCATATATATGAACTATATATATGTAAATATGTAAATATATACATATATATATTTATATGGAAAAATGGTCCAAAATTTGGACAAAAATGCCCGTAACTTTTGAACTTTTTACTAACAAAAAGTAGGGGACTCGATTTTAACGACAGAGGTATGGTTCCTTCGGCAAATTTTCATGGAATAACCCACAGAATACGGAAATCATAGGGAAATTGGTGAATTTTTCACTCCCTACAAATCGACCCGCCCTAATATATATATATATATATATATATATATATATATATATATTAGGGCGGGTCGATTTGTATATATATATATATTATTCCATGGGTTATTCCATGAAAATTTGCCGAAGGAACCATACCTCTGTCGTTAAAATCGAGTCCCCTACTTTTTGTTAGTAAAAAGTTCAAAAGTTACGGGCATTTTTGTCCAAATTTTGGACCATTTTTCCATTTTTTTCATGATTTTGTCCAAGAATATTACTTTCATGGCCATTTTTTTGGCTCAATCCATTATTTAATTCAATTTACAATTCAAAACGAAGAGTTTAAGCCCAAACTTATCGAATTCGGTTGATTAATTCATGCGATATTGCTAAAACAAAATAACACATAAAACCAACTTTTTGATTTTTTTTCCCTTTTTATTTTTTTTTTCTACAATAATTCAAATTAAGAGATAATAAAGTATCTTTCAACCTATTATCAAAAAAAATATTCAATTTGAGTGTAGTAAAAGACAAAATGTGAAAAAAAACATTATTTTTTCTGAAAGTCTTGTTTGCTTTCAAGTCACCCTGTGCATCCTGTGAAAAAATATGCCGATAATGTAAAGCGCAAATCAGTCCAGTCGTAACGTAAGGTTCGTAAGCTTCGTAAGTCAAAAAAATTGAGCCAAAAAATGGCCATGAAAGTAATATTCTTGGAAAAAATCATGAAAAAAATGGAAAAATGCTCCAAAATTTGGACAAAAATGCCCGTAACTTTTGAACTGTTGGACCAATGTTGGAGATTTTTTCACCTTTCCAACGCGCCTACTGGCGATTAAACCCGATCGATAGTTTTTGAGTTATGGATGTGAACGTGTAGGTAATATTTCATACGAACGTTAATTTGGGAAAAAATCTACCAACAAAAAGTAGGGGACTCGATTTTAACGATAGAGGTATGGTTCCTTTGGCAAATTTTCATGGAATAACCCATAGAATACGGAAATCATAGGGAAATTGTCGAAAAATAAATCGACCCGCCCTAATATATATATATATATATATATATGTATTTCCGATACGGTAACACTTTTACTAAAAACAAATAGATTTACCAATATTATATATACTCTTTAATTCATATGTATAAACTGTTTTCTAAATTAGTTCGATGTCATATGCTGACTGTAGCTACAAATAAACATCCACAAAAAATTAAAGCTTACTGTACAACAATAACTACTTAGCAAATTTACAACAACAACGCAAAGAGAATTACAAGATCCCAGCGGTTGCGCAGCGTTAGAGGGGATGTACCGAATTGGCGGCGTAAAATATACAGCACTTTGCATGCTATATTTTCTGTTTGCCTGCTGTTTCGTTAATTTTTTTAATTTTTTAACAGTTTTTATAAATTGTTTTAAAAAGTTTACAATATTACAAGTTTTCGAAATATGTTGCAAGTACAAGCTCTCGAATTAAATATGTCGCAAATTGATAAAATGCAAATAAAATAAAATATTTGCGCTAAAATACGACCGAAATGTGAAACGTCAAAATTTGTAATTGTCAAAATTTCATCGTCCATTTGACACAGCAAAAAAGACCAATATTTTCTATCCTACCACGACTGATTGACACACAGCCATAGTTGACAACTCTGAATATAAAATGCCGCAGTGGTGAAAATAAAAAGCCACTAACAAATACAACAAGTGTGAAAATTGTCAAACTTTGTTTGACGATATGTAATAAAATAAGAGCATGCATGTAATTATTTGAATGTTCAACATATGCCTTTATCACAACTTAAAGATTAAAATGTTAAAACACTCAATCCATACATTATTTTTCTTGTTTGCAAACGAAGTTCCAGCAGAAAAAGAAGATGGATCCATTTTTAAATCTCACCATGAATAGCAGCTGTTTGAGTAAAAACAAATTTTTCAAAAATGTTGACAAATACAACAACTGAAGAAATTGCCAAACTTTAAAGGCATATATAGATATAAATATTAACCGCATTAAAAATAAGTTTTGGTTGCACACATCTTATTGCAACCTAACTTAAGTATTTATATACAAACAAACAGATTATATGCATTATTTTAAGGAGTTGCCACGTGATTTATTTGTGAGCTTGCGGCCGAATGACGAATTCCTTGGAAAAATACGATGACGCAAACGAATGATTTACCCTCTACCAAAATCGTTCAACGCGCCTAAAGAAGTTTTCACTTCAAAAAAAAATTTCTTTGGAAATATAAAGAAAAAAGGAGCAGTTGGCTTAAAGCTCAAAACTTAAGTAATTTTATTTTTAGATTTTCTTCGGCTTATAAAGCCAAGCAACAGTATTTTTTAACTTAAAATAAATACGAAATTAAATATATATCTTATTTGATATAAATGTAACTAAGTAGAACATTAGTTTATGTAGTCATTTTAGTGTAGTTATGTAGTGTAGTTATGTAAACATAAAGTGCAAGCGAGTAAGAATGTAAACAATATTCATGTGTTTATATAGAAGGCGTGCTGAATATTTGTTTAATGTTAAGTTGTTTGCAAATCGCCGACATCAACTCATTGGTAAATTCAGTACCCCTATTTGATTTAAGAACCTTAAAATGGCCATAGGTCAAAAGTACATTTTCTATCAATGATTTAGCTACAGTCCTTTCGTCTTTGGTTTCCATTGGACAAGCAATGACATACTTCGTTAACTCACATTGCATGGTTAATATGTAGCGGTAGTTATTGGATAATCGCAAAGGCCCTACAGTATCTATCGATATTATTTCGAAACTAGTTCCTGGTGTTTGTCAAAGTTAGTTCCTCTTTTGTATGTCTGGTTTGTTTGTTTATTTTACATTGTTCACAATTTAATATATGTTTCTTTATCATTTTGTTCATGTTTTTCCAAATGTATTTTTGTTTAATTTTTAAATTAGTTTTTCTAATACCCATGTGGCCTCCATGAGTGGAATTGTGGTATTCCTCAATTAAATTATTTTGTATTTTTTTTATCGATTATTCTTGTTGGTTCATTGTATATTAAAATTTTTAAATTATCATTATATTTTCTTTGTAAATTATTAAATATCTCTTTAAATTTATCCATTCTTATGGTTTCGAGTATTTTATCATTTTTACTTAACGCGAGCTCAGTTGACGTTTACTCTCCATGTTAATCGGATCTTTCGTCTCTAAGGAAACTTGTTAAAAATTTGTGTGCATTTTCTGCAATCACCTGATCGACATAAAACAATGGAACAGCCTCTGTTTCAAATAGATAAAAACAAGATATTAAAAATTAACTCTATAGGTCCGAAGTATTTAATAATGTCTAGAATTAAAAGTCCGGATAATTTAGCCAACGTGTCTCCGTTCCTAATAAAAAAAGTCATAGACTCCACGTGCGGCGGAGAAGTGGAGTTATGCAAACAATTGAGAAACGGTAACATTCTAATCAAAACAAAAAACTATATTCAAGCAGCAAAGCTTGTCACACTCATAGCCCTAACCCCATCAATCTGTGTTGATGTAACTGAAAACTCCTCTCTGAATTTCTCAAAGGGAATAATCTACTCTAACGACTTAAGAGGGATTCCTGAAGATGAAATTTTAAGAGAGCTGAAACAAAACGTATCAGAAATAAAGAAGATATTAAGAAAAACTGAAAGCGGGCTAACTGAAACTGTTTAAATATAATAACTTTTGCCAATCCTACACTACCTAGAGAAGCACTAATTGGTCACGAAAGAGTAAGAATCCGCCCCTACATTCCCTCACCTATGAGATGTATGGGATGTCTTCAGTATGGTCACACGACGAAAGTATGCAACAACGAAAAAGTATGCTCAAATTGTTTCAAAGAAATACATATTGTTCATGAACTTGATGAAAAATGCGAACGGCCTCCAACTTGCATATCCTGCTTACAACAAGGTTTTGACAACAATCACAGTGCAACTGATAAAAAATGCCCCGTTTTTCTAAAAGAAAAAGAAATACAAGCAATAATAACACTCGAAAAAGAAGACAGAAGGAAAGCAACAACAACATATAAAGAGCGTCACCAGCATGGACCAAAAACCTACTCCTCAATCACAAAGAAAGAAAATGAAATAACAACAATAAACAAAACATCAATAGATTTAACCAAAGAAGATAATTCTCGACTTTCAGCATCTTCTATGAATATGCAGAGAGAGAATTAACTACGTTGATCTATTAAGCAATGAAGACGAACTTTCCGAAAATAACACGATTGAAACCAAAAAAGATATAAAAAAATAAGAGTGCTGCCAAGAAACGTATCAAGTAGAACTAAACAAAACTTAAAGAGAATTATTAAAAAAAGTAAAACTCATAAATTGACTGAATCAAAAATTAAGAACAACTTAGATGACATTGACTCTCCGGAATCAATGTCATTTGACGTAGACTTGGAGTAATGTTATTTTTGTTTTCCTTCTTGGTTCCCCCTACAAAATTGTGTAACTTTTTTATCTCCAAGCATAAGAAAGCTATCAATTATAAATTTGTAAAATTTATTCTCTTAAGTAGTAAACTAGTCCTCTTATATACACTACCTCGTTATATATCCCCTAATGCACCTCAAGTACTTTGTTATCATCCTATCTACTTCTACCAAAATGTAAAATGTCTTTAAAAATTTTGCAATGGAATATGAATGGATACAAAATAATTATAACGAATTGCTAATACTTATAAAGCAAAACAACCTTAAAATAATATCGATCCAAGAATCTCATATAAATAATCAATCTTCAAATATCCCAATTCCTAAAAAATTTCTCGATGTTCACCCGTAATTCCTCAAATTCATATGGCGGAGTTGCCATCCTTATTCATAATTTTATTCAGCATAATGAATTAACTAAAAACAATGACTTTGACGCTATATCATTGAAATACATACAAAGATTAAATTTAATATTTTTTCAGCATACATTTCCCCATCAACTAAATTTAATAGTTATACTAGTAGGAATACTACAACAACAAAAATTGCTAAATAAACCAAAGTTCAAAATTGAACTTGCCAACTGGCAACTTTTTGAAGAAAAATGTAATTACTTCGAATCGCTAAGATGTTTATCTCCAAATGTCAATGTAGAAGCTTCCAACTTGAAAAAAATTATTCTACAATCTGCGAATGAATCCATCCCTCACTCGCATCCACACGAATCTATGTTTTGCAAAGATTTTGGATAAGATAATTGCTAATAGGCTTTGGTGGTTTGTCTCCAATAACAAAATACTTGATAGCCGTCAAATGGGTTTCAAGACCGGCAAATCTGTAGCTGATACTCTCTTATATTTAGACTATCTAGCTGCAAACTGCCTGTCATCAAGAGGCCATTTAACAATTGTATCATTAGATTTTGAAAAACTTATGACAAAGTAGGTGTACACACAGTAATTGATCAACTAATTGAATGGAAAATTGGACCAAAGACAGTAAATTATGTTTTAAACTTCATGACTAACCGAAGAATATCGGTTAGAGTAGGAAAGATGAATTCAAAGATTCAGCATCTTCAAAACGGCATACCTCAGAGCTCACCACTTTCGGTGACTCTTTTTTTAATAGCGTATAATAAACTTTGCTCTAAAATATCTCGGCACAGGGAAATAAACTTCTGCGCTTATGCAGATGATTTCAACATCGTTATCAAATCTAATAAAGAAAAAACCCAACAATTAACCTAAATAGCCTCTTTGAAGATATATTAAACTGGTGCCACCTTTCTGGTGCGAAACTCTCATCAACAAAATGCAAATATATCCATATTTGTTGGAAGTGCAATTGCACACCCACTGTTGCCGAAAAAGCCTGCAAGCAATTTGCACACACAAGCTACCTTGCGTAAACTACCTTAGCACAAAAGTGCACTCAATAAACATTGCTGCACACCACAAATCTGCGCTCGCACATGAACATTAAAATTTATTTAGTTAAAAGAATTGCACCATATAACTTTGCTTTTTTTCATTTAATAAATTGAATTGTTTTGACTAAGGTATTATATTTGTTAAATTAAAATTGAATTTCAAATACATGGTTAATTTCCAGAATTTTTAAGCAGCCAGCTGCTAATAAATATAATTAATCGCAAACTTGCATTACTATTATTTGGCCTGCTGTAAGAACTTAGCAAATTTTGGAACACCCACAGTCAGATCCAATAAAATTCAACTTATTAATTCCAACGAGTTAAAAATATTAGGAGTCATAATAAATAAGAGATATAAATGGAACTCCCATATAGACTACCTCAGTTCCATCAAATCAGTATCATCAAATGCTTGTCTACTCCGAAATTCAACTGCAATTCTCTGTTACTGATAATGGTAAATAGTAAAGACTTTAATCGTACCAAAACTAAGCTACGGTTTATTCTTTTTTGGTTACTCACCTAAATCTCAATTAAGAAAACTAAAAATTATACTTAATGCATCCCTTAGATCTGCACTAGGAGCGCTTCGGTCAACACCGATATATGACATGCTTTTCGAGGCAAACATCCCACCTCTTGAAAACCTGAGGGACATTATAACATCAGGACTCGTCAAATCTATCCTTGGCAGCTACGTAAATCCGATAGGTAGTATCATAAAGAATCTCTCCAAATGGAAAAAAACACCAAAAATACCCTCAACAATCGGTAGAGTTCTACAACTTTGTTCTGAAATGAACCTCCCAACTAATCCTCTTGTAGCAATAAAGAGCCAGAATTTTCCATGGAAGCTTAATCCCAACTCAATAAACGCCTCACTCCGCGTCTTCACAAAAGCGAACACAAATCCTACCCAGTTTCAAAAAACGTTCCAAGAAATTAGACAAGAAATGAAGAAATACACTTTTATATATACCGATAGATCTCTGACAAATGGTGAAGCCACATACAGCATAATCAAAACCAACCAAATCCTCCGAATTTCTCACCTTCCCCACTACAGCTCAATTTTCTCAGCCGAAATGAGAGCTATACATGAGGCTATCAATTTGGTCAAAAACGAGAAAGGCAGATATGCTTTATGTTCGGATTCTCTATCAACTCTAGATTCTATTTTTAACACAAACAATAAAGACCACTATGTGTCGACTACAAGAAATCTTTTGATATCTAAATACCCAAAAATTGTTTTGGTATGGGTCCCCGGACATACGCAAATTGCAGGTAATAAATTTGCAGATCAAACTGCAAAACACGCACACCTAGCACCATTAATAACAACCAGCAATTTTAACACAAACGACATGAAGAAACATATTAAAAAATAATTCATAAAAAAAACATGATGATATGGAATTACACAAATAACTGGTACCAATATATTAATTTTCAAAAATTATCTGCTGTACAATTTCAATCCCAACAAAGAAAAACCAAATTAACAGACTGGACTTTATAAAATTTGAACGCCTTAGACTTGGTCATACCAAATTAACACACGGACATTTAATGACCAACAGTCGCCCAATTAACTGCTCTTGTCAACCAGATACAAATATCACTCTTTCCCACATCCTCATGAATGTCAAATTTGTATCCAACAAAGAAAACAAACCTTTGGTAACTCTAGTCCAACCTCACATCTATCCGCTCCCTCCACCAAATCTATCCATTTAATCATTAAACTTTTAAAAAACTCACTAACCTATACTCTAGCATATAAATACTCAATATAAGCACTTAATTCTATGTAAAATATTAAGCTTAAGGCTATAGGCTATAGCTGCACACGCAATTAGTTTGTAAACAATTGTTATAAGCTAATTTTTTTTCATAAATAAATAAATACTTAACGCGAGCTCGTTTATATTTAACCTATGCATTTTTGATGACAGTTTCTCCAAAGTCAGCTGTGTGATCGATAGATTATCGCTGCATCTTGCAATAACTTCTCTATTATTTATATTTATTTGGGTACCCTTGTAATTTCTATCAGTTACGAACCTTAATTTTATCATTTTGTTAATATTCGATTTGGATGTGCACTCCCAAGCAAAAAGTTGATCAGACTTCTTGTTAGTAATGTCACTTGTTTTGTCTGAATTTGTGTTTTGTCTATGTTTATTTGTAACCATACTTCTTGTTATAGCCAGTATTTTGCTATCATAATTTGCAGGTATTATTCTACTTGCAATGAAAACTCTATTATTTATTTCTTTCTTAACGACTATACTATCCTCATTAACCCTAATATTTATGGGAACCACTGCTTCTACTCAAGCAGGTACTGTAAAACTTTTTCCATTTAAAATTATTGGTAATACAAATTATTTTTCATTTATTAAAAATGTTACCGTGTATGTTTCAAAATCTTTTTTAGACATATAATTTCTCAACATGTCACGCCCTATTATGCCATCTGTTAAAATTGGAAATTCATCTTCTACTTTTTCCTCTTACTAATCTCTCTAATTTCCTAATTTCCTCTTTTCCATGAATTAAAATTGTGAGCTTTAGCTCAAGTAAGTTTTTAAGAAGGCAACAACAACAACAACAACTCTGTATAGAGCCAATCACTTAGCTGACTAGACAGTCTGTTTCGGAAATCGCTACATTTTCCTCTTCAGTAGTCTTTTCCAATTGAAAAATTTAAATATGATGAGCCTATGCACTAAACCTCTGCACAAATGCACTCGTTTTTTCTACAACAGTAGAGCCAACAGTGCCGAGTTCAAGACAAGAATCGACAAGAACCGAGCAGTACAAACAGAGAGAATATATAAACGAGAGATGTCATAGAAACATTAACAGAACGATAACATAAATCCAACGATCCGAATATTAATACGGTTAGAACAATTGGTTGCAAACGTGCGCTGCCAGCAACACAGACTCTGCCAGCAGAGAAAAAACCACCACCAAATGCGAGACAAGCAACAACGAAAAAACACTATTTGTACTGCTACTTATTGGTATGTTTGTGTGTTTATTCAGAATTTGTTTTGTTCTTTGCTTGGCATTGTTGTTATGCTTTATTTTATGCTTTTGATCGTGTTTCAGATATTTTTCTTGTTTGTCTGAGCTGAAATCAAAGAAATTGGCCAATTTGTTCTGTTTCTTAACTTAGCCATATATGAAACAAGTGAATGTCGTTATGGCTCAACAAATTATTTCAATGAGCGAAATAGCGAATATTTATTTTATTTATCTATACTTATGTTATATATTTTATGTCTCTATGTACATACATATATATTTTAATATTTTACCTTTATATATTTTATCCATGTTTTGTAAAATTCTAATTTATCCATGCATTTGTATGAAAAATTAAAATTTTTCAAAATTAAATGATGACTTTTTAAAAACGTGACGTTTGCAATAAAAACCAGCATGTATTCATATGAGTTCGATAGGAGTGCGCTATATTACCGCGAGTTGATCTTTTTGCTGTAAATTGAAAAACATATAAAAATTTTTGGACTTTTTATATATTTCTCTATTAAAGCCTTATTTTGTGCATAAAACTGGTATGCATTTCGTTGGGATTTGAATTGTCCCTAAAGATGAGCTATATAGCATAAAAATCGGATAAAAATTAACAGAGTTTTGATATTTTAATTTTTGAAATAATTTAGTTTTTTTCTTATTTAGTGAAAAAAATCTTAAAAATTCAAATTTGAAAAAATTGCAATAAATTGCTATTGAAATGTTTTCTGAAACATCATTTAATAAAAATACAAACAAATTATGTGATTACGTTCAATAACTTGGTCGTTATTAAATTTTTTACTTGAAGTGTAACATTTTGTAAATTTTGAGTTGGAGTACTCTTACAAAAAAATTTCAAAAATTTAAAAATGTAAAATTTAAAAAATTCACGGTTGGTTAAAGCATAGTCTTATGCTATTTCAGGCAAAAAATTACAAAAACAAAAATTCAAATAAATAAGTTATAGCTGTTGAAACTCGCTGTTTTTTTCAAAAATGCTCAAAGTTTTTGGCATTTCGAACACAAAAATATTCATAAAAAATTGATATAAATATGTTTCTTAGTGAAAATGGCTTCAACAATATAAAACTAAATTTTCTGATTTTAGTTAGAAGAAATTTTGGAGTTCCAATGCTACTAACATATCAGACCCTGGTTTTAAGGTAAAAAATATTAGAACTACCCCAAAAACCTACCAATTTTATTTTATGTTTGTGTGTCTATGCAGAATTTGTTTTGTTCTTTACTTGACGTCGTTGTTATGCTCTATTTTATGCTTTTGATCGTGTTTCAAATTCTTCTTGTTTGGATACGCAGAGCTGAAATGAAATAAATTTGCGGTTGGTGCTGTTTCTTTATTTTCCCAAATATGAAATAAGTGAGTGTCGTTTTAGCTAAACAAATTAATTCAATATGAAAAATATTTTATTTTATAGGTATATAAATTCTATATACTCTATATTTACTTCTATATTCTATTTATATATCTGTAAATTAAAATAATGTAAAATCAAAGAATAGATCATACTTAATTACAAAAATTAACTATAATTAATATAGTAGGTATATTACCTACTATATATTTATGTTTTTCTAATTCAATTTTCAAGTTTAAGCAAAAAAGGCAAAAAACCCACCACATATTTGTTATTTTATATTAAATATATTTATATTATTTTTATCTATTTACCCATTAAAATTATCTTAAAAAATATTTATATGCATTTTGTTTTCAATAAACAATTTCATTTCTTTGGTTTATTTTTTATTACATACATTTTATAAATACTACATAATAGTATGTATATATTAAATTAATAACATCTTAAACGGGAAAATTTAATTTAATATATCTTATAAATTAAATATTTTGTAATGGTAGTTTTGTGCTTATGTATATATATATTTGGGCATTTTAATTGTTTTTTATTAATTTGTTTGTAGCATTTTACAAAATGATATCCACATATATGTATATATAATATACATATTGAAAAATATTGAATTATCTGACATCCAACTTTTCATTTCTTCCATTTTACTTTGTTGTTTTTTTTAAAAATAACATTTATAATTGAAATATGTATTGCATAATTATGTATATTAAGATTGATAACATTTTCAACAGTAAATCTTTTTTAGAAAACTTTAATATAATCAATCTTATTAATTAAACATTTTACAATCGTTTTTTTTTTTTGTTTATGCATGCATAAATTTTGGCATATGTATTAATTTTTTATATATTCATTTGTGGGCATTTCATAATATGATATCAACATATATGTATTAATATTCCTAATGAAAAATACCGCATTTTGCTGACTTAAGCAAAATTTGTAAAAATTATATACCCCTGTTTTTTTTTATTATTATTGTTATTTTGAGGAAAAGCTTAAGAAATTCATTGCTTTAGCATCATCGGGACAATGCAATGGAAAGTTTTGCAATTCTGAATGGTCGACTAATTGCTTATTATTCTTATAGGAAAAATTTATGTGATTAAAATTTAATCAGGCATCCTGTAGCTAGAGATTGCAATAAAATCAAAAACTTAAAGAATATCAGGCATGTTCTGCATCCCACTTCCGAGTGGAAGTGAAAATAAATCATAATTAAATTCGATATTTGGTGGTCGAAATATCACTTTTTTCGTTAGTACAAGAAATTATATTAATTAATTAAATAAAATACAAAACGAAAAAAGTGATATATAGAACACCATGCATCGAATTAAATTACGATTTAATTTCACTTCCACTCGGAAGTGGAATGCAGAACATGCCTGTATATTACTTATTTAGAAATTATTAAGCTTAAAAATTATTATAGTTTATAGTTTAATTATAGTTCAATTTTTACACTGCTCTCAATGATATACTTTGTTAATGATATTTTCCAGGATAATTTGCTTTGCTTAGAAGATTGAACCAAAAAGATTGCAACTCTATAACAACACCGATCCAAGAGAGAAATTAGTTATGTAACTATATATATATATAGCAATAATTTTTGCAGTTTAGTTTCTGGCATATAATTTTTTATCGCAATAAAACGATAATGATGTTATGTTCGAATAAAAGTTAAAAATATTCGTGAATGGTCTACACTCTTATTTATCAAAGTTTCCGTTTGGACAATATGAGAAACTATAGCAGGAAAATGTGAGAAATCTACTCTGCAAATAAATTCCTTAAGTCTATTAGAACCTACAGTGAGTCAGTTTATCATTATCAGGGAAGACAGAAATATGCACGAAAAAATCTAAAATAAGTATGCTAATATGCTCTAAAAAATGGCAAAATATGCCATCAAATAAGCACGAAAAATGTCGAAGTCGGAGTTTTATTATTCAAAATTTTATTCAATAGTTCATAAAAAAAAAAAAAACAAAACAATAGCCCTTTCAAGGCGTAAAAGTAAATATTTCAGTTTAAATAAATTATAATTTTAAATTATAAAGTAAAAATTTAATTCTATTTTAATCATTTAATGAATATTTTGTTTGGTAGCTCGAAGCCAATGCCAAAAGTCTCCTTCCGGACGAAGTCCATTATTTTATATGATGCTTATAGCAAAAACAGTGTATTGCATTCAGCGATTACACTGAACAATTAAATGCATTTTTATATTATCAAAAAGAAATTTTCTACGATTTTCAGCCAACAATGTTTTGTATTGTGAGAAAGACCGCTCGACATCGCAGGATGTAGTTGGGCACCATTTAAAATAAGGGACTTCGTTCGGAAGGAGACTTTCGGCGTATGGATCCATTGTCTGTGAGTTTTTAAACAAAATATTTTTTATACATATATAATATAATATCTCTTTATGAATATATATAATATCAAAGAAATTACAATGTTGCCAGATGTGAAGGAAGTATCAAAATTTGCCCGATTACAAGCTAAAATCTGTTCGAAAAGTTAAAAATATGTAAAAATATGCACAAATAAGCACAATCGTTATAAATATGCAAAATTATTAACAAAACGTCCAAATATGCAAAAGCGTATATTATATGCATTTGCATATAATTGTCTTCCCTGATCATTATGCATGGACTAAGGTAGTTTGTTTATAAAATATAATGCATCAAAAACTATATTTTCTGTCGGCTCCTATTCAGAAGCTCGTAAGATGAATTTTTAACATTTGTGCACTTTTAAAATTTTCAATATATAAACACTGTTTCGAAAAGTTGTCAGAAACCAAACTTAAGGCTAGCAATACATGAGCATTAGGATATTAGGGAATGTTTTTTTATAAATACCAAAACTTGATAATTTTGCAAAATTTCACTTTTTGCTAAAATTGTATAGCGGCTAGGTTCTTCAACGTAATCGCTCCATTTTTTTCTGTGTATTTTTGTTTTACTTTTAGGATAAATATACACTACACATACACTAAATTTAGAGTCGACCTTAAAATGACTATTGGTAAGGCCATTACACTTATTTGAGTCATAAATTCAAAAAGATTGTTAGAACGATGAATGTGAATCACTGGTGCAAAGACTTTGCAAAGTCATAGAAAAATTGCAACATCGGGAAGTAAGCTAAGTATTCCAATATGGTCAGATATTCGACTTAGGAAATACATTTTTTTTTTGTGGTGAAGGCAATCGTGATCGAAACTAACAAATTGCTTACGATTATCGTATAACTATTTCTACATCTAGCATAGAATCAGAACGGTGCTTTTCATAAGCGGGTAATATTTGTAATAATATCCGAACAAAACTCTCCAATAAAAAATAAAACACGTGGATCAGCTTAATGATTACTTTAAAAATAATTAAAACTATAAATTTTATTTTAAAAAGTCCTTTCCAAAATCGATATGTCTTAAAAAAAAAATCATGAAGACGGTGTCCAAAAAAAAGTGTTACATATAGTTACACCTTAAACTGTTCAGTATTTTATTTTTTATATTTTTTGTTCTTTAACCATTTCAATGGCTAAGCTAAACTAAGCTCAAAATAATTTTTAAGAAACAAATCGCACATTTTTTTCATTTCAGCCCTGCGTATCCAAACAAGAAGAATTTGAAACACGATCAAAAGCATAAAATAGAACATAACAACGACGTCAAGTAAAGAACAAAACAAATTCTGCATAGACACACAAACATAAAATAAAATTGGTTGGTTTTTGGGGTATTGTTAATATTTTTTACCCTTAAACCAGGGTTTGATATGTTGGCAGCCCTGGAACTCCAAAATTTCTTCTAAGTAAAATCAGAAAATTTATTTTTATATTGTTGAAGTCATTTTCAATAAGAAACATTTTTATATCAATTTTTTATGAATTTTTTGGTGTTCGAAATGCCAAAAAGGCACTTCGAGATTTGTGAAAAAAAATCCAGTTTCAACAGCTATAACTTTTTTATTTGAATTTTTGTTTTTGTAATTTTTTGCCTGAAATAGCATAAGACTATGCTTTAGTCAAGCGTGAACTTTTTAAATTTTGCATTTTTAAATTTTTGAAATGTTTTGTAAAAGTACTCCAACTCAAAATTTACAAAATGTTACCCTTCAATAAAAAATTTAATTACGACCAAGTTATTCAACGTAATCACATAATTTGTTTGTATTTTTATTAAATGCTGTTTCAGAAAACATTTCAATATAAATTTATTGCAATTTTTTCAAAGGTTTTTTTTACTAAATAAGAAAAAATTAAATTATTTCAAAAATTGAAATATCAAAACTCTGTTAATTTTTATCTGATTTTTATGCTATATAGCTCATCTATAGGGACAATTCAATAACAAACGAAGTGCATACCAGTTTTATGCACAAAATAAGGCTTTATGTGCAAAAAATAGAGAAATACAATATACAAAAAGTCCAACAATTTTCATATGTTTTTCAATTTACAACAAAAAGATCAACTCGCGGTAATATAGCGCACTCCTATCGAACTCATATGAATACATGCTGGTTTTTATTGTAAACGTCACGTTTTTAAAAAGTTATAATTTTAATTTTCGAAAAAATTTAATTTTTCATACAAATGCATGGATAAATTAGAATTGTACAAAACATGGATAAAATATACATGAATAGATAAAATATTAAAATATATACATTGAAAGATAAAATATATAACATAAATATGGATAAATAAAATATATATTCGCTATTTCGCGCATTGAAATAATTTGTTGAGCCATAACGACATTCACTTATTTCATATTTGGCTTAGTTAAGAAACAGCACAAATTGGCCAATTTCTTTTATTTTAGCTCAGCCAAACAAGAAAAATATCGGAAACACGATCAAAAGCATAAAATAGAGCATAACAACAACGTCAAGCAAAGAACAAAACAAATTCTGCATAAACACACAAACATACCAATAAGTAGCAGTACAAATAGTGTTTATTAATTTGTTTCCAATTCATTCATAAAATTCAATTGGAGTACTTGTTTTGTTTTTCGTTGTTGCTTGCCTCGCATTTGGTGGTGGTTTTTTTTTTCTTCTGCTGGCAGAGTTTGTGTTGCTGGCAGCGCACGCTGGCAACCAATTGTTCGAACCGTATTAATAATCGGATCGTTGGATTTATGTTAACGTTCTGTTAATGTTTCGATGACTTCTCTCGTTTATATATTCTCTCTGGTACAAAGCACTCGTCGGCTTCAAAACAGAACTTGTTCGCCGCTTGCTTTACCAGAACACGATTTTTTTCGTTCTATAAAACAAAATTGATTGATAACAGCGAGAAAAGCATCGATCACACCTAACGCAGCAGAACATTGGCAAAGAGATTAAGGGCTATTAATTTCATGCATGCGAATCATGAAAATTCCTTCTAAATGGCATTCAATAGTTAGTACATATTTTTAAATATTTTGTAATAAATGCATGGTTTTGCATATTTTACAAAAAATGCTTATTTTTGCATATTAATTGCGTATATTTTTTATACATAAAATTCATGAGGTTTTTGCATATTTTGCTTTTTATGATTTGCAACCATTAAAATTCAATACGAAATATTTTGGAAAAAGATAACTTTGATTATTAGGTACTTTTAAATGCAGTTTATTTTTTTTATAAATTATTTTTATATGTGTTTAAAAATTAATTGTTTTTGTTTTGTTAATTAAATGCAATATTTATTTTTTAACCGATAATAAAAACTAAGGAAAATATTTTTAATTGCATATTTTACCTTTTTTTTAGCGAATATTTAAGAGTTTTAAGTGCATATTATTTGCGCGTATTTTCGATTTTTATGTTCAAATCGTGATATTTTGCAAATTTAAATATTATTTTATGTGATTTCGGAGGGTATTTTTTCCATCATTTTAACTCGAATTTTTTAGAAATATTTAAGGTACTGGAAAAATAACGCCAGTATTTTATGCCAGGGCCGTAGTCAGGATTTACCCATCGGAGGGAATCTTGATGAAATTTTTTTTCAAAATTAATATATAGGTACAATTATTTGTTTCATTTAATTTTTACTTTAAGTTTGCAAAAACTATTGCACCAGCCAATATATTTACGAAAAACATAAATTTTGGAGGTTTTTGCAAAATGGCTTAGCGATGACTGGCGATTATCGTAAAGCAAAAGATACAAAATTTGTTGATATTTCGTTGGATAATCTCAAAATTTTTGCTCCGCTACCGCACATGACACGATAGTCTTGATATATGGATTGAAGAGCTGATATTTTTTCTAAAATACAAAATGATATTTTTAATTTTAAGATGAGTAGTTCACATTCTAGATCAATAATACTAAACACGTGCCAAGAAAGTTAAACACTTTGTAAATTGAAAATTACAGCATTTGTAAATTGAAAATTTGTAAATTTGTAATTGAAAATTACAGCAGTGCAGCATTTTCCAGATTAGAAAGAGAGTCAAGTCGAATGGGTCTGTCAGTGAATGCAGATAAGACGAAATACTTGGTGTCAACAAACAAACAGTCCCAGCGTCTTGGAACCCACGTTACAGTTGACAATACCTCATTCGAGGTTGTGAAGAACTTCGTTTATCTGGGATCCAGCATTAATTCAACCAACGACATCAGCATTGAGATCAAACGAAGAATAACTCTTGCCAACAGGTGTTACTTTGGGCTCAGTAGGCAATTGAGAAGCAGAGCCCTCTCTCGACGAACGAAAATCACACTCTATAAATCGCTCATCATGCCCGTCCTACTTTACGCATCACAAACCTGGACGCTGAGCAGTTTAGATGAAAAGACTTTAGGAGCATTCGAGAGAAAGATTCTTCGTAAGATCTATGGACCAATCTGCGTCAATGGCGAGTATCGAATACGGTGGAATGATGAACTGTATGAGCTGTACGCTGACATCGACATAGTCAAGCGCATTAAAATCGAGCGGCTTCGCTGGCTAGGTCATGTTCAGAGCATGAAAGACGATACTTCAGTGAAGAAAATATTCGATTCGGTACCCAGCGGCGTTCAACGCAGAAGAGGACGACCGCATCTTCGTTGAAAAGACCAAGTAGAGGACAACCTGACGAAGCTTGGAATTTCCAACTGGCGCCAGCAAGCGAAAGACAGAAATGGCTGGCGCAAATTCTTAGATGAGGCCAAGACCGACATACGGTTGTAGCGCCAACTAAGTAAGTAAGTAAGTGCCAAAAAAGTTAAACACCCTGTAAATTGAAAATTTTACAATATAGGAGGAAACTGAGTACAGATTTGAAACCAGGGTTAAACGGTCATATACGAATAAGAATGGGGTTACCAGATACGAAATTTGTATACTAGTATTATTTATCCAAACCTATCTGAATATAAGACGATTGCTATTATTTTGTTCGCAACTGTATATAAAATATAAAAAACTAAACGTAAAATTGAAATGAAACAAATAATTGTCCCTATATTTTAATTTTGAAAAAAATTTACTGACTAAGGCCCTGGCATAAAATACTGGCGTTATTTTTCAATTACCTTAAATATTTCTACAAAATTAGATTTGAAATGATTGAAGAAATACCCTCCGAAATCACATTTTTCTAGTAGATCATTCAGTTTTACTAAGATATACCACAAAAAAAAACAATGAAAAACATAAACATCATCGCAATAGACCAAGAACAACACCAATACTACCATAAACAACAACGCCAAGAACAAACGTAATCACATCATTACTAGTAATCATATTTACAAATTAATAATCATTATAATCATCAGCAGAAAAAACCACAATAACAACAATCCAACATCATAAGAATGCAAGAAACAATAATCAACAAAACTACCACCAATAGTAAAAGTAAAAACAACAAGAAAATATCCCCATAACCAACACAATAAAATTTAATTAGTTTTTTTGTTGTTACTTGAAAATAATTTTATTTTTAATTCTTTAATAACTTTTATTAAATTAAATATTGCAAAAATTAAAAAAAAGCTTCGCTTCAAAAAATTAATTTTTATAATAAATAAAAAAGTCTCTTATTATAATTTCAATTAATAATAAGAAAATCTCTTTTTTTGCGTTTTAGATAATTTTTACTTTAGAAGGAAATGCAGAAACTATGAAACCTAAACAACACATCATAACTCCAAGCGTTCTGCTGTTCATCACATAACTTTCAAGTCATTTCGTTCTGCTGCTTTCTTCTCTGTCGACTCAAGCATAACATTGATTCGGTTTTCTTTTGTTTTTGTTCTGCTCACGCGACGAGTGCTCTCTGTAGTGTTACGTTTGTCCTAATTAATGGAAGCCGAACATAACCAACGCTTGCTCCACAAATCAGTGTTCTGAAATGAATTTCAAGCGCACTCGTGCAGAGGTTTACTATGCACTCTATATTTTCATTAGCTATACCAGTTATTGTTGAAATATTTCTTGTGTCTGTTTTATCTATGCTTCTTTTCTTGCAGATAAAAATATCTGCTCCCGTGTCTACTAGGAATTTTAAATTTTCATTTGTATTTGTATCGATCAATTCAATATTAAAAAATTTGATAAATTTTTAGTAAGTTGTAGGATTAGTTTTGGACTCTGTGGGTAAAAATTCCATATCCGTTTCCCAGGGCAATGTTGCTGTTTCCAAAATTGCCATTTCTATTGAAATTATTCGCCCTTATTCTTGAACCCGCGCTCGCTCTCGAAACGACGTCGAAACAAAATTGTTGTATTCTGGAAGCTTTCAATTTCGACGTTGAGATCTGCACTGATTGTTCATGTCAATTGTTGAGCAAACGTCGTCAAACAAATATTTAAATTTTTGATTGTCGTGATGATCTTCGAGGACAATTCATTGCTGAAAGCGAGCTCTCGACGACGATATTTACTCGACGCGGATTCAAGAATAGGGGTGATTATTTCTGTTGTTGTTGTTTATGAAATTATTATTATTATTTCTGTTATTTCCGCGGTAAAAATTATTGTTATTTTGAAAATTGTTGCTTCTGTGATTATTATTATTTCTGTAATTGCCATTTGGATTGTTGTTTTGAAAATTATTACTATTTCTGTCATATATATTTGAAAATTTTTTATTGCCATTTTGAAAGGTATTACTTCTATAATTGTTATTATTTCTGAAGTTGTGATTGAATCTATTATTTTGCTCATTATAGTTTCTTGAATTACTTCTGTTTTGTATATGTAAAATATTGCTTCTATCTGTTGAAAAATTTTGTTCAATAGTCAAGCATCTTTCAGTCACTTCATTAAAAGACTTCGGCGGATTCACCTGTAGAATAGTCTGATATTCTGTCCTAACACCTTTCGTAAAAATATTAAGTGCCATACTTTCGTTGACCTTATATATTGCATCTTTTGCTTCCTGACTGGGCTATTCTAAGCTTTGTAGCTCTCAATTGCTTAATTGCTCTTCTAATTCCGTTATTTTTTCTCTAAATTCTGAAATTGATAGGTTGTTCTGTGCTATTGAACTAAATTCATCTAGCATTTGCTGTACTGTTTTTGGATTGGGGTAACATTTCACCAATAAATATTTTAACTCAATGTCGAAGGTTCATTCAAACGTCCAAGTAAACTTCTCACTTGAGTTGTTAATTTAAAATTGTACACATACTTAATAAAAATGGCCTTATCTTCATCCTTTACTAAATTATGAAGCAATTCTGCTTTCACTTTAAAATCCTCTAACTCTGCATAAACTCCTTTACAAACGGGTAGGTTTTTACCTACTACATTTATGTCAAAACTTGATATTTTTTGCTAATTACACAGTGTGTAATTTTTTGAGTCATGGCAAAACAACCATACACGGACATCACTACGTGATAAAAGACCAAAAAAGACCCCTGTCTCCCAGTTTTGCGCAAAGTCCTCCAGGTTTTTTTTATGGGCCCCCAAAGATGTGAGGCCTCGATGTCATTTTTGCAAAAAAATGATTATTTTCACAAGCTCATTTCTTGCAAACCGTTCGGAATTTTGATTTAATCTCTGAGGCAAAGTTGTAGCTTTTATCATAAAGAACAAAAATTGTTAACATATAAAATGAAAAAAAACTTCATCTTCAAGGTCAAAATCGCAAAAAACTTTAAAAAATTCAATTTTTTTTACCTTTTTTCCCCTGTTCAGGTCCATAGGTAGCAAACCGTTCAAAATTCAAGGAAATAATCAACTACAAAAATGAACCTAAGATCTCAGTAAACAACTTTCTAGAACATATGAACTTCCTAGGAATGATAGTAGTCTCAGCAGGGATGACACTACAATCTAGTATTGCTATCTAGTATTTAAAAATTATAAAAAAAAATATTCGTATTATGTTTATAATGTTGATGGCCCTGGACTTGCAAATCGCACTCTCTTAAGTTGTGGATCCAAATCGTCGTCCGAATCGTCCGAATCTGACTCTGATTCAGAACTTATGGTGTCCACAGGCACGTTACTTCCAGACTGCCCTCTATCATCAGCTTTTTCTTCTTCAGATACTTCATTAACATCATACAGGGTGATCTTGTGACTCCACCAACATACCAGAAATGAATTAGAAAAGAAATCAACAAAGGAATGCAAAACAATGCATCAATAAAATTGATATTACCTCTCCAAGCAATGCGACGAGTTTTTTGCCTTTGTACCGTTTTTCCATGGGCATTGTGGTTTGGTGAAACCGTTCTCCTTGCTCATCGAATTCGGTAGGGAGTTGTTTGATAAAATCGTCAAAATCAAAATAAAGAAAATGCAGCTTTAATGTCATCGATGTCCCGATTTTCTCAAAATAATACAGCATTTCTTTCACCCATTCTCTTGCTTCCGGTTCCGCGTCTCGATCCCCTCCCAAGACTCTGGTGCATACACCTGAAGGTAAATCCATGCCATTGAATGATTATAATCATGAAGCGATGATTCAAAGTTGATCTTGAATAGTATTCTAATGTCAGGGTCATTAAGTACGTCTGGTAAATGAAGACAAAAAATTAAGACAGAAAAGAAAATATTAACAAAGTGAAAATAGTACAATGAGGTGAACAAAAATTCGTTTTAAATTTACTACAATACCTTTTTTAATTTTGTCATCGCTACGCTTTGGGAAAATGCTTTTCAAATAGTCGAATGCGTTTGGACAATTTACAACGGCCACTTCGATGAATTTTTTAATAATTCCCAATTATATGTGGAGCAGTGGCAGCAAAATGTCTTGAGTATTGTCTATTAAAGGTGCATTCACCTGAAGTTTATGTTGTTTTATTTGTTCCTCCACACTTCCTCTTAGTCTCCACGAATAACATTGGTATTGATTCAGAGGTGAGTGCGAATCCCAATTACAAAGAAAACAACAAGAAAACAGCTTGTGGAAAGCCGCCCTTATTGATGATCCCTTGCAAAATGTTGACCTTCAAATCACAACAAATCTTCCATTTATTTTCGTAGTATTTAATTTTTTCCATTATATCTTTCAATGTTTTATAGCTTTCTTTCATGTTAATACCCATTGCTAGCGGAATGGAAGGTTTTCGGTTCGACACATGCAACAACACTGCTTGAAACAAATCCATCAATAAATAATCTCCACTCACTAGCGATGTAGTTCATTCCCATTTTTACCACCAAAGCTCTTACATGGTTGCAGTAAGCGAACGAATTGTCATCATTTAGAATTGGCTCTGAAATTCAGCTTGCCGTTTGCGGTACGCCGTAGAGTTCACATTACCATGTGTGAGTTTTCTTTGCTTTAAAAACGCTGTCAAAAATATGGCAAGTCGCTGCGATAGTCCCAATATGGCCACAATGAAATCCATTTCCATTTGTGTTATTAGTTGTGGTCCATCTCTTCCCTGTTGGGGCTCATAATCGGTATCAAATGGATCTTCATAAGAAACACCACTTACTCTAGTCATTCCTGTACATTTTGTACTACGATCTGGAGTTGGCGGCCTTGGTGATACAAAATTTTCAGGTGCAAGCACTGGCAGTGTGGCTGTTACAGTAGCTTTATAACTTTTTTTCTTCTCAGCATATCGATTTAGACCACATGTGTAATTTACGCATGCATAGCAGCTGGTTTCATCATGATCACCTGTGAGATTAATCCAGTTTACTGGCTTAAAATACTTCATACTATGTTTGCCTCCACTCAACCATGCCATGAAATTGTTATAACATTGGCGACACACTGTATTAGGTGTGTAATTTTCACCGGTCAAGTCTACTTCGTCGAAAAACAACTTATATGCTTTCTTGATTTGACTAGAAAAAAGATTATTTTCCTTTTGCAATGTTGTAGAACTTTTTTTTCTGATTTGATGACCGCAAACGTTTTTTACTTTCACTTTATAACTTTCACCGCTGAGCTCTCGTTGACGTCGCGCTGTGTAATGCCTCGATGTGAGCGTCGTGTCGCTTTTATATTGTGTTCTGCGTCCCTTGTTGCGTGTGCTGAGCTTACTGCATTGCCTGTGCTGCTGCGGTCGGTGCGTGATCACGTGATACCTAAGCGCTACCTATACGGTGTTAACCGTTGGACAAATACATGGTTCTGGCCAGGCATATTTCATTTTTGAGCGTTAATTAAACATACATGACATTAAACATGACAAGAGCTACAATGTGAACTCAATGCAGATGTTTGCTTCCAGGTAGTTTTTTGACAGAAGTTTTTTGATTTTTTATGTTCACAATTTTATCTTTATGACAAGAGCTAAAATGTGTTTTCAGGTATTTTGTTTATGTTTTGGATTGTTTTTATGTGAATTCAACGCAGATGTTTGCTTCCAGGTAGTTGTTTGACAGTTTGGGCACGGGAACTCACCCACCAGCTTGAGAATTTGTATTAGAATGCACTTACTATCAGTGAAGGTACAGTGCACTCACACACTCTGTCTCCTGACTGACAATTATTTACGTTCAAAGTTTTGAAATCAACTTTTTTTTAAGAAATCGCTTATTTTCTTTCACTTCAATTGTTCTTTTTACTAGGGCTTTTTTTTGAGAAAACCAGATTTTTATTAAAAAAAAGTGAGGTTAAAAAAAGTTTTTTTTAATTTTCCCCAATGAGTTAGTAAAAATTAACATATTTATATACAGATTTATAGCGTTTTCAAAGGTCTTCTCAACGATACCCATCTCAACCAGATCGGATAGGAAATGGGTGAGATATAAGCGATTATATACTCAAGCTATAGAGGCCTATATCTCAAGAAGTTGAATCGGCCTCCTTTAAAAAACTTTGGGGTTTTTATCAGCGCTGTAAGCCCTACCAGGCCAAAGAAAATTGGCGCATTTTTCATAAAGTAAATTTGTTCGTAAAAGCGGAAAATAAAAAAAAACGCTTTTTGGACCACTTTTCGCTCATTTTTTAAAGTTTTTTGCGATTTTGACCTTGAAGATGAAGATTTTTCATTTTATATGTTCACAAGACATATGACAAGAGTTTTTTATGACAAGAGCTACAACTTTGCCTCAGAGAGTAAATCAAAATTCCGAACGGTTTGCAAGATATGAGCTTGAGAAAATGATCATTTTTTTGCAAAAATGACACCGAGGCCCCACATCTTTGGGGGCCCATTAAAAAAAATCTGGAGGACTTTGGGCAAAACTGGGAGACAGGGGTCTTTTTTTTTGGTATTTTATCACGTAGTGGTGTCCTTATATGGTTAATTTTTCGTGTTGCACTGTGTTATTTTCCTCCTCCCAAACTGATGATAAATCCAAATCTATTTTATGCTCTTTTCGTATAATTAAATTTTTTATGATTTCAATTAATTCATAATAATTTTTATTTAACTGTAAATATTAAATCTTAACAATTTTCAAAAGACTCATATTTAATTGTTTCGTTTTTTAATTTTTAAATATTTTACAACTTTTCGTTTTTATATTCTTCAGTATAAATTCTATTTTTACTTTTTCTTAAATTTTTCTTTAATTTTTCAAGAAAAATTATATTTTCTTTAATTATGTCCATAAATTAATGTCATGACATCAACCAAATAAAATTTTTAATATTTTATTTCACACGAATCACCTTGTGATTTCATAGGGCCAATAAATCATGCATGCAAACATTTAAACATGTGTATGCAATGATTGATTGCGAATAAGATTACAAAAAAAAGCAAAATTGACGTTTCAGTTCAGGAATGAAAATTATAATGGCGGTCGTGCGTAGTTTTTGCGTAGTGTGTAAAAAAAAAATTATAAATCGTGGCTTCTATATATAATATAATTAGGTAATTTTGTGAATGAATTATATTATTATTATAATTATATTCGTGCGCGTAATTTTCGTATAGCATATATTCGATAAATATATGCATTTAATTGAATTTAAGTGTAATGTTTCGAGCAACAAAGCAACAAAAAATATATGTAAAAGAAAGAAATGTTGTTGCTGTTGTTTTTGTTGGCCAAAATTTTGTTTAGTTGAAATATTTGCCAAGTATTTGTGTGTGTGTATAATGAACAGAAAAATATATTTAAAGTGCAACAAGTTGTTGTTTAAAAGTGTTTCTTGAAATTGAAAAAAATGCCCAATAATTAAAAAAAAATAATGGATTTACTTCCTTTTTCTATAATTTACAGTAGTGTTTATATTTTCAAATATTCATTTATTTAATGTAATTTGTAAATTTATGGATTAGAAAAATCTTTTAATTAATTTATAAAAAGGAAAATATTGTGAAATGTTAATTGATTTAATATGTTTTATCGTGCAATAAAAAGAATGACCATTTCAAAAACAAAATATTGTGTTTTTGTTTTAAGAAAAAGATCCTTTTTTAGTTCTGCAAAATAAAAATTTAATGTCGTTTTAAACAATTCATAGAAGAAAACTATTTTGACTTAGTTTTTGTTGCTTTCGTAGTGGCTCTTCAGTTGCAACTCCAGTTCTTTGATGTTTTTCCATAGTCCTGGCTGCTTAAGTCTGCATCTCCTTGGTACATATGGTTACGCGTCGATCGTAACAACCCGGTAAGTGCTCAGGTACATTCTGTTTTGCGAAATTTTCTGGCCGTGGGCTGGCAGGATCGCCATGTAATGTGTTTTGTTATTTTGTTTTAATTAATTAGGACCTGCCTCGAATTTTTGCCGGCGCTTGAAAACGCCACTGGCTCTAAATATTTATTATTTTTAAATAGTATCAACCGGCATAAAAATGCACTCAGACTTTTTGAAGAATTTGGTCAGCTGATTGAAGCTTGTTAAATTAATGATTTTTATTTCGCAAAGTCAGTGTTTATAAAGCTAATTACTAATTACTAATTAACGGTATTCTTAAGTTTCTAAAACACATACAAAAATGTGCATAATATTAATACATAGTGTTCAATAATATAATATTTTAAAAGTGCGTGAGTGAAAAGTAAATATTAACTTAATGTGTAAATGGGTAATGCAAATAAATATAACTAATATAATAAACAATAAAAGTGCGAGAGTGAAAGAAACTAAATATTAACTTAGTGCGAAAGTGCGTAATGTAAACTTAATATATAACCACGGGTCATTGTGCGTGGTGAATAACAATATACATAGTTACAGTGCAATCAATAAGTTTGCGTACAGTTGGTTGCTTAATTCGGTGCGCACTACAGTAGCTAAAATGCTAATGCAAGAAATATGGCTGGAAAAAGTAAACTGGGATGAAAACCAGCCTTCTACTTGCCTGCAAAAATGGCATTTATTTCTAGATAACTATCAATTTATCAATGCTATTGAAATTTCAAGATGGATTAACTATTCTCCTGACTGTGACATTGAATTCCATGGGTTTTGTGATGCATCCTTTCAACAATTTATGTCCGCATAAATAACAATAATTCCATATCCACCCATTTATTAACGGCTAAGACAAAGGTAGCCCCAGTAAAGACCATATCCCTTCGAAGACTTGAGTTGTGTGGAGCAGTTCTCATGTCAGATATAACAGAATCAATACATCCACATCTCGAAATAAAGAAGTACAAAGTGTTCTTCTGGATAGACTCTACAATTGTGCTTGCATGGCTTCGAAACCACCATGTCAATGGACGACATTTGTAGCAAATCGGGTTTCGAAGATTTCTCAAAGTTTTGGCTGTGAAAATTGGTTTCATGTCGATTCCAAGTCCAATCCTGCCAATTTAGCAAGTCGAGGACGACCAAAATCGTCTAAAATATAGCATTTTTTGCAAAAAGTGGGAATGGAAAGTAGACATGGCAAATATAACATAACATATTACGATAAAGTTGGAATAATAAATCGTTTGATAACTATATCGTGTTAATCGGTTCAGTGGTTCTTGCGTGATTGTCAAACGTCCGTGCAGTGTCACAATGCTTTTATATATTCGTATATATAGACTAACACAATCTCAAGTGGGGAAAAGCTGGCTGGCAAGGCTGCAAAACATAATTAATGCTGATAACAAAATTCTGGCAACTCCCCTCAAAGCATTACCAAAGAAAATTAATTAACACTGTATGAAAGCAAGAATCTCCCTGAAAGTAAAGCTGGATTCACTGATCACCTTCAACATGTTTTTAAAGTTTTTTCATATGAAGTTTTCGCTTAAAGAAAAAAATTTCTGCACGCTCTCAACTTGATTATCATTATTTTAAATCACACAAAAACATGCTGAAGGTTATCAGTGAATTCAGCTAAACTACACAACTTGGCTGTCGGGTTAAGAGAAGCTCTCTCGACAAAAAGAGAAAAGCATTGTTTGCTGTTATATTGTGCTGCTGGTTGAATATAGGCATCAAATAAAATGCGTGATTTTGCAATAATTAAAGAATACATTTTTCGAAAACCTTGGCAAGCTCTAACAATCTATATTATTATAGGAATCAAATAAAAAAAGAATTATCAAAATCGGTTCAGCGGTTACCGAGCTTATCCTGGATGAAATTTCATGAGTCTCCTTTTATATAATAGTATAGATTATACATGACTAGATCGCGTTTAAAAATATTGTTCTGGAACTGCAGAAGCACCGTCACAAATCAATAGAGCTTTTTGATTATTTAGCTAATAATAGGATTGACATTTGTTTGTTGTCTGAAACATGGTTAAATAATAGCGACAACCTCTCGCATTCACTCTACAATTGCCTACGTCTCGACAGAGCGAATTGAAGAGGTGGTGGAGTTGCTATTATAATAAAAAAATCAATAAATTTAGTTGAAAATGTTGGAGTAAAAATCTCACTTGAAGATTCATCTAGCATTTTTATTTAGTGTTTATTTTCCGGGAAGTTCTGTTTCACCTGACAAACGCGGACAATTCAGAAATGACGTTAGGAAAATGTTGAGTAAACATAAAAAATACCTATTTTGTGGTGATCTTAATAGCAGACATAGGAGCTGGGGTTGCCTTCGAGCTAATACTTGGGGCAATATTCTTGCAGATTGCTCTTCTTTTTATCCTGTAACAATTTGTTACCCTTGCGACCCAACCTATTTTGCTATCAGAGGAAACTCTTCTGTTTAAGATCTAGTGCTTTCTAATTTGTTGGCGTACATATCACAACCAATTACTCTTAATGAATTTAGCTCTGATCATCTTCCAATTAAATTTACGCTCTCATGCAATACACCTTTTTGTGATAATCTATTTCATAACTATAAAAATGCTAATTGGAAAAAATATAACAGAATGCTTACAGACTCAGTTAAAAATTTGTCCTTTGAGGTAAGCGATATTATTGGTACAGCATAAATTGATGAAAATGTAGATACGTTTACTGTAAAAATACTGCAAGCAATAAGGGCATCTGTTCCAAAAGTCATACCCAAAAATAATTTTTTCCGAATTTCAAGATACATTTTAATAATGACTAAAATTCGTAATTTTTATAGAAATCAATGGAGAGGATATAAACAGCAAACCGATTATGACATCATGTACAGGTATACTTTAAACATTTAAAATGAAATTACACAGGTCTGCAAATTTCAACTCTTATTTTCCCTTGTGAATTTGAAAGCTTGGAGTATTTTGGTGCTTAGATTTCGAATATGCACTTGAATTTTTCCTATCACCCACAGTTTTTTTTTTTGAAAAATCGCTTTATGTGAATTAAAAAAAGCGACTTTACGGAGTTCTTTTTTTCAATTAAGAAACAATTGCATATATTTTAAACGATAAAAATACTTTTGGGGGACAGATATAAATAAATTAAAAATATTAAATAATTTTGTGGTATCTTGCTTTTTTCACCGAAGCTCCGATTGTGAGATTTTCGCTTGAAATTTCGAGTTGGATCATCTCGGTTTAACAGCCAACGATAGTCTGCCATCATTTTTGTATTCCACCTTCCCTCATAGCGACGTTCCATTTCTTTCAAATCCTGGTGAAATCTTTCGCCTTGCTCTTCACTTACAGCTTCCAAGTTATCAGGAAAGCAGTCCAAATGCGAATTAAGGAAATGAAGTTTAATACTCATCAAGCATCCCATTTTGCCGAAATTTTCGATAATTTTTTCCAGAATTTCCTCATAATTAATACTTTTGTGGTTTCCTAGAAAATGTCTCACTACTTCCTTAAAAGATTTCCAGGCTTCTAACTCAACTTCACTCAATTTTTCATCGAAAGTTGTATCTTTCATCAATTTTCTTATGTCCGGACCAACGAAAATACCTTCTTTCAGTTTCGCTTCAGACAGAGATGGAAAAATTTGGTGTAGATACTTAAAATCTTCTCCTTCTTTGTTCAGCTCCTTCACAAATTGTTTCATCATCCCCAATTTTATATGTAAAGGGGGTAGCAAAACTTTTTCTCGGGGAACTAAATTATCTCTCACAACATTTTTTGTTACAGGGTCCAGTTCAGTCCTCGGTGGCCACTCTTTCTTCGTCCAAAGTTGTTCTCTGTTTCGATTATTCCACTCGAAGAGAAAGCAAGGGTACTTAGTATAGCCACATTGTTGACCGAGCAGTAAACTTATAACTTTGTCTGGAATATCAACACAATACACTAGATCACGATCTTCCGCAAAATGTGGTACAAAGTCTCTTTCTCTGTTGAGATGCCAAGAAAATGAAGTGCTAGGAGCAAGCATATTCTTTTCAGATAATCTTGATCCGAAGATCTCTCGTCAAGTCGTTCAGTTCTGCTTGTGAAAATAATTGCGATCCACTTGTACCTGGTTCAAATTCAGCATCAAGTTCAGATACCTCTTTGACATCACTGTCACTGTCTTCATCTTGCAATGATTCTAAGTATGGCGGTGATGGCGTTGCAACGTTCTGGTCGCGATGCACAGCGGGTGTTACTGATTGCAATGTTGGATACACCAAGTCTTTTTTCGTTTTTGAATTGTAGCCTGTAATCTTGCAGTAGCAAAAATAACAGTCTTCAGTGTAATTCTGAGGATCTCTCCATAACACAGGCGATATGAGATTAAAAGTATTGTTCTTCCCTTTTGACCACTTTCGAAGTTCACGAACGCACGTCACACAAATTTTATGTGGGACCCACTGTTTATCTTGATTGGCAATTGTTACACCGTAATACATATTGTAAGTGATACTTATAAATTCGGTAATATTATGCCACAAACGTAGCAGAAATGGTCCGGAGAATTTAAACACTTTCGCGACGACATTTTTCAAGCAAATACTAACGATTTAAGTTAATTTCTATTAAAAAAAACATTAAGTTTACTAGAATGACGTATTTAGCAAATAGATAAAAAAAATATTTTTTTTTATTATAATGGTATGTCACTTAGTTAACTAAGTTATAGTAAAGTAATTATTTATGAGAACTTATTCATTAGTCTCTAATGCAACCATTCAGTGCGTTTTTTGTTTAATAAGAAACAGCTTAAATAAAATACGAATTAATAAGTAGGAACGCCTAGATAATTTTTGCAAAAAAAAAACGGTGATAAATAACTTTAAAACCTGACGTGATGGGATTTTTTATATATTTTTCTCGTTATCAGCGCCCCATAATCCATCTCAATCAATCATCAAAACTGAAAGGGGAAAACCATTGCCGACCTGTGTTATTAGAGTTTGTTTATTTCAAAATGCATGGCAACCCTGGCAGCTGGAGCTTTTGCTCAAATAATGTTAAGGCTAATGTTAAGCTCTCTTATTTTAATTCTTAAGGTTCGTAAGCTTTGTCTAGAATTTAAGTCGGCACTTATACCTGTGCGCTCGTCGTGGTAAGTTGCCTAGTAGATAGCAATAAAGAAATGAAAACTAATTCTTTCCTGTGTTTATCATTATCGATGTACACATTTATTCCAAGTTTAATCGGTTCACCCACATTCAAAGGCTTTTAAGCGACATTTCTTCCAAACAGAGTTCATAACAAGAGTTGGAATAAAAAAATTAGTACACTTGACAAACACTCTTAACCCTTCTGGAATATTGCCAAAGTCTTAAAAAAAACAAGTTCTATATGTTCCACCGCTTGTTAAGGATAACCAAACTTTTATTGTTAATGAGGAAAAAGCAAATATCTTCGCTGAAATATTCCACAATAACCACTGTGTACCGGAGAATATGGGAAGCCAATCTCATACAGAGATGGTCAACAACACAATCAGACAATTTAACTTGTACCCAGTAAATTCTATTTTTGTTGAGCTTGTCTCAGTAGACACAATAAAGTCTTTAATTAAAGAAATTCTACCAAGAAAATCTGCAGGTCTTGATGATATTAAAAATGTAATGATAAAACAGCTTCCTAACCTGGCTGTGAAGTATCTGTCTTTTATATTTAATTCTTGCTTGAAACTGTGCTATTTTCCTGATACGTGGAAAGTAGCAAAGATTATACCTATTGCAAACCCAGGTAAGCAGTTAAATAAGCCTGGTAGCTATCGTCCTATCAGTCTGCTAAGTAGTCTCAGTAAAATCTTTGAAAAAATTCTAAAAATCAAGCTATGGGATTTTTTGCAGGACAAAAGAATAATTCCAGAAGAACAATTTGTTAAGTATCTTGGAGTCATATTTGACAAAAAATTATTATTTAAAGATCATATCAATAACAGTATTACTAAATCCAACATAGTAAAAAAAATGCTTTACCCTCTGATCAATAGAAACTCCAAGCTTAGTAAGGAAAATAAAATAATAATTGTTAAAGTAAAAATGGCCCTTAATTTATCATGGCACTATTCTACAAAGATTCTTCACAAAAAAAAAATGTTAGTCTAATACAGTCTATGTCAGAAAATAGTTTAATACTTAATCTCTACCATCATAACTAACTATACTTTGAAATTATCCTGTATTTGTTATAATAATAAAAACTAGTATCGCCTGTGGTCGTAATTCGGCCATATCAAAACCGTTTTGTCTTTTTTTTTACTTTGTTGAGGAACGTTTAGCAATGATGAAAAACATCAAATTGAAAAATTCTTTTGGCTTATGCCATTTCAGAACTTATTTAACGTACTCTGTACGCCTTGTAATCAGAATCATTCATGAATACAAAATTAATGCAACTACATTTTTTTACCAATAAATTCGTGAAGATTAGCACCCATTTTCTGCTACTTAGAGATTAGAGAGGGAGATAAGCTCCCATTTTCTGATACTGACGCTCTGACGATATTAGTTGTTAGATGAATTAAAAACTACTACAAAAACCTTCGATTGAGAGAAAAAAAAAGATATTTTAAGCAAATAGCTTAGTTGTAAATACATTTATAAATACATTTATAGAGTTAATTAATAAACACTTACATTTACAAGTTTGATAAATAAATAAATTGAAAATTTAAAACAATGACTATATCGCACTGATTTAATTGAAGACAAAATTTTTCAAATAGTTGATTACGAATAATGAGTTGAAAATGTTTATATGTACAAATAATTTGAACAATTAATATAAATAATGATTATCTATATATTATTACTTACTTACTTACTTAGTTGGCGCTACAACCGTATGTCGGTCTAGGCCTCCTCTAAGAATTTGCGCCAGCCATTTCTGTCTTTCGCTTGCTGGCGCCAGTTGGAAATTCCAAGCTTCGTCAGGTTGTCCTCTACTTGGTCTTTTCAACGAAGATGCGGTCGTCCTCTTCTGCGTTGACCGCTGCTGGGTACCGAATCGAATGTTTTCTTCACTGGAGCATCGTCTTTCATGCGCTGAAAATTACCAAGCCAGCGAAGCCGCTCGATTTTAATGCGCTTGAATATGTCGAGGTCAGCGTACAGCTCATACAGTTCATCATTCCACCGTATTCGGTACTCGCCATTGACGCAGATTGGTCCATAGATCTTACGAAGAATCTCTCTCTCGAATGCTCATAAAGTCTTTTCATCTGAACTGCTCAGCGTCCAGGTTTGTGATGCATGAAGTAGGACGGGCATGATGAGCGATTTATAGAGTGTGATTTTCGTTCGTCGAGAGAGGGCTCTGCTTCTCAATTGTCTACTAAGCCCAAAGTAACACCTCTTGGCAAGAGCTATTCTTCGTTTGATCTCAATGCTGATGTCGTTGGTTGAGTTAATGCTGGATCCCAGATAAACGAAGTTCTTCACAACCTCGAAGGAGGTATTGTCAACTGTAACGTGGGTTCCAAGACGCTGGGACTGTTTGTTTGTTGACACCAAGTATTTCGTCTTATCTGCATTCACTGCCAGACCTATTCGGCTTGACTCTTTGTCTAATCTGGAAAATGCTGCACTGACTTCGCCCGTATTATGGCCAATGATATCGATGTCATCAGCATACGCAAGCAGCATAACACTCTTGTAGAATATTGTGCCACTACGTCTCAGATCAGCAGCTCGGATGATCTTTTCCATCATAAGGTTGAAAAATTCGCACGATAAAGAATCACCTTGTCTGAAACCTCGTTTGGTAATAAATGGTGGGGAGAGGTCCTTCCCAATTTTAACTGCGCTGCTGGTGTTGCTCAGTTTCATCCTGCAAAGTCGTATTAGTTTTGCAGGAATACCAAATTCAGACATGACGGAGTACAGGTGCTTCCTTATTGGGCTGTCTAAGGCGGCTTTGTAGTCGACAAAAAGATGGTGGGTGTCGACTTGTTTTTCTTGAGTCTTATCCAAGATTTGTCGTAGCGTGAAAATCTGGTCGATGGTGGACTTTCCAGGTCTGAAGCTACACTGATAAGGTCCGATCAGTTCGTTTACAATGGGCTTCAATCTTTCACATAAAACGCTCGACAGGACCTTATATGCGATATTAAGAAGACTTATCCCACGGTAATTGGCACAGATAGTGGGATCGCCTTTCTTGAGGATTGGGCAGAGCACACTGAGATTCCAATCGTTCGGAATGCATTCTTCCGACCATATTCTGCATAGAAGCTCGTGAATGCATTTAAGTAGAGCTTCACCTCCGTTTTTAAACAGCTCAGCAGGTAAGACATCAGCTCCCGCGGCTTTGTTATTTTTAAGCCGAGCTATAGCTGTCAGAACTTCATCATAGTAGGGCAGCGGAACCTCAACGCTGTCATCCAAAATTGGGGTTTCCGGAATATCATCTCTATTGTTGGGATTGTTATCAGCGTCGCCATTCAGAGGCTTGGAGAAGTGTTCCCTCCATAACGTCAGTGTACTCTGGATATCTATCACTAGATTCCCGTTTTCATCCTTGCAGGTAGAGGCCCCGTTATTAAAACCATCGGCAAGGCGTCTTATTTTTTCGAAAAATTTTCGGGCCTCATTCCTGTCACCATACATCTCAATCTTCTCCTGCTCGCGCTTTTCTGCCTCTCTTTTTTTCCGCCTTGAAAAAATGTCTCTCTTCCCTCCTCTTTTCTTTGTATCGCTCCTTAGCAGCACGCGTTACAACCGACTGCAGAGTGGCTTTGTAGGCGGCGTCTTTCTCTGCAGTAGCGCCGCGACACTCCTGGTCGTACCACTGGTTTCGGCGAGTGCGTTGGTAGCCAATCACCTCTTCAGCATCCGCACGCATGGAGTTGGAAATGTGTGTCCACTGCGTGCATATATCATCGATTGGAGGAGTGCTTTGAAGCAGGAGTGAGAGCCGAGTGGCGAAAGCATCGGCTGTCTGTTTCGATATATTATTACGCAACCAAAAAAATTGTGGTACCATTTTACCTGTGTTAGCGTCAACATATTCACATAAATCTTATACCGATGGAAGCTGTTTTTGAGTAGATGTGCAGAATATAGCTTTTATTCGAATCAGTTGTCATTAAAATACAGTGGCTCACAACGAAAGTCGGGCAGGCATTTCTTAGAACTTTCGCATTAATTTCAGAAATGAAAATGTATGAAGAATAACGCATTATATATTTTTCTCAAAACGTTATTTTTTGGTAAGCAAAATTAAACAGAAACATAATTAAAAAATTAGAACATAACGGTGAAACAAATTTAAATCGAAACAAACCTATAAAAACGAGCTCACATTGAAAGTCGGGCAAGTAAAGAAAAAAATGCAAATTTTGGTCCTTAAACCGTTTTATTTCTGCTTACAACTTTTTACTACTGTTGGAATAGTTTCAGTCAAACGCAAAGCTTAAAAAAATAAACATTTCTCGAAAGTGAATCAATCAACACTGGCAGAATGGCAGATCGTGATAGGTTATTATTTGAAAGGAAAATCCGAGCCTTTAATTTCACAAATCGCCTTAAAAAGTAAATCAACAGTGCACGATATAATCAAGCATTATATACAAGATAAGAGAATATGCAATAAAAAACGTACAGAAGATAAAAATAAACTAAGCTCCAAAGATGAAAGGTATTTTTTTAAAAAATAATAAAATACCCATTTTTATTTGCTCTAAAACTAGAGGTCATGTTAAAACTCAATTTGAAAAAGAGTGTACACTCAGAAACAATTTGAAGAGTTTTGAGAAAAAATGTTTAAATTGAGGAGTAGCACGAAAAAAGCACTGTATTAGAAAGAAAAATGTAATAGAACGCCCCAATTTCGTGCATGAGCAGATGACCAAAGACTTTCTATTCTGGAGCAAGGTTAATAAAACAGAAAACATAAGGATCCTAAGCAATTTTAAACAATAAACTTTTAGTACAGGTTTTGCTTACCGATGAGAGTTTATTTAATTTCTATGGTTCAAATGGAAAGCGAAAACCGAATGAAGAATTAAGCAATAAAAATTGTAAACATACGATTAAGAATGGTACAGGATCAGTCATGGTTTGGGGCTGCGTCTGATGTTGGAAGGATTCATTTTATTGAAGGTATAACGGACAAAAATATGTTCCTTGACATTCTCATGGCGCAAGTAAAAGAAAGTGCGGGCAAAAAAAGAATTGCAGATAATTTTTAGTCTTACCAAGACAATGACCCGAAACATAAGACGCTCTTGGTAAAGAATTGTGTACTTAATATTTGTCGAAATGTCATAAAAACAACCTCAGGCCCAGATTAAAATGTTATAGAACATCTATGAGATGAACTTGAACCCTGAGTGCAGTATCAGAGATGGGCAACTAAAGATCCAATCCTAAAAAAAAGTATCCTAAGTGAAGAGTTTAATCAGATTGGAGCTGAAGTTTTTAAAAATTTGGTTGCACACATTTCAAAAAAGCTGCAGGCAGTCATATAAGAAAAAGGATTGGCAACAAAATATTAAATTCTTAGTTTTAGCATTGAATTCCTTATCTGCCCGACTTTCAATGTGAGCTCGTTTTGAAAGCTTTGGTTTGATTAAATTTTGTTTTACCGTTATGTTCTAATTTTTTAACTATGTTTTTGTTTAATTTTGCAGACCAATAAACAACGTTTTGAAAAATATTTACTCCAAGTTTCTTCAATCATCTTCATTTCTGAAACCAATGCGAAAGTGCTAAGAAATGCCTGCCCGACTTTCTTTGTGAGCCACTGTAGGTAAAACTAAGTGAATGTAAAACCTTTTTTCCCAATTGGGTATACAGCTCTGTTGAACATCGTTGCTGCAGCATTCACAAGAGTTGCGTTGCATTGGTGTTGTTGCTTTTTCTGAATTACTCTATCCTCGAACTTATAGCTTAAACAGAATGAAGTTGCCGCCGCGTCAAAGTCAAGAAAATTACGATGAAAAGGTGTTTACGTGTAAACAAAATTGTTTAATAGATATAAAAACAATAAAATTATTATCATATGTGATAATTGTGGAATAAAATGTAGCTTTATTTGATTATATTAAGATCGAAATTGAATTGAATTGATGAATTGAATTTTTGCAGTGAAAACTTCTTTAGACGCATTGAGTGGACGAAAATCTTTGCTTCACGACACCCTTGCTCACGACATGACACCTGCAAATTAAGAAACATTCCATATTTTAGAATTTTTAGTCGTATTGGAGTAAAATTAGTAGTTCTGTTTGTATAGTAAAAATTTGCCACACCCACTTTTATCGCCCACAAATCAATAAAAATGCTATATATCAGACGGTGATGGTCGTATTAGACTTCAATTTCGTAGTTAAGTTTGTGTGGTTATTGTCGACAACTGTACTGAAAATGGACATGGTCGTACTATATATAAGTTAAATTAAATTGAATTAATTTGGTTTAAAAAAAATATTTTTTGGGAGCGAGCTCCTTTAATTCTCTAGATTCAAATTAAGACTAACTTAACAATTATTAAATATCTTAAAGCTAGCCCTGCCGTCGCTGCTGATATCACCGTCGCTGCTCGCTGCTGCCGTTCCTTGATGTCGTTTTGTCGGCGCGTGTGTCTAGTCAGCAAAAACAATGGGAACATACTTTTGATGAGTTTCGCAAGACGAAATACGAAACTTTTGTTTTTCAGTGGCGGACGATTTTGTATCGTCAGGGTTTTAGTATTAAGAGTGTTCACTACTCCCCCCCTAAATTTCGAACGTCCTCGTTTGAAACAGAGGGTTTATTGAAGGTTTTATTTAACCCTTCTATCGCTGTGCTGGATAATTGTAGGTTTGGGGAGTTATTTTTTCCTGTTGAGATGATAAGTTTCCTATTTTTACGTAGTAAGCATTGGTAAAAACAGATAATGGTGACAAGGATAAATATTGTTGAGCCTAGTCCAAGATTCAGGCCTATTTTAGTTTCTTCGTCCTCCTGGAGTAGACTGATGAAATTGGAGTTGTTAGCTTGTAGCTCTTTCATCATTTGTAGTGAAAGTATTTCTTCAATGTGGTTGGGTTCGGATGAAGGCTGTAACACTGCTGGTAGTGGTTTACTTGCCGATATTTCTGCATTATAGAATGTATTTTCGTCTATTTTGATGCTGGCGTTGTGGTAGTGTATGATGAATGTTCTATTTAGGCTAACGGATTCTTCATCAATTATTGCATGACCATTGGAATCTGTTCAAAAATATTATTCCAGGTGATATTTCCTCAATTCCTGGTATATGCTGGTTGTTGACTTCGGTGCAATTAGGTGGACGACTTTGCAGCAGATTTGCTATGCAAGTATCGTTATTCAAATTGACTAAGCTACTCATTGGGCATATTTTCAAATTATTATATGTTTTACAGTTTTCTTTTATTCCAAATAGATCTTTTTCACATGAAAGCGTTGAATCAAAATTTATTTTATTTATTCTCATTAATTTCTTTACTGCCCTAATTTTTATCGCTTTACATATGCGATTTTCAACTGTTGGTAAACTTATTATTTATTATGTAAATTATACAATTATTATTTGACGCAATTTTAATTTCCGAAAATTCAAACGCTTCATCTATATTTATAAATGGTATATTTTCATTGCTTTTTACTTTTTTAGCTAGATTAATTTCATTATTTGATAATATGAAAGAATTTATAATATTGGCTTTTGCCCAGTGAATGGCATAAGCAACATTCACGATTTCTTCTTTAATTATTTCTAACTTATATCTTAATTCTAAAAATAATTAATTTCTAATTTCATTATCGTCTTTTAACATTTTCGTAATATTATTTGTAATGTTTGAAATTTCGTTAATTCTCTTTAAGCCTGTTAATTTTTAGTTGATTATTGTTATTTTCTAATACATTATTTAATTTCTCTTCTACAATGCTATGGTCATGGTGGTCAGGACTTCCTGCAATCCATTTCCATGCACTGCCTAAAAAATCAAGTGATCTTTTGTTTTTCTTATTAATTCTTTAATTCTTGATATAGGAGTTTATTTGGGATATCATGAGGATAATAAAGGGGTAATGTGGGTTTTTGGTCGTGCCTGTACTTGTTTGCTGTTGCTTCAATATTGTTAGTCATTTCAATATATTTGTCAATATCAATTTCATGTACTATTTTAAAAGTTCCCGTTTGTAATTTTGCGGTTCCTTCTTTTATTGTGACTAGCTGTGAATTGGTGTAGTCTAGGATCTGTACTTCTGTAGTACATATAGGAACGAGGAGGCTGAAAAAGAAATTGTGTGTTTAATATGAAGGATAGGAATTGGATTTTAGTTTCGTATTCGACTTTTGTGTATTACTTGATTTTTTTCGGTTAACACCGTGCTATTTCTATCTTCTTTTACTATTTCCTTAGTGTATGGTTTCGATAAATAACTAAAAAAAATAACCTGTCCTAGGAGATACGTTTTTGGTTCCTGTTTATTTTTATTATGGTATTCGATATCTTTCTTCTGTTTGTTTGCTAATTTTTCTATGTTGTCTTGTCTTGTTTTTTCTATGTCGTCGGGAGTAAACGATACGTTTCTATTAAAATATAAGTCAACTGGTCGTTTTCACGTAACTGAGTGAATTGTATGATTGTACTCTGATACTGAACGTTCTAAGAGTTCCTCAAAATTTCTGTGCCCTCCATTTTCTTTAATACAGCGCATTATTTAGGTAATTGTCGAATGGAATCGTTCTACTTGTCCATTCGCTTGACTCCTATATGGTGGCGTAGTATAAACTTCTATTCCTAGTTCGTCCTGCATCATAAATTTAATTGTGGCGGAATTCAGTGAAGGTTCATTGTCTATAACTATTAGTTTGGGTACACCAAAGTAAAATATGATGTCTCTTAGAGGTCTTCTAACATCTTCTATTGCTCTACTGACTAACATTTTTGTTTGCGCATATTTACTAAATTTGTCCAATGCTGTCATGACTATTTTTCCCTCGGTTAAAAATATATCTATATGGACAGTGTGACCGGGAAAGGTCGGTAATGGCGTTTCATTTATTCTTGGCTGATTTGGATGTCTCTCGTACTTGTTTTCTTTACATGTGTTGCAATTTACTATTACTCGTTTGATTTAATAAAATAATGCTTCTCTAATATTTGAATTTTGTTTTCTGTTGCGTTTCTGTGTGCTCGTTTGTGAAATTCTAATATGATATTTTCTTGGTCCTGCTCTCTTGTAACATCTTCAACTAATTTTTGCGTATAGCGAGCCTTACAACTACTAAAGTGTTGGGGATAAAAGTTTTGAATAATACCCATTATTCTTTCTTCTGTGTGAATTCCATTAATGACGGATGGATTAAGATATCGTTTTAAATGGGAAATAAGGATATGTTCATTATATTGTGGTTCTGTTATAATGTGTCTATGAAATGTTGCATATACTATCTTAAATTGGTATGTTGACGCTTCATCCTGTTTGAAAAATATTTGGTTCTAGAAAACATTAATGGGGACTTCTGTACATGGGATTAAATTGTGTGACGAGCTTTCGTCGCTATGAATGGTTGGAGTAAGTGAATTTATCTGAATGGGTATCCTTGATAGTGCGTCTGCTACTACGTTAGCGTCTCCTGGCTTATATTTGAATTCATAGTTATATTCTCCTCGCAAAAGAGCAGTAAGCGGTTTAACGATCTTCGCGTAGTCCTTAATAAATCTTCGGTAATAACCGGACATTCCCAAAAATGATCGCAGTTCTTTTAAATTTTTGGGTATCGGAAAGTTCTTAACTGCTTCTACTTTCTTTGTATTAGTTTTGATTCCTTCAGCACTAACCACATAACCTAAAAATTCTACTTCATTTTTCAAAAAAACGCACTTGTCCAACTGGATCTTCATGTTAGCTCTTTCTAATGTTTCAAACACCAGCTCTAGATTATGCAAATGCTCCTCCTCATTTTTGCCGAATATTATTACGTCGTCTATATAGACGTAACATCTTTTGCCTATATGTTGTCGGAGGATGTCATCTAACGCTCTTTGAAATGTAGAGGGCGCATTTTTGAGCCCAAAGGGAAGGCGTAGAAATTCGTATTTCCCGTTGTTTACGGAAAATGCCGTCTTTTCTACGTCTGATTCACGAAGGAGTATCTGATGGAATCCGCTTTTTAAATCGATTACTGTAAACAATTTGTTTTCTCCAAGATTTGCAAGAACCTCATTGATTTCTGGTATGGGGTATCTATCGGGTATGGTTACAGAATTTAGTTTTCGGTAGTCGATTACCATGCGATATTTCTTCTCGCCGGAGGTGTCCATTTTTTTGTCGACTATCCACACGGGAGAGTTATATGGGGATTTGGATTTCCTTATTATGCCATTGGCAAGAAGATCTTCCACTTGGCGTTCAACTTCTCCTTTTAATGCCATTGGGTAAGGGTATGGCTTAGAATAAATTGGAGTATCGGAAGTGGTGCGAATTTCGCCTTTAACTAATGTAGTGTATGTGAGTTTTTCATCGGGGTCGGCAAATAAATTGGGGCATTTTCTAATAATGTTATTTAATTTATGCTGTTGTGCAGATGATAAATGTGGTAACTTTATGAAAACTGTATTAACTTCTTGTGCAGTTCTTTGTTCTAAAGGTATTTTAATATTTGGGAATAATATCATGTAGTTTTTATCAGTATGAATTGTGGCCTTAAGTTCCTTTAAAGTATCATTTCCTATTATTCCGGAAAGAGGATAACGTGGGTAAAATATAAAATTTCAATTTATTTGTTTTTGGTCCAAAAATATTCAAGTATGTGTGGTAATTTATTTCTATGTCTCCTGCTAACAAAAACAAAGAAACTTCTCACGAGGCTGTGAAGAAGTCTTTACACAAAAAAGGAGTAAATGATATGCTCAGCAGATGGATATGCCAAATGCTTAGCACTAGAACTGCAGAAACAAAAGTGGGCAACACCACTATAAGAATCAAAACAACAAAAGGCTGCCCACAAGGCGGAGTCCTTTCTCCACTGCTGTGGAGTCTTGTTGTGGACGAATTATTAACGATGCTAACCGAGAATGGCATAAAATGTCAAGGTTACGCAGACGACATCGCCTTAATAGCGAGAGGAAAGTTCGAGGATACACTCTGTAACCTGATACAGAGAGGACTGTCAGTAACAAAGGAGTGGTGCAACACAGTGGGATTAAGTATCAACCCAGCGAAAACCACCATAGTACCTTTTACTAACAAAAGAAGCCTGCCAAACCTCCGAACAATGAGAATGGATGGCACTGAAATTCCCTTCAAAGGAGAAGTAAAGTATCTGGGACTTACACTAGATTCAAAGCTTCTCTGGAGAAGACATGCAGAGGTAACTATAAACAAAGCAACGCGCGCACTCATGGTATGTAGGAGCCTGGCGGGGAAAAGCTGGGGTTGTAACCCAACAATTCTCCGTTGGATGTATGTATACCATGATGGTGAGACCCATCCTCACCTATGGTGCAATAGCATGGGCTGAGAGAACCAAGCTAACCACAATGAGGAATATGCTAACAAAGGTCCAGAGACTGGCCTGTGTATGCATCACAGGGGCCATGAGGACATGCCCTACAGCAGCACTAGAAGTATTTCTGGACCTAACACCCTTACACCTTGTCATAGAGGGAGTAGCCAAGTGAACCCTGTTGTGCATTGCAAAAGAGGGGACAGGTTTAGGTAAAACTATCAGCAGTAGAGAGAAGGAGAATATTGCAAAGCACACTCCCTACATCGATCTACCAAGAGACGATATAGTAAAAAGGTATAACTTCGAAAAACACTTCGGAATTAAGCTTAGTACCAAGAAAGAGTGGGACAGCGAGATAATATCGCAAGTCAAGAAACCACACAGTATAGCATGGTATACAGATGGGTCCAAGAATTTGTAGGCGCAGGGGTGTACGGGCCAAGAACCAAGCACTTTGAACCTATGGGGACAACACCCAGTATCTTCCAAGCGGTAATCCTAGCAATACAGCTGTGTGCACAATTCAATCTGGACCGTAAATACAAAGGTCAGGATATAGTTGTGATGTCAGATAGCCAAGCAGCAATCAAAGCATTAGCGTCCTGCGAGATATCATCGAGAATAACATGGGAATGCCTAACAAAACTCAACGAACTAGGCAAGAATAACACTGTTACTATACTTTGGGTCCCAGGACACAAAGGAATACAGGGTAACGAAGAAGCCCATCGGCGAAGAAGCCCCTCGGATGGTCTGGCGCGACAGGGTGCAGCCACAAAATTTATAGGACCAGAACCATTCTGCGAATTAGGCACACACTCTATAAAAGAAGAACTAAGAAGGGAGGAGAGGCATAAACGTTCAAACCTTTGGAAAAGCCTCCCAAAGCTAAGACAATCCAAATTGCTCCTCAGAGATTTTAACACTCGGAGAGCAAAATTGTGCATAAGCTTAGGCAAACCGAATCTTAGGATTTTAACGGGGTTCCTTACAGGACACTGTAAACTCAAATACCACCTGATGAAATTGGGCATAGAGACCGATAGTAACTGCCGTTTCTGTGAACAAACTGCGACGCCGTGGCTCGCAGACATAAATTAGCACTGGGGAATTATGAGCTGAGTCTAGAGCAGGTTTCATCCCTTGAACCTAAGAATATTCTCAAATTCATTAGAGAAATAGGGCTGGATGAAATTCTGTAATCCGCAAATCCAGCGGAGCTTTGAGAAGGAGGTACAATAGATCTCATTTAGGTCGCAGTACGCATCTCCACCACACAACATTAACATTAACATGTCTCCTGCTACTGAACTAACTTTAAAAGGGGTTTATTCTTAATAAAATTCCTAATCCTTGTAGATTGAATATAATTTTTGTTTCACCCTGTGTCAATTAAAAATTCTATCTTGTCTCCACTTCTAGTTGTGTACTCAAAACATGGGAGTGAAGACGGACTTATTCTAAAAAATTAACATTATCTTTATCGGAAAAAATATTATTTGGATCATCGTTAGGTTGAATATTGCTTTCTTGTTCATCATTCGGACAATATGCATAAAAATCAAATTCGTTGTCATTATCTGATTAAATTGGATATCCTGTGTCTAAATTCGGATAATAATTTGGACAATTTGCATTATAATCGAATTCATTGTTGTTACCTGCCTCAATTGGGTTGCCTGTGTTCAGGTAATAATTTCGCTGTATTTTATTCGGTGGCGGGTGCGTCATATGACTGACTCTTGGACGCTTTTGAGGAAAGTTTTGCTGTGGCCTATTCTGATAATTCACCTGTCTTGTTTGTATCGAACTATCAATATCCATTGGGACCGGTGGCTTTGGTGGTAAGTTCGGTCGATTATTGAATCCAGCTTGATATGTTTGGAAATGTTGATTATTTCGAAAACTTTTGTAATTTGGTTGTGATGATTAATTTTGTTGGAAGGGGTTAGGTCGATTAAAGTTAAATCTATTGTTGAACTGATTGAAGTGTTGTTGAGGTCTATGGAAACGTGGGGGAGGAGGTGGAGCGTAGCTTAGCTCTGGATAAAAACGTTGCCCTTTAAAATTTATTGGTTGTCGTGGAGGTCGTGGAGGTCGTGGAGGCGTTGACATGTTAGCAAGGTGCCTGTTTGCGCTATGCGCATAATTCAACCTGAAAGTCATATTTTCTAACTTTTGACATAGGTGCAGTGCCTGTGGCAAGGTAGCTGGTTCACGAATACTCAGTAATCGTGGCAAGTCGCCATTAAGCCCACGGATAAATAAGGCGTCCAGTGCCTTCTCTCTATAAGAGTTGGTCATGGCACGGATTGCTTCTTCGCTAATGTCAAGGCATGCTATTCTATCTAGGATCAGCGAAAGATGCTGATAAACTATTTAATAAAATGTCGCTACATCATGGTGACGTTGAGTCAAGGTCGTTAATTGGTACTCAAGTGTACCTATATCCCGCTTGTCGGAATAATGTAGGATCAGGCATTTCCTAATCTGAGGCCAATCTAATGGAGTCCGGTAAAACTCGGTCTATTGATTTTTCAATATTGAGAATTCGGTCTACTGATTTGCGCCAGGAGTTAAATTCTCCTGGTCGGCTGGAAAATTCCCTCAAACCTTTTACCATGTCTGGAATCCTATCAAGTTCGTTGATGTTTGTCGTGGTTACTGTCATTTCTGAGTCGCGTATGTTCCGATCGTCACTGTTGGTCATGCGATTCATAACTTGCTGGACTATTTCCTGAATAAGTTGATTGTCGGATAGTTGGGCGTTTGTTTGGAAAATTTGTGGAGGATTTGGTTGTTGGAAATTTGGTTGGGAATTTTGGAGAGGATTCGGTTGGGTAGTTTGTTGATCATTTCCAATTGCTAATCTCCTAACTCCCTCTAGGATTTCCTCTTCCATTTTTATAGATGTATTTTTTATGAGTATTTATATATTTATATATAGATGTAAATATTTTTGTATATTTTTTATAAAATATAGTTTATATATTTTATATTTTTATAGAATGGTTCAATAATATTTAATAAATTTTTTGTTTCAATTTCCTCTCAATAAAAATTTTCTAATTTCTTCACTTATATTCATTTGATCAAAAAGATTTTTTTTTTATTTAATTCTCCTAATTCTAATTTTCAATTAAATTTTCTCATGGAAATTTTTTTTTTCCAATTTGCTTTTACTAATTTTAAACACTATTAATCTTTAATTGATTTTTCTTATAAGATTCTTAAAAATTTTCAACAAATTTCCCTTATGAGATAGTTATTCAATTTTCTTTAATTAATTACTCTTGTTAGATATTCAGATTTTAAGCACTTTTTAAGTTAATTTTTCTTATTGAATTCGTTCTTCAAATTTTCTTTAAAAAAATAAAAAAATTTATTTTTAAGAAATTTACATAAAATAAATTACCGCTAATCTTAACATTACTTCCAGCGGTGGTCTCCTGGGGTTGTTATGTATGTTGGCTCTGATCCGTTGTGATGATGAATCTACTTGGGGGCCTTCTAACTGTTTAATTTCCAAGATCTCCAATTAGTGCGCTTGCTTAATGGTTTTTATTTTCAACCATTTTCTGGAGTGTTTCAATTTTAATGTGCACAGTTTGTTGGTTTACTTTTAATTTTCAACCTTTTTATGAACTTAACTTTTTTTTGTTTTGTTAGGTGTGCAGTTTTTCGTTAGTTAACTTTTTATTTTCAACTATTTCACGATTTAAACTTTCTCACTTTTAAAACTGTGCGATTTTTCGTTAGTTTACTTTTTATTTTCAACTATTTCACGATTTAGACTTTCTCACTTTTACAACTGTGCGGTTTTTCGTTAGATTACTTTTTATTTTCAACTATTTCACGAACTTGAATTTTTATCACTCTTACAAACGCACTATTAACGCTGGTCCCTGCTCGGGCGCCAGTTAAATTAAATTGAATTAATTTGGTTTAAAAAAAATATTTTTTGGGAGCGAGCTCCTTTATTTCTTTAGATTCAAATTAAGACTAACTTAACAATTATTAAATATCTTAAAGCTAGCCCTGCCGTCGCTGCTGATATCACCGTCGCTGCTCGCTGCTGCCGTTCCTTGATGTCGTTTTATCGGCGCGTGTGTCTAGTCAGCAAAAACAATGGGAACATACTTTTGATGAGTTTCGCAAGACGAAATAAGAAACGTTTGTTTTTCAGTGGCGGACGATTTTGTGTCGTCAGGGTTTTAATATTAAGAGTGTTAACTTATATACACCCTTTTTTAAGAAATCAATATAATTCTGGAATTGTAGACTATTTTATAGTTAAATTTTGTATGTAGGTGCTATGGGTCTAAGAGGCGCCCACTATATAAATAAATATTACCATGCCTACTTTTCACGCCAAACAATATAAATAGAAATGAAATGGTGTTCGTTGCCCTTTGATGCACTTAAAAACGGCTCAACTAGCACCTACATACAAAATTTAACTATAAAATAGTCTACAATTCCAGAATTATAATGATTTCTTAAAAAAGGGCGTATATATATAGTACGACCATGTCCATTTTCAGTACAGTTGTCGACAATAACCACACAAACTTAACTACAAAATTGAAGTCTAATACGACCATCACCGTCTGAAATATAGCATTTTTATTGATTTGTGGGCGATAAAGTGGATGTGGCAAATTTTTACTACACAAATAGAACTACTAATTTTACTCCAATACGACTAAAAATTCTGAAATATGGAATGTTTCTTAATTTGCAGGTGTCATGTCGTGAGCAAGGGTGTCGTGAAGCAAAGATTTTCGTCCACTCAATGCGTCTAAAGAAGTTTTCACTGCAAAAATTCAATTCATCAATTCAATTCAATTTCGATCTTAATATAATCAAATAAAGCTACATTTTATTCCACAATTATCACATATGATAATAATTTTATTGTTTTTATATCTATTAAACAATTTTGTTTACACGTAAACACCTTTTCATCGTAATTTTCTTGACTTTGACGCGGCGGCAACTTCGCGGCGGCAACTTTCTGTTTAAGCTATAAGTTCGAGGATAGAGTAATTCAGAAAAAGCAACAACACCAATGCAACACAACTCTTGTGAATGCTGCAGCAACGATGTTCAACAGAGCTGTATACCCAATTGGGAAAAAAGGTTTTACATTCACTTAGTTTTACCTACAGTGGCTCACAAAGAAAGTCGGGCAGGCATTTCTTAGCACTTTCGCATTGGTTTCAGAAATGAAGATGATTGAAGAAACTTGGAGTAAATATTTTTCAAAACGTTGTTTATTGGTCTGCAAAATTAAACAAAAACATAGTTAAAAAATTAGAACATAACGGTAAAACAAAATTTAATCAAACCAAAGCTTTCAAAACGAGCTCACATTGAAAGTCGGGCAGATAAGGAATTCAATGCTAAAACTAAGAATTTAATATTTTGTTGCCAATCCTTTTTCTTATATGACTGCCTGCAGCTTTTTTGAAATGTGTGCAACCAAATTTTTAAAAACTTCAGCTCCAATCTGATTAAACTCTTCACTTAGGATACTTTTTTTTAAGATTGGATCTTTAGTTGCCCATCTCTGATACTGCACTCAGGGTTCAAGTTCATCTCATAGATGTTCTATAACATTTTAATCTGGGCCTGAGGTTGTTTTTATGACATTTCCACAAATATTAAGTACACAATTCTTTACCAAGAGCGTCTTATGTTTCGGGTCATTGTCTTGGTAAGACTAAAAATTATCTGCAATTCCTTTTTTGCCCGCACTTTCTTTTACTTGCGCCATGAGAATGTCAAGGAACATATTTTTGTCCGTTATACCTTCAATAAAATGAATCCTTCCAACATCAGACGCAGCCCCAAACCATGACTGATCCTCCACCATTCTTAATCGTATGTTTACAATTTTTATTGCTTAATTCTTCATTCGGTTTTCGCTTTCCATTTGAACCATAGAAATTAAATAAACTCTCATCGGTAAGCAAAACCTGTACTAAAAGTTTATTGTTTAAAATTGCTTAGGATCCTTATGTTTTCTGTTTTATTAACCTTGCTCCAGAATAGAAAGTCTTTGGTCATCTGCTCATGCACGAAATTGGGGCGTTCTATTATATTTTTCTTTCTAATACAGTGCTTTTTTCGTGCTACTCCTCAATTTAAACTTTTTTTCTCAAAACTCTTCAAATTGTTTCTGAGTGTACACTCTTTTTCAAATTGAGTTTTAACATGACCTCTAAAACTTTTAGAGCAAATAAAAATGGGTATTTTATTATTTTTTAAAAAAATACCTTTCATCTTTGGAGCTTAGTTTATTTTTATCTTCTGTACGTTTTTTATTGCATATTCTCTTATCTTGTATATAATGCTTGATTATATCGTGCACTGTTGGTTTACTTTTTAAGGCGATTTGTGAAATTAAACGCTCGGATTTTCCTTTCAAATAATAACCTATCACGATCTGCCATTCTGCCAGTGTTGATTGATTCACTTTCGAGAAATGTTTATTTTTTTAAGCTTTGCGTTTGACTGAAGCTATTCCAACAGTAGTAAAAAGTTGTAAGCAGAAATAAAACGGTTTAAGGACCAAAATTTGCATTTTTTTTCTTTACTTGCCCGACTTTCAATGTGAGCTCGTTTTTATAGGTTTGTTTCGATTTAAATTTGTTTCACCGTTATGTTCTAATTTTTTAATTATGTTTCTGTTTAATTTTGTTTACCAAAAAATAACGTTTTGAAAAAAATATATATTGCGTTATTCTTCATACATTTTCATTTCTGAAATCAATGCGAAAGTTCTAAGAAATGCCTGCCCGACTTTCGTTGTGAGCCACTGTATCTTAATGACAACTGATTCGAATAAAAGCTATATTCTGCACATCTACTCAAAAACAGCTTCCATCGGTATAAGATTTATGTGAATATGTTGACGCTAACACAGGTAAAATGGTACCACAATTTTTTTGGTTGCGTAATAATATATCGAAACAGACAGCCGATGCTTTCGCCACTCGGCTCTCACTCCTGCTTCAAAGCACTCCTCCAATCGATGATATATGCGCGCAGTGGACACACATTTCCAACTCCATGCGTGCGGATGCTGAAGAGGTGATTGGCTACCAACGCACTCGCCGAAACCAGTGGTACGACCAGGAGTGTCGCGGCGCTACTGCAGAGAAAGACGCCGCCTACAAAGCCACTCTGCAGTCGGTTGTAACGCGTGCTGCTAAGGAGCGATACAAAGAAAAGAGGAGGGAAGAGAGACATTTTTTCAAGGCGGAAAAAAAGAGAGGCAGAAAAGCGCGAGCAGGAGAAGATTGAGATGTATGGTGACAGGAATGAGGCCCGAAAATTTTTCGAAAAAATAAGACGCCTTGCCGATGGTTTTAATAACGGGGCCTCTACCTGCAAGGATGAAAACGGGAATCTAGTGATAGATATCCAGAGTACACTGACGTTATAGAGGGAACACTTCTCCAAGCCTCTGAATGGCGACGCTGATAACAATCCCGCCAATAGAGATGATATTCCGGAAACCCCAATTTTGGATGACAGCGTTGAGGTTCCGCTGCCCGACTATGATGAAGTTCTGACAGCTATAGCTCGGCTTAAAAATAACAAAGCCGCGGGAGCTGATGTCTTACCTGCTGAGCTGTTTAAGAACGGAGGCGAAGCTCTACTTAAATGCATTCACGAGCTTCTATGCAGAATATGGTCGGAAGAATGCATTCCGAACGATTGGAATCTCAGTGTGCTCTGCCCAATCCTCAAGAAAGGCGATCCCACTATCTGTGCCAATTACCGTGGGATAAGTCTTCTTAATATCGCATATAAGGTCCTGTCGAGCGTTTTATGTGAAAGATTGAAGCCCATTGTAAACGAACTGATCGGACCTTATCAGTGTAGCTTCAGACCTGGAAAGTCCACCATCGACCAGATTTTCACGCTACGACAAATCTTGGATAAGACTCAAGAAAAACAAGTCGACACCCACCATCTTTTTGTCGACTACAAAGCCGCCTTAGACAGCCCAATAAGGAAGCACCTGTACTCCGTCATGTCTGAATTTGGTATTCCTGCAAAACTAATACGACTTTGCAGGATGAAACTGAGCAACACCAGCAGCGCAGTTAAAATTGGGAAGAACCTCTCCCCACCATTTATTACCAAACGAGGTTTCAGACAAGGTGATTCTTTATCGTGCGAATTTTTCAACCTTATGATGGAAAAGATCATCCGAGCTGCTGATCTGAGACGTAGTGGCACAATATTCTACAAGAGTGTTATGCTGCTTGCGTATGCTGATGACATCGATATCATTGGCCAAAATACGCGCGAAGTCAGTGCAGCATTTTCCAGATTAGACAAAGAGTCAAGCCGAATAGGTCTGGCAGTGAATGCAGATAAGACGAAATACTTGGTGTCAACAAACAAACAGTCCCAGCGTCTTGGAACCCACGTTACAGTTGACAATACCTCCTTCGAGGTTGTGAAGAACTTCATTTATCTGGGATCCAGCATTAACTCAACCAACGACATCAGCATTGAGATCAAACGAAGAATAGCTCTTGCCAAGAGGTGTTACTTTGGGCTTAGTAGGCAATTGAGAAGCAGAGCCCTCTCTCGACGAACGAAAATCACACTCTATAAATCGCTCATCATGCCCGTCCTACTTTATGCATCACAAACCTGGACGCTGAGCAGTTCAGATGAAAAGACTTTATGAGCATTCGAGAGAGAGATTCTTCGTAAGATCTATGGACCAATCTACGTCAATGGCGAGTACCGAATACGGTGGAATGATGAACTGTATGAGCTGTACGCTGACCTCGACATATTCAAGCGCATTAAAATCGAGCGGCTTCGCTGGCTTGGTAATTTTCAGCGCATGAAAGACGATGCTCCAGTGAAGAAAACATTCGATTCGGTACCCAGCAGCGGTCAACGCAGAAGAGGACGACCGCATCTTCGTTGAAAAGACCAAGTAGAGGACAACCTGACGAAGCTTGGAATTTCCAACTGGCGCCAGCAAGCGAAAGATAGAAATGGCTGGCGCAAATTCTTAGAGGAGGCCTAGACCGACATACGGTTTTAGCGCCAACTAAGTAAGTAAGTAAGTAATAATATATAGATAATCATTATTTATATTAATTGTTCAAATTATTTGTACATATAAACATTTTCAACTCATTATTCGTAATCAACTATTTGAAAAATTTTGTCTTCAATTAAATCAGTGCGATCTAGTCATTGTTTTAAATTTTTAATTTATTTATTTATCAAACTTGTAAGTATAAGTGTTTATTAATTAACTCTATAAATGTATTTATATATGTATTTACAACTAAGCTTTTTGCTTAAAATATATTTTTTTCTCTCAATCGAAGGTTTTTGTAGTAGTTTTTCTTTCGCTTCAATTATTTTTACTAAGCACAGTAAATTTCATATTTCTTTAATCATAAGTATATTCATAATACTATAGATGTAATGTGTAAATCACAAATCTCTTTATATATTTATTAAAAAAAAATTACGACTTGTAATATTATACTACTTTAAATAAAGATTCATTCTATAATTATTTCACTCTTACATATATACAGCATTATACTCTTATTAGCAAATACCCACTGCTTCGCCTGCGATAAAAATATTAAATTCCATGTTAAAATTTAAATCTTAAAATGGAAGTATTTAGTTGCATTAAAACAAATTCAAAATATAAAAATCATTGTGTTTGTTTTGTTTAATTATGAAAAAATGGTATATATATTAAGAAATTACTTTTTTTAATTTGAATAACTTATTTTAACGGTAATTGATGACATAAATTTATCTGGCTTTCTTTTTTTCACTTTTGAAAAAGTCCTGCATAATAGCGTTATAAAAAAATTAGGTAAAAAATTTTTAAAACTTGTAATCAAAAATATAATATTTTACATATATTCTGAAAAGAAATATATTCTTCTTAAATTGTTGTAGTTAATCGGCCTTCTTCAGTTATTAATTGTTGTTATTGGGCTTCGGCCAGACAACAATTCTTCTTAAATTTAAAAAACCCGTTATAATGACATCAAACTTTTGGCGATATCTCAAAAACTATAAACTTTCTCAATGCATAACAATGCATTCTTGTATGGACAGTCGTTGATTAATAAAATTAACGGTAATTTTCTTTTATTTTCGGAAATATTTTGTACGGATATTAGGTATGTTTTGAAAAAACCTGTTATTATGACATTAAAATTCTTGCGATATCTCAAAACTATAGATTTTCTCAGTATAACTCATAAGCCTCATAATGAGAAAAAAACGATTGAAATTTTATGTTTTGATTTAGCAAGCAAACATTTCCTAATCGATTTTCATCCAATTTTCTTTGTTTGAAAATTCAATTAAGTAAATTGGGAAAATGAGAAAAGGTTTACCATTACTTTACCAATGAAATGTTTTATATTGTTTTAAAAAACCTCTTAAATATCCAACTTGTACTAAACAATAGGCCAAGAGTTGCTTTTGTTGTATAAATATTTTTAATTTTAATTTTTTTACATTTTATTTTCCTTATTTTTCCATATAACATAATTTACCTGCAAAAATTGTTCTACTCTGACAGAAACAGTTTCTATCATGGAAAACACATACCCCCCTCCCCCCCCCTATGATTTCTCGATGAAAACTATTTGCTTAAAATGTTGTTATATTTTTTGTTATATGTGTTACAACTTAAAAACTAATTTATGTGAAAAACAATATTCAAATATAGCTTAAAAAATAATTCTGTAAAAATATTTCAAATATTTCAAACATTTCAAACTATTCCAAAGTTATATACATAAATCTGTGTTTTAATCTATTTCCTTATCTATATATTCATAGTTAACGTTATAGTTATAGTAGAATTTGTCCTGACCCAATTCAATGAATTTTTTATGATCGTTTTATGAATTTGTAAAAGTGTTAATTGACCTTCGAACAAAACACATGCTAGACGTTTCCGTTTGAAACATCAATGCATGACGATCAGAATTTTCTGATATATACAGCATTCTTATTGATGTATAGTATTGCCCGGCAGACGTTGTCCTGCCACAGACCACCTTATTGCTATATACGAATTTTCATGCTGTTCGGGAAAAAAAATTTATATATTCGCCATTTTTAGTACAGTTTCCGAAAGTAGCCGTATGAACTAAATTATCAAATTTTAGTTTAATACGACCAAAACCGTTCGAAATATACTATGTTCGTTTAATGCTGGGCGGTAAAGGGGGTGTGGCAAAATTTTTTTACTTAAACCATCTCATAGTCGGAACTATAGAATGCCAGAATTTCAGCCCAACTGAAGTTAAACCTAGTGCGCTTTGCTTTACTCCAAGCTAATCCCCCGAAAAGTGGACTTAACTAAAGTGGGTCATGCCTATTTTTAGTAAAGTTAGCGAACGCAACCATACAACGTAGATTACCAAATTCTAGTCTAATACGACCAAAATTTTCTGAAATATAGCATTTTTTGCAAAAAGTGGGCATGAAAAGTAGACGTGGAAAATCTAACATAGCTTATTACGACAAAGTGGGATTAACAAATCGTTTGAAACCTATATCGTGTTAATCGGTTCAGTAGTTCTTGCGTGATTGTCAAACATCTGTGCAGTGTCACAACGCTTTTATATATTTGTATAGATAGACTAACACAATCTCAAGTGGGGAAAAGGCTGCAAAACATACTTAATGCTTATAATTAAATTCTGGCAACTCTCTTCAAAACATTTGCAAAGAAAATTAATCAACACTGTATGAAAGCAAGAATCTCCCTGAAAGTAAAGCTGGATTCACTGATCACCTTCAGCATGTTTTGCAATTTTTTTTTTATATGAAGTTTTCGCTCAGAGAGAAAAATTTCTGCACGCTCTCAACTTGATTAACATTATTTTAAATCACACAAAAACATTCTGAAGGTTATCAGTGAATCCATCTTAACTACACAACATGGCTGCCGTGGTTTATTGAGAGAAGCTCTCGCGACAAAGAGAGAAAAGCTTTGTTTGCTGTTATATTGTGCTGCCGGTTGAATGAAGGCATCAAATAAAATGCGTGATTTTGAAATAATTAAAGGATTAAAGGATTATTAAAGAATAATTATCATAGGAATCGAATAAAAAAAGAATTATCAAAATCGGTTCAGCGGTTACCGAGCTTATTCTGGATCAATTTCGTGAGTCTCCTTTTATATAATAGTATAGATAAATAATTATACAGCATTCGTCTCATTCTCTCATCGTTTGGTTTTCTGAAGGTTTCACTTCTACCGTGCGTGGCAGCCACACACATATTTTTTTATCGTCTTTCTTATATATCCATCCATTATGCAATTACAGTTAGTGATGGAAAAAATAAATAATAATAATAAATCGAAAGAAAATAATTGCATTGCAATTAAATTGAAAGAAAAAAACGATTAATCGATTTTATAATAAAAAATTAAATCCAAAAATATTTGTTTGTTTTGGTTGTTAGTGCAATTAGGTCCTGAGCTTACCTTAAATGACCTTAGTCCTTTAATTTGAAGGACTTTTTGGACATTTGTAGCAGAAATTCCTATCAGGGACCGAAAATAATTGTTATTCTAGATTTCACAGCAGAAAAAGTTGGGCAATTTCAACACATAAAAATTTGCGTTATGAATAACTTTTATTATTAAGAAAAATGTTTTTTATATTCGCTTCCCTTTTAAGAATCTTTCCCAGAAAAATTGATTACTACATCGATTACCGACGACTGATTACCTAACCGAATACAAATTACTGAAGCGATTACCAAGCGATAATTTAGCCGAATACCGATTACTAAGCGATTACATAACCGAAGACTGAACACTGAAGCGATTGCCAAGTGATTACTTAGCTGAATATTGTTTACTAAGCGATTACATAACTGAAAACTGATTACTTAAGCGATTACCAAGCAATTATTTAGCTGAATACCAATAACCAATAACTTAGCGATAACATAACCGAAGACTGATTACTGATGTGATTACTTGGCTGAATACTGATTATTAATCGATTACATAACTAAAAACTGATTACTGAAGCGATTACCAAGTTATTACTTAGCTGAATACTGATTACTGAAGTGATTACGAAGCGATTACTAAACTGAATACTGACTACTAAGCGATTACATAACATAAGATTGATTACTGAAGTAATTACCATGTGAGTACTTAGCCGAATACTGACTACTAAGCAATTACATAACCAAATACTGATTACTGAAGTGATTATCAAGCGAGTACTTAGATGAATACTGACTACTAAGCAATTACATAACAGAAGACTGATTACTGAAGTGGTTACTTAGCTGAATACTGATTACTAAGTGATTACACAACCAAAGACTGATTACTGAAGCGATTAACAAGCGATTACTTAGCTGAATACCGGTTATTATGCAATTACGTAACCAAAGACTGATTACTGAAGATATTACCAAGCGACTACTTAGCTAAATACTGACTACTAAGCCAAAACCGAAACTGGTTATTCCTGGATACTGGATATGAAAATTAAAGTTTTTTAGAAATAATTTTTTTTTATTAATAGGAAACAAAACTACCATTTCATACAAATGACAAAAAATTTTATATCAAAAAAGTATTAGTTAAATGTTGAAGTTTATTATAATAATAAAAGAGATAATTTTTTATTTTACTCTGTACACACTCAAAAGATTATGTACCTACAATGTACATTTTTATAGAACTACAAAACAAAGTATCCTTTTTTTTAAGGTTTAGTATTATAAAAATAGAAATATTTTGTTTTTTTTTCTTAATTCCTTACACACAGAGTTCCTTCGGAAGTTCAATTATCACTTTTTTGGCTTCTTGTTAAAAAAAATTAATAGTAATTGCACTATAGATGATTAAATCGAAAATGATAATATCGAACGATTAAATTAGTCGAAATATTTTGTGTATACACGATAAATTAAGTTATAGACGAATTCATAATTTTTGTCTTGCTAAACGCGTTGTAAATATTTTGATTAAACTAAACTTATATATTTGAATTTAATGACTGATCGAAGATATTTTAAACAAAAGTTTTGGTTTTCGAAATCGAAACCGAATATTCGGTCGGATACTAGTTAGTTGCAACGTAACGCCAGCACATATGACTGCTTATATCTTCAAATCCTTGAGGTCGATTGCTGTAATTACTTTTACTTAATATAGTGCTACTTAATTACTACACTCAAAAATATTTGTGTGTAAATATTTCTAATGACTGCGTCCATTCTCTGAATTTTATTCGTAGTTTTCAGCCACGAATAGGATTCGTAGAATCGACGTATATTAGTACATATTACGAATATTTTATTCGTAAAAACCAGCCAAAAAAAAAGTTCTGTCTGAGCTGGGGTTTGAACCTCGGCTCTTTAGTTTATGGGCCTCGCAGTAGGCTAAAGTCACTGAACAATCATACAGTTCTACAGTTTTATGTTCTGTAGATGTTCTACACACAAGGCTGTACGATTTCGGTTTTCAATTTTATAAACTATACTAATAATTCATACGGTCAGCCTACGAATGAATTGTTTCTAATGATATTATTTTTCATTCGTAAATAGAACGAAAGCATCATAATACAAAGAACTACAGATAAAGTATTGCGCATATCCGCCATCTTTGCTGTGACTTGCAAGATGCTCAAAGGTTGCAACGTAGTCACAATTTATTCATAGGGTTTAAAGATTTTAAAATGCCTACATTTTCTTATGAAAACTTGTTTTACTGAAATGAAATAAATATTGTTAAATAAAGCACATGTCCAAAATCAAGAAAATATATTTTTTAGTACTGTTTGTGAAAAAATTTGCATATTTTGTACGGGTGTTTTTTCCCCTTTTTACCGATTTACACAAAAAGCGGCTACGTTCCTTGATGTGCTTGATAGAATTTTGACTGTTTGTTCATTTTTATTTTGATATCTTCGTCTCTTTTTGACATTTTCTTTTGAATGTATTCATCAAGTGTCACATTTGACGAGCACCAATGACGAGGTGCGCAGTAAATTTTGTTTGTTGCGCCGGGAATACTTTACCTGTAGTTCTTTGTATCATGCGAAAGCATTAGTAAATACTACGAATGTAATGAAAGAAATTACGAAGTTATTTATACGATATAATTCATTTATATGTACACAATCATTCGAACAATACACTAGTACGAATTGATTTATTTTAGTTTAAGAATATCATGATAATATAAAACAAATATATTCGCAAATTTTTCATCAGGTATTAGAAATATTTTACGAATGAATTCGTAAAGATATCACAATAAAAATACTTTGTATATTGTCCAAATATTTGTAGAATGTACGAATATTTTGTTTACTAATATCATTCGTAGAAATTTTACTAATAAATTTGTTTAATGTACGCAAATATAAAAAAAGACTGCATCAAATGCAACTTTAATTAATAAAATCATGATTTTTTTCAGCAATGAATAAAAGAGATATGACAAATTCATAAACTTATTTCACATATTTGCGTAAAGTATTTAATCAACTATAGAAAACTATTGAAAAAGCTGAGTGTACCTCATAAAAAATTATTTTTATTACAAAACTTTAAGAAATCGATTTTTTATAATAAAAAATGTTTGCTTATCGGTCTGCGGTTATGTTATCACTTAGTAATCAGTATTCAGCTAAGTAATATCTTCATTAATCAGTCTTCGGTTATGTTATCGCTTAGTAATTGGTATTCAGCTAAGTAATTGTTTGGTAATCGCTTAACCCTCTAAGACTGCGTTTTAAAATAATGGGAGAAAATAGGTAGCATAATTTTTTCTAAGGTAAATTATAACTCCTGAATTCAAAAATGTACTCAGAAATGGTGTAGAAGCTTTCGTTTACCTGTAAGGTGAGAAAATATGAATAAGTGTCTCAAGGCACTCTTGGGGCTTTGAGCAAAAAAAAAGTGAAACATATATGAAACTTGATTTTATTAGTTAATACACATACCTTTGACGAAAAAATTAAGGGTTTGATTAATTTGTTAAATTTCTTTTTTATTATCACAGCAAAACACAATATGCAGCAGTCAAAATTTTATGGGCAAAAAACATATGGCTCCTGCAAATCACAATAAAAGTATCATTTAAACTTCTGAGAGCTTTTGTATCTTTTGCATTTAGATTGGTGTGTTTCTTGGGAACAGCCAAAAAATATTCACATGATATTAAAGCTTTTACTTTTTCTGTTATTGCGAATAATATGATAAGTGTCTTGAGACACTCTTACGTGTTAGAGGGTTAAGTAATCAGTATTCAGTTATGTAGTCGTTTAGTAAGCAGTATTCAGCTAAGTAATCACTTCAGTATCAGTTTTCAGTCATGTAATCGCTTAGCCGTCAGTATTCAGCTAAGTAATCGCTTGATAATCACTTCAGTAATCAGTATTCGGTTATGTAATCGCTTAGTAATTAGTATTCAGCTGTGTAATCGCTTAGTTATCAATTCAGTAATCAGTTTTCAGTCATGTAATCGCTTAGTAATCAGTATTCAGCTAAGTAATCACTTCAGTATCAGTTTTCAGTCATGTAATCGCTTAGTAATCAGTATTCAGCTAAGTTATCACTTCAGTAATCAGTCTTTGGCTATGTAATCACTTAGTGATCAGTATTCAGCTAAGTAATAACTTCAGTAATCAGTCTTCAGTTATGTAATCGCTTAGTAATCGGTATTCAGCTAAGTAATCGCTTTAGTAATCAGTATTCAGTTATGTAATCGCTTAGTAATCAGTATTCAGCTCAGTAATCGCTTCAGCAATTTGTATTTGGGTAAGTAATTAGTCGTCGGTAATCGGTGTGGTAACCGATTTCTCTGTTAAAGATTCTTAAAAGGGAAGCGAATATAAAAAAGACCTTTTCAGGGTCCACCATTGTGTCAAAAAACTTTTTGAAATTTTAACATCACGGCGATGGCGTTAGATGATTACCTCATATCGACCACGGCTAAGAAGTGTGAGTTCATTTCAAAAGAAAAAGACATATTTTTTCCAGGGACCGAAAATAACTGTTATTTTACAATTTGCAGATGAAAAAGGCATAACGAAAAAGTGGCAGGACTTTTTTAAATATACCATTATTGTCGTAATGGCAGCAGCTTCGCGATTATTAAATGCCTTTTAAGTTTTTGGCTGTTACTATAAAAATTATAATTAACTGTTATTTTTTGCCTTTTATTTTTTCGGGCAAAAATAACAGTTATTTTGTGCCTTTTATTTTTGCGGTCTAAAATATCAGGCATTTTGTATTTTTTCAAAGGCCGAATAAAAAACTTTAGAAACTAAAAAGTTTTATAGCTCAAAACGTGCGCGCTGATGAGACGATAAAAATTGCATTCAACTTTTTTTTGCCGTTCAAGTGGCCTTTAAAAAAATTCAAATTGCCTGATATTTTTGACCGAAAAAATAAAAGGCACAAAATAACTGTTATTTATGACTGGAAAAATAATAGTCAAAAGTAACAGTTATTTTTGCCCGAAAAAATAAAAGCCATTAGATAACTAGTATTTTTTCGGAAAAAATAAAAGTTAAATGATAACTGTTAATATCTGACTCTTTTGATAAAAACCATAACCGGTACGGTCCCTGATTTTTTCTTGATTTTTGACACTAATAACTGAAAAATATTCATTTCAGAAAATAACTGTTATGAGCCAACCTAAAAAATTATTCCTCAAAAATAAAAGTTATCCGGCAACCAAAAAACATTTTTCTTAAAAATAAAAGTTACTCATAACTGAAATGTATTTTAACCCATTTTAATAATTAATTTTAACCAATTCCAAAAAAGTTGCATAACAGTTATGTCCCTGATTCCTATTCTTATGGCCACTTCTCGAACAGAGAGGTTGGGATTTTTTTTGGAAAGCTAGTTCCACAGCTCTACCCTATTTTTTGCATGCCAATCCTCTTTTCCTTCCATTTTCACGTTGCCGTTGTAACGACCCCGTTTCTTTAAAGTATATGTGACCATAGACGTTGGGATTTTTAATAATTTTCAAAGACCTTGTGCGACAAACTTGGATTTTGCAATTTTTTGCGCACAATCAATTTTTAACTTCTTATTTCTTATAACTCAATTGAGCTCATTTTCACAACTGTGGTACAACAAATAAAATGCGTCACTGGTTAAAAAAAAGGTAAACTATATTTATGATTTTACAAAAACCTTTTAATTTCAAGTTTTGCAGTTTTGCTGCGCGTTTAAGTGTGATTTATTTTTTTCGTGTACATGCTTTGTTGAAAAAAACGTTACAACCAAACTTTTAAAAAATTGCAGTCACACGTTGTTGAAATATTTTCTGAAACAACTCTTAATATATATATACTTATATATGTAATAAAATTGTGTTATTAAGTTGAATAACTTGGTCCTTTTGAATTTCTTACTAGAAGTTTAACATTTTGTAAATTTTGAGTTTAGGTATTTTTACATAAAAAAAACTCCATAAATTTAAAAATGCAAAATTTGAAAAACAACATCACAGGTGACAATGGCATTGTTTTAAGCTATTTATGCAAAAAATTCCAAAAATCGAAATTCAATTTAAAAAGTTATAGCTGTTGAAACTTTCCTTCTTTTTTGTTAATCCTCAAAGTGCCTGTTTCCTGGGACCTTACTCTGTAATGTGATTCGAAAAGTACATGCGATTCGAAAACAAAATCGATAACTAAATGGCAGTATCTCTTACCTCTGCTTTAAAATGCTGTTTTTTAACTGCATTGAATTCGAACTATTCAAAAAGTTGTCAAAAAACCATGTAAATACATGGTGGGTTTTTTTTTCGAATCGCATTTGCTTTTCAAATCGCATTATAGAGGAAGACCCATTGCAGAACATTTCAGACTACCTGCTCTTTCTCATACCCAAAATGGTCAAAGTCAGATTTTTGCGAATGAGAACAAAAGGAAATCAATGGCTGCATTCAGCGGAGTCAACAGTTGGTACCTGGCTTTTGAGTTAATTCGCTGAAACACTGAAAGAGCGCTGCAAATTTGAGCGAAAAACCTATGCAATTAAATAATTTACATAATTAAATAATTATAATAATTAAATTAAATAATAGTCAACATTTCTACGGTATTGCTACCATAACAGTTCACAAAAGTTGACTTTGCTGAATGCGGCCAATTTTCGTTTTCTCATCAGTTTCAGATTTTCTAAAAACTGTCAACTTCTTTTGACGGTGTCGGCATTTTGTCTCTCCGAAATGCTTCTACCTTCTCTAATTTTACTATGGTAAGGCCCCAAAATTACATACTGACAGACCGACAGACAAAAAAAGAAATTGAAAAACGGACAAAGCGGTTTTAAAAAAAAAATCAAAACGACGAATTGATAAGCCGATTCGGAGAGGAATGAAGTAAAAAGCAGAGAAAAGCGAGCTAGTTGTCAATATCAGCTGTTCATCTCGAGTTTCCTTATGTTCATGTTTCGATGTTGATTTTAGGTTAAGCTTGTTAAAGGCTATTTTGCAAATTGAACCTCGGCATTTTATAGTTGCATTTAAACTGTTTCTATAATATTTTCACTCAAATTAACGCAAACTTAACACACGTTCTGTACTGTTTACAATTTGAAAACATAATATTCTTATTTCATTTGACGTTTATACGAACTTCGTCATTTTGACAACTACTCAATGTTTTCGTTTTCCACTCTTCGTTGACGCGTCAGGGAACTAAGCGACCCGGCCCTACCTTCTTTTTGTTTATTGTGAATAATTGTATAAAATATTTTGCCGGTAATTAGTGTTGCTGCCTAAGTCCGTCTGTCTGAAGTCCATAGTCTGTCTGATTGAGTATTTAGTATTCCTACCACTAGGGAAACTTTTGCTATCACAGTAATTAAGTCCATTGGTCGACCTTTCAGCACTGTGCAACTTGCCACTGAATGAACAGCATATTATAGAAGCAATGTTTTCTTAATATTTTTGTAACTATTTCTGTTTTGTATGCAATTTTCTTCAAGTTTAAAATTAAATTTAAAAATAATGGAAAAAATTTTAAAATATGCCAAATCTTTTGTCATTTTTAAATAATCAATTCGACAAAAAATGTCAAAACTTATTTTTTAATAATTCATTTTGAAGTTAACAATGTCATAAAAATCTTAAAGCTATTTGAGTTGTAAGTATTTTTGATTTGTTTTTGCATTAGTGCATTTCATTTATTTGTTTTTCAATATCTTATAAATAATTCGAGCTAAAAGTTTGCTTATAAGCCTGAAAAAATGAAACAACAATCATATATTTTTCTTTATTATAAATATATTCACAATTAAATAAAAAAAGAAAACAATATTAGTATGAGCGTATTTTACCCAGTGCAACAGATAATGGTTAAATATTTTTCTTAACAACGTATAAACAACGTACAACAACGTATATTTTGTTGTAAGTCTTTTTAATAAATACTTAATCGATTACACAGGTCTGAACAGGTCTGAAATTTCAACTCTTATTTTCCCCTTTTGGTTTTGAATGCTGATCTTGGAATATTTTGGTGCAATATTACGAATGTGCACTTGAATTTTTCCTATCACCCACAGATTTTTTGAAAAATCGACTTTTAATGAGTAATTTTTTTTATTTCAATAAAGATATAATTACAATTATAATTAGATACAATTACATAATATTAAAACATTAAAAATACTTTTGAGGGACAGTAATAAATAAATTTAAAATATTCAATGCTTTTGTGGTATCTTGATTTTTTTTTCACCGAAGCTCCGATTGTGAGATTTTCGCTTGAAATTTCGAGTTGAATCATCTCGGTTTAACAGCCAACAATAGTCTGCCATCATTTTTGTATTCCACCTTCCCTCATAGCGACGTTCCATTTCTTTCAAATCCTGATGAAATCTTTCGCCTTGCTCTTCACTTACAGCTCCCAAGTTATCAGGAAAGTAGTCCAAATGCGAATTAAGGAAATGAAGTTTAATACTCATCAAGCATCCCATTTTGCCGAAATTTTCAATCATTTTCTCCACAATTTCCTTATAATTAATACTTTTGTGGTTTCCTAGAAAATGTCTCACTACTAACTTAAAAGATTTCCAGGCTTCTAACTCAATTTCACTCAATTTTTCATCGAAAGTTGTATCTTTCACCAATTTTCTTATGTCCGGACCAACGAAAATACCTTCTTTCAGTTTAGCTTCAGACAGAGATGGAAAAATTTGGTGTAGATACTTAAAATCTTCTCCTTCTTTGTTCAGCCCCTTCACAAATTGTTTCATCATCCCCAATTTTATATGTAAAGGGGGTAGCAAAACTTTTTCTCGGGGAACTAAATTGTCTCTCACAACATTTTTTGTTCCAGGAACCAGTTCAGTCCTCGGTGGCCACTCTTTCTTCGTCCTGTTGTTCTCTGTTTCGACTATCCCACTCGCAGAGAAAGCAAGGGTACTTAGTATAGCCACCTTGTTAACCGAGCAGTATACTTATAACTTTCAGATCTCCGCACATCATCCAACCGTGTTCTTCATACTTTATTTTATCTAACACATTTTTCAAGTTGTCGTAGCATTCCTGCAAATGTACAGAATGAGCGACTGGCAGTGAAGCGTACTTATTGCCATTATGCAAAAGGACTGCTTTTAAACGTCGTTTTGACGAGTCTATGAACAATCTCCATTCGTTCGCGTTATATTCGATGTTAAACATTTTCACTAAGCCTGGAATGTCATCACAATACACTAGATCACGATCTTCAGCAAAATGTGGTACAAATTCTCTTTCTCTGTTGTGATACCAAGAAAATGAAGTGCAAGGAGCAAGCATATTCTTTTCAGATATTCTTGATCCGAGGAGCTCAGCTGCATCTTTTGGTAGATTTAGATCTCTCGTCAAGTTGTTCAGTTCTGCTTGTGAAAATACTTGCGTTCAACTTGTACTTGGTTCAAATTCAGCTTGCAATGATTCTAAGTATGGCGGTGATGGCGGTGCAACGTTCTGGTCGCGATGCACAGCGAGTGTTACTGATTGCAATTTTGGATATACCAAGCCCTTTTTCGTTTTTGAATTGTAGCCTGTAATCTTGCAGCAGCAAAAATAACAGTCTTCAGTGTGATTCTGAGGTTCTCTTCATAACACAGGCGATAGGAGATTAAAAGTATTGTTCTTCCCTTTTTACCACTTTTGAAGCTCACGAACGCACGTCGTACATATTTTATGTGGGACCCACTGTTTATCTTGATATGCAATTGTTACACCAATATACATATTGTAAGTGTTACTTATAAATTCGGTAATATTATGCTGCTGTTTTCTTAGCATAAACTGCCCACAAATATAGCAGAAATTGGCCGGAGAATTTAAACACTTTCGCGACGACATTTTTCAAGTAAACGCTAACAATTCAAGTTAATTTCTATTAAAAAAACACTAAGTTTACTAGAAAGTTTACTAGAAAGCAAATGAATCAAAAAAATAATTTTTTTATAATAATGGTGTGTCACTTAGTTAACTAAGTTATAGTTAAGTAATTATTTATGAGAACTTATTCATTAGTCTCTAATGCAACCATTCAGTGTGTTTTTTGTTTAATAAGAAACAATTTAAATAAAATATGAATTAATAACCAGGAAGGCCTAGATAATTTTTGCAAGAAAATCAATGCTAAATAAGAAAAACCTGACGTGATGGGATTTTTTAAATATTTTTGTCGTTATCAGCGCCCTATAATCCATCTAAATCAATCATCAAAACTAAAAGGGGAAAACCATTGCAGACCTGTGTTATTTGAGCTAAAAATTTGCTTATAAACCTACATTTCGCTATTAGAAAAGAAGCAATTATGTCTTTTTTCTTTAGTAAATGGGCCGAATCACAAGTTAATCGAAATTTAATGAAACAACAAAACTAAATTTATGGTATTTTTTATTACTGAGAACTTTGAAGTAAAATTTTTTAAAAGTTTGTACTTTGGTGCATTTCTGATCAGATATAAAAGTTATAGCGATTTTTCTAAAACGCCGCTGCTTGATATTCTAAGAATATGATTTATTTTTTTATTTCTGACCATCGACAAATTGCAGTCACGATCTCCACTCATGCTAGGTTAGGTTAAGTTAAAGTGTAGCTGCCGATTGTCTTGTGTAGCAACTAGACCAATTATATTTATGTATTATATAGATTATAAAGTATATGTATATATTATTACTGTACCGTGCATGACTCAGCAAATGTTTTGGAATATTTGCACTTTATTCGTTACTTAATTGCAACAAAAATATTCCATAAAAAAACTTTAACAACAGTTATAAACAAGAAAATGAAGAAATATAAGAAAACTCCATATGCTCAGTTTTGCACGTGTCGCACACATATAACGTACCGAGTGTAATTATTGGCACCCAAAAATTTGGCAGCAACTATTGGCACCCTTGACTCGAATAGCATTTATGAAATATCGTTAGCTTACCATTGGTTATGATTTCTTCTTTTCAAATCCTGTGGTTTCTTTCCTCTCTTTGTTCTGTATTGTATGATTACATTAAGTAGCTCAGTTGTTTGTAAACTTCGAATCTGCAAGGGTGTTCTCATCATCAGTGAAAAACGGTTTTACAGTAGGCGCGTTTGATTTTTTGCTTAATTAAGCATTAAAAAGTTTATTTTTGTCTTAATATCTAAATTTTACCGAAGTATTGTATTTAAAATTGGGTGCCAACAATTGATTCCAAAAAGCAAAAAAATCATTTATTGGCAGGGAGTGACAATAACTGAATTTGATGTTGCTACAATAACTGGCACTGCCAGTCATTATACTTTATCTAGTGCCAAAAATTTAATACTTCATATTTCAGATAAAAATGCAAAAAAAAGAGCTTGTATATAAAAGTATTTTACGTACGATGAAAGTAGTTTCACACTCCAATTTCGTATGGGACAAAAATTTTGTAAAATTCGGCCAGGTCCACAAACAGTTTTGTGAAAACCTCCAAGGAGAAAGTGACGGTTAATCAGAAAATTGTGGCATAAGGAGCAATAATTGCATATAGTCCCACCAAATGTCTTAAAAAATATTTATGTTTATTTACCAAAATTTTTTTGTAAAACAATTCCAAGGTCTCAAATTAATTAATAAGAGCTGTAGAGCTGTAATACTTTTTATTTTCTTTATTTTATAGTGTTGGCAAAAAAGAGTCAAGTCTCTTTTAAAAACCCAGAGAAAAATATTAAATACATTACACGAGATCATAACAACCATCAATAAGATAAAAATAAAATGAAAAGAATTTATATTAAATTAAAAGCAATTAACATTAAAAATTTAAGATAAAAAATAAAATAAAATACATAATACTAATACAAAACAACCATTAACAATATTAAAAGGATATTTAAACATAATTTATATAAAGTTAAAAGTAATTAAAGTCTTTTCCTACATGACCTTGTTATTTATTATGTTGATTTTATATGATTTAAATACAAATTCTAAATGTTTGATAGTTTAAATCAGTGTCGGGCAGCTGTGCACACCTATACTTTCTCATCTTGAGTATGTATTAATGAGCGCTTTAAAGCTCACACTGAAAACAAAGTAGTGTTAAAGCGCTTTTTGCAGAAATTTTACTAGGCATTATGGAATATTTTTTTTGCTCAGATTTGTAGTGCGAAATTAAATTAATAAGTGGTGGACGGAATGTCAAAAAGAAACAGACCGACAGACAGATAATGTGAATTACAGATAAGTAGACGGAAATGTAAAAATGCCTGCTAATAGTAAAAAACAAATATGTTTTTGTTTTGTGTGCTTATGTTGCTTATTGTGATTTGCCAAGGCTAAATTGACAGCGTAAGATGCTTTCATTATACGTATTTGGAACTGATCACTATATGATATGATATGTGGACATGCCGCTTTTAAATAATTAATTAATTTCTCCATCGCATGCCCCACAATTACCTTATATTAGCCATGCAAATTATCGTAATGCTTTGTTATGCATAATTTTTTAATTTTACCTCTTTGTTGCCGCGCCATGCCGTTATTTTCTAAAAAAAAATTTTCATACATACTTCCAAAAATTTTGCAAACATACAATTTTATACAGTGTAATCTTACGTTATATCTGTGTCGATGCGCAATAACAGCTTAAGTCTTATTTCAAAGTTTCCAGAAATCTTGCTTCAAAATTTTCAATTGCCATATAAGTTATATGAAAGGTTATTTTGTTTTTGTGTCATATCTTTGGCTAAGGTCATGCTAGAAGTTCTAGATTTTGTGTGTTCATAATGATATATACGTTGAACACAACTATATCAATAACTCAGTTGTGTCTTAAATCGAATTAAGCTGTTATTGCTTATCGACACAGATATAATATAATATATTCAAGGAACATGCACGCGCAGGTCTTATTTGCTTGACATTTGCTTGAGCACTGAAGCTTTGATCGTTCTGTAGGTGAGATATATACAAAAATGATAGAATAAGAGATTACGCTTTGCGCAGGTCCGTTACTTCTGCTAATCGAGTTTGACAACCAGCTGTTCAGTTGATTACGTCACAATATTTTATTTCGTTGAGAAACGTCTGCGATCGGTTGTGTTTTATTTAATTGTGTATATATCGAAGTGTATTTGCGAGTTTTTAACTTTAAATTTAAAAAAGGAAGTATGCAGCTGCTAATTGTGGTAACAGTAGCAAACAAATATTTTTCAGAAACCTGATGTTTGCAATAAATACAAAAATTAAACCAAGAAATTGTAGAAAACGCACACAAACGAAAACAAAAATACAAAAATATATTAACTTAACAAAATTTGTTTCATTACAAACTAAAATGTATGCAATATTCATTTCTGTGTAGAAATCGTATGCAAAGTGATCGCTTTCCAAAACAGCATTGATATTATGACGTACATGCGCAGAACGGAAATTTTGTTGTACTCATTTTCTTGTCTTCGGCGCAATCTTTGTATTCTATCATTCTTGAGATATATACATATTTTACTGCACAAACACAATCTCAAGTGTGCAAAGCTGCCCGACACTGGTTTAAATCATACTTGATTTTCAATACAAGTTCTAGTTGTTTGATAGTTTAAAATCAAGTTAAAGTTAGAACAATTAATTGTTCTAACGAATCTTTCCAAAGAAACAACAACAACAAAGTTTTTTCAATATGAAAAGGAAAAAATCAATATCTGATTTTATTGCAATTTCGGCCGTGCTAGTAAAAGTAATTAACATTTAATTGAAGAATTAATTTTGAGCAGCCTTAAAATAAACGACAGCGAAAATAAAATTAGAGATGAATCAGTAGTTAAGATAAAGTATTTGAAAATTAAATGCTTAAAGGTCCTTTTGTTTGGAATACTTTTGATGCTGAGTGGAAGTGAGTTCCACAATCTGATCGCACTAACGAAAAACAGTCTACTGGAAGCAATGTAATTGTATCTTGGGACTAAATTGTTCCTACTTTTACTTGACCAGCAGAACACAAGTTTATCAAAAAGATATCGTGGGGATCGCGAGAAGATAACTTTGTGTAAGAAAGTACATTTTCTTGCCTTAAGGTATTCGAATAAGCCAATGCTCAAAATTTGGTTGTAATATAGCGAGTTATGGTCAAATCATTTCAGATCGTTAATATAGCGGGCAGCGATATTGAATGCAACTAACAGCTTGTGAGAAGACCTCGAATCTAGGTGGCTATAAATAACTTCTGAGTATGTTATAATTGGAAGCAGCAATTGTAAAACCGGCTTTATCTTAGTATTTATTGGCATGAACGAAGCAGTCATACGGAGATTTCGTAATACATAACAAACTTTGCTTACAAAAGAGTTAATGTGGTCCTCACAGGACATGCTTGAATTATCAATGCATCCAAGGTTGGTTACCTTTTTGACTGTTTTCAGCTCAATGTCGTCTAATAGCACAGGTGGGAAATCAGTGTCTTGGAGGTGTGTTTTCGAGATGGGCAGTATATATGATTTAAGGGGATTTAATTTCAGCATATTGATTCTGGCCCGCTCTGCAACTATTTTAAGATCCTCATTAATTTTTAGAATAAAATCATCAACGAGTCATAAATATATATATACTAGCAAAAACCCGCTGCTTCCCCTGCGATAAAAATATTGAATACCATGTAAAAATTTTAAATCTTAAAATTTAAGTATTTAATTACAGTGGAATTCGGTTTTAACGACCCTGAAGGGTCTAAAGAAAAAATTTATTATCAATAGTAAAAATAAAAACATAAAACTTAGGGAAATAAATACAATAAGTTTTTTGTTTCTTTGACTTTCTGATAAAAAATATTTTCCTTTTCAAACTTCCATCCATGTTTGCAGCAACCAAAACTGTAACACGAACCGTCAAAACTTTTAATCCTATATACTTTTTACCTTAAAATTTTCAAATTCTATCGGGCATGAGTTTAAAGAAGAACCTTGTTTCATCAGCATTATAAATTTTTTCTGAGTCCTAGTAGCCATCTCGAAGTTTTGGGAAAAATTCTGTAGTCACCTTGGGATACATCACCTGCTTCACCTGAAACCTTGCTGTTAACAATGCAGTATCGCTATCGAAAATGGTAAATCAAACTTTCTAAATAATAAAAATTCGTTTTTCCTAAAATTTTAACTAAATCATTGGCTTTTTCTTGTAAAATATGATCGGTTAGAGGTATATATCGCATTTTTGGATTTTCTACATTTTGAGGAGGTGTGATCCTTATATTTTCCCAATGTTTGCACATGATGGATATTGAAGAATATGACGCAAGAAATTCCTCGCCGTTTTCAAGCCGTCAGATTATTGTAGATTTTTCTTCAATGATGAACTCGTTACGTTTAGTTTGTGGAGGCATTTTGAACACAGTAAAAAATCAATCATGCATTTGAAGGAACAAATGTATACTGAGCAATTTCACATGCACAAATGAAGCTATGCAGTTTTGTTGTCAATGAATTTTATACGGTTATTTCCCTTTCAACAAAGCAAAAACTGCAAATATGTTTAGTGAATATTGTTTGTTCACACATAAAGAAAGAAAAAAATTCATAAGTAAGCAAATCTAGTCTCAACTGCTTTCGTCGTCGCTATATGTGAAAATATTTATTATATTTTATGAAAACTGCGTCGTTATATGCGAACTCGTCGTTATATCCACCGACGTTAAAAGCGAACGCAGTTCCTAAGGAATGAGAAATTAGAAAATGCGGACTTCAAGAATACGACGTTATAGAAGAAATTTTGTTATAACCGAGGTCGTTATAAGTGAATTCCACTGTTTATTGAATCAAATTCTAAATATAAAAATTATTGTGTTTGTTTTGTTTGATTATATTCTTTACATATTTACACAAATTTAAAAAAGAAGACCGTTATAATGACATCCAAATATGGCGATATCTCAAAAACTATAGACTTTCTCAATGCTAACAATGCATTTTTGTATAGACAGTCGTTCATTAATAAAATTAACGGTAAAAATTAAAATCTTTTCTTTTCGGAAATATTTTATACGGATATTAGGTATGTTTTAAAAAAACCTATTATTATGACATTAAAATCATTGCGATATCTCAAAACTATAGATTTTCTCAGTGTAACTCATTTTCTTAAGCCTCAGAATGAGAAAAAAACGATTGAAATTTCATGTTTTGACTTAGCAAGCAAACATTTCCGCCATTTTCAAATCGATTTTCATCAAATTTCCTTTGTTTGAAGGTTCAATTAAGTACATTGGGAAAATGAGAAAAGGTTTACTGTTAACTCACCAATACAATGTTTTATGTTGTTTTCAAAGAACCTCTAAATATCCAACTTGAACTCAAAAATAGGCCAAGAGTTACTTTTGTTGTACATATTTTTTTTAATTTTAATTTTCTTTTAATTTTCATTTTTCTTATTCTTTCATATAACATAATTTATCTGCAAAAATTAATCTTTTTTGACACAAACAGTGTCTATCATTAAAAATCATTGGCCACCTATCGCCTCTATGATTTTTTGATGAAAAATAATTTGCCTAAAATGCTTTTGTTAAAAGCCTAAAATGCTTAAAAAATAATTCTATGAAAAATATTTCAAACTATTCTAAAGTTATATACATAAATTTATGTTTTCATAGTTTTCATGTGTATATTCATAGTTAACGATATAGTTATAGTAGAATTTGTCCTGACCCAATTCAATGAAATTTTTATGATCGTTTTGTGAATTTGTAAATGTGTAAATTGACCTTCGAACAAAACGCATGCTAGACATTTCCGTTTGAAACGTCAATGCATGATGATCAGAATTTTCTGATATATACAGCATTCTTATTGATGTATAGTATTGCCCGGCAGACGTTGTCCTGCCGCAGACCAACTTACTGATATATACGAATTTTCATGCTGTTCGGAAAAAAAATTTATATATTCGCCATTTTTAGTACAGTTTCCGAAAGTAGCCGTATGAACTAAATTATCAAATTTTAGTCTAATACGACCAAAACCGTTCGAAATATACCATTTTCGTTTAATTCTGGGCGGTAAAGGGTGTGCGGCTAAATTTTTTCACTTAAACCATCTCATACTCGAAACAATAGAATTCCAGAATTTCAGCCCAATTGAGCTTAAACCTAGTGCGCTTTGCTTTACTCCAAGCTTATCCCCCGAAAAGTGGACTTAACTAAAGTGGGTCATGCCCATTTTTAGTAAAGTTAGCGAACGTAACCATACAACGTAGATTACCAAATTCTAGTCTTATACGACCAAAATTGTCTGAAATATCGCATTTTTTGTAAAAAGTAAGCATGAAAAGTAGACGTGGCAAATCGAACATAGCATATTACGACTAAGTGGAAATAACAAATCGTTTGATACCTATATCGTGTTAATCGGTTGAGTGGTTCTTGCGTGATTGTCAAACATCTGTGCAGTGTCACAACGCTTTTATATATTTGTATAGATAGACTAACACAATCTTAAGTGGGGAAAAGCTAGCTGGCAAGGCTGCAAAACATACTAAATGCTTATAACTAAATTCTGGCAACTCCCTTCAAAACATTTGCAAAGAAAATTAATCAACACTGTATGAAAGCAAGAATCTCCCTGAAAGTAAAGCTGGATTCACTGATCACCTTCAGCATGTTTTGCAATTTTTTTTTTATATGAAGTTTTCGCTCTGAGAGAAAAATTTCTGCACGCTCTCAACTTGATTAACATTATTTTAAATCACACAAAAACATTCTGAAGGTTATCAGTGAATCCATCTTAACTACACAACATGGCTGCTGTGTTATATTGAGAGAAGCTCTTGCGACAAAGAGAGAAAAGCTTTGTTTGCTGTTATATTGTGCGCTGGTTGAATGAAGGCATCAAATTAAATGCGTGATTTTGTAATAATTAAAGAATAAATTGTTCGAAAACCTTGGTAAGCTATAACAATCTATATTATCATATAATCGAATAAAAAAATAATTATCAAAATCGGTTCAGCTGTTACCAAGCTTATTCTGGATCAATTTCGTGAGTCTCCTTTTATATAATTGTATAGATATAGAAATATAAAAATATTATAAACCAAAATAAAGCTTAAGTTTTTTACAGAGTAATGCGTGGTTCACAGTGTCGAATGTCTTAGAGAAGTACTGTAAGCAATTCACAGCAATGTCAAATGCCGCATATCGTAGGACACTCTTATATCATCCATAATTTTAACCAACGCAGTTGAACAGCTGTACCCTGATCGAAACCCAGGCTGATGGTCAGACATGAAGTTAAATGATGTGGTCATTGATTGATGCTCAGCTACGAGGCACTTACACTCCTACGACACTGAGGACAACAAACTTATTGGACGAAAATCGCAGGGCTCACTAGCAAGCTTTTTTTTGCAATGGGAATAATAGTAGCCACTTTCCAGATGTCAGGGTAACTAGCGGATATTCTAGTTCAATAAGTTCTAGATAACAAGAATCAAATTCGCTTACTGCTTCGAAACTAAATTCATTCGAAAGAACTGAGATGCTTTCGTCAAAATAGGGTGAGAAAGTCACGTCATGTAAAGAGCTAGAAACGAAATAGTAATTAAGGGAATTAGCATCAATCTGACATGCTTCAGACTCATGTCAGTAAGGAACCAACAATCAGTCCAATTTATGACAGACAAATCATTTGTTAGCGAGGCATAATCAATAGCTTTAAAGTTGCGGTATGTAAAAAGTTTCAGAATGAGTAGGTGAGATGTCTACGTTTAATATGTCGTCTAACAAGCTAAGACTAGCGTTATTTGAAAACCTTGTTGGCATAACAGTGTTCACAACATGTAGTCCTACTTCAGTTTGTCTGTCAAAGAAATTTCGAGTAAGGTTATCTTTGTGTAAAAGATTTTAATTCAAATCACCACATAAAACTAAATGCTGAAAATCTATGGCATAGCTAGAGATAGAAGACAAGATATATTAAATTAATAAATATCTTTCTTATAATACTTTATTCTTAGATGAAATTTTTATGCTGCTTTTTTGCGATTTTTTTTTAATCTTTATGCACTTAAAAATGTTTATTTTTTGAAAAGGAAATTTTTATTTTTTATTCTTTATTTTAGTTCTAAATTAAATCTATATTATTTTTATCTGCTAGGTAGGTATGTAGCCAACTATAAAAAATAAAGAATTTGTTTTTATGATTTAAAAAAATAATATTATTATTACAGCCAGCTATTATTAAATTTTGTTAGAAAAAGGGTGCCAATTATTTTTTGTCATGGGTGCTTATAATTGTGGTAATATGCCAATAATTATAGGATTTGAAGAGACAATAATTGCACTCAATTGCCAATGATTGTAGTAATTAAGGTGCCAATAATTGTATTCACGTGCCAATATTTGTGGTTTTCGAAAGACTTTTTTATTTTTGTTTTCAAAAACGCAGAAAGCTCAAATAAATATGTTGAAAATTGCTTTCTAATAAAGAATTTTCCAAAGTATAAAATAAAATTCCAAAAAGAACATACACTAAAAAACCGAATTAATGCTATAACTTACAAGATAAAATTTTCTTATGGGTGCCAATGATTGTAGTCGGTACGCTAGGTTAAAGCACCGTTACACTGGAAAAACGAGGAAATATTTACCGTTATTGCTTTCATATGCTACACATGAACTTAGCTCGGTTTTAACTTTTGATGTTGTAGAAAAGTGTTTGAAGCTAGATAATTGCTTATTTAGTTATCTTATTTAATTGCTTATTTAATATAACTTATAAGTATGAGAAATATAAGTATTGAATTAAAAAATAGCACCGGGCATTGACTCAAGGTGGGAACCAGAGAACAGCTTGAGTGCATTCAAAAGGCGTTTCGATTGTCTCGTCAATAAACGAGCACCGAATGTGCTTCCTGCATTTAAATTAATGCGCAAATGCATGTACCAATCGCTGTTGATACGAATGCCTAGAGTGTGAGCGCTAGCGATAACGAACGTCTGCGACACAAGAATGGCAAAGACATGAGGAACAATCGCCAAAAGCACGGAAAATCCATGCTTTTATGCTCATTCGCACAAAGGAAAAATATTTGTTGCAGTGTTGCATTTTTTTATTCTGCGAATGTTGTTACCAGACACAAAAAATTGCAATATTATAAAATAAGATTTTAATAAGAGTTATTACCGCACACGGTGGCGAAAAAATATGTCAACAATCAACTTGTATGCTAATTTGACTGCGAGGTGGATAACAGGAATTGAATACGATTAATGTGAAAATGACATATTAATATAGCCAATGGTATAAAAAAATTTCTTTGAAGCCATAACCTTTGATTGGAATGAGATATTGGGGTAATTTTTTCATGTAAATTATTTTTGAGACATTAAATATAAAAACAACATTTTGGTATAAATAAATTTCGCCCAAAAAAGTCATAGGGCAAAAAAAACCTTTTTGTTTTGATAGCAATTTTTTGCACAAGAATGCTATGTCATATAAAAGATAGCCAGAAATTTTATATAATAGTATAGATAATTCCCAAAATATAGTTATGGAAAAGTTTTTCTAATCAGCATTAACAAATGTTAAATTTTTGCACTAGGATTAATGAAAATGCTGTTCGTTTATTAATTATTTTATTACTTATTAATTATTTTTAATTACATACAAAAAACATACTTATTTCAAATGCTATTCTCAGTTTCAAGATATCGTTGAGAAGGTTTTGAGTGGCTGCAATTGATTGATTGATTCCTGGTCAGAATTCCGTATATTGAAATATATTAAAACTAAAATATAAATTATAAAATAAGCACATACTATAAAAATTGCAAGAAATTAAAAAACAAAATACAACTTATGAAGATATTTTAATTTTAAAACTTTTGTATAAATCACATGAATTAAATTGCGAGCTTTAGATCAAGTAAGTTTTGCATTAATATTTTGAAATAAAATATATCAAAAATATGTATGAAAAAAAGCATTATCTTTTATCCGATTGCATACATTTCAATTGTTGAAGCAGATAGGAAGAGTTTTTTCTGCCATATAATTAAATTAAATTGCGAGCTTTAGATCAAGTAAGTTTTGCATTAATATTTTGAAATAAAGTATATCAAAAATATGTATGAAAAAAACATTATCTTTATCCGATTTCATACATTTCAATTGTTGATGCAGATAGGAAGAGTTTTTTCCGCCATATAATTTCTGGCAGTTTATTTCTTAAAACTATTATACCAACCAATATTTTGACAAAAAATGTTATTTTTAGAGGCTATTTCAAACCATTCCATTACACATTACATTCCATTACACAAATGGCTATCACTAGAATCGAAATATTTGAGGAATCTTCATAAATGCTATTGCAACCAAGGATTATTTTGAGGAACTGACACAAGCAACTTAACCTTCAGCCTTTAATATTCATAGCACAAAGATAAAATATATAATAAAATATAATGAGTTATGTGGCGAATGAAACGAATATTTTATTAAATATTCTTATAAAATAACATATAATTTTTTTACAAGATATTTATATTGTATCGAAAATGTTATTTTATTATTTCTTATTATATATTAAAAAATAGTTTTATTATAAAAACAATAAAATAGTTGCATATCATAGAAAAAATAAAATAAATATATTAATAACCAGGGCTCGTACTTTTATGACCTAAAAATTGACATAAGTGACATAAAAAAACGCAAATTATTACATAAAAAATAAAGAAAAAAAGCCTTAAAAATAAAATATTACTAAACTTAAAATTTATTTTATAGAATATTTTATATGCACAGCGTAACAGTATATTACAATGTATATTTTAAGTTATTAAAATTATTAAAATTGAAAGAACGTTGATTGTCTGGCAAAATGTTTATGTAAACAGAAAAAATTCTTTCTACTTCTACTTCCTCCTCTAATTTCATAGTACATATTAACATTTTCCCCCCTAATTTTTCATCAATAGATCATAAAAATAGATTTAATACAAACTAGCATATCCTTAGTTTTTATATAATATTTTTTTTCGATATTTTTGATTGAAGGGACTCTATTGCTAAAAGAATATGTGTAAAAATTTTAATTTTTACTTTTTTTAGTACGAAAAAAAATCTAAAAAAGTCTTTTAAAATTACACAAAAATTACCTAAAAACCCGAAAAATGTTCTTAAAGTTAAAAATCTCCAAAAATGACAATAAAATAACTTAAATTTAGCAAAATAAAATTTTAAATAGCATTTTGTAAGAGCTGTCAACTTCGTTTTGACAATCTTGGTCACTGGCTCTCAGCTTCAACCCTACCTTGCCTAATTTTACAATGCTACCCCATGAAACAAAGATATACAGATAGCGCATTGCGCATGTCCGCATCTTTGTTTTGACGTAGTTCGAGCTTGTCAAAGTGGCTAAATAAAACGAAGTCACAATATATTTACAGGGAATAATTTATTTATAGTGATGAAAAAATATTGACATTTTCTTATTAACTCGGTTTACGGAAATGAAGAAAATAACACTATAAATATATGTATTTATAAATAAATTTAAGCAAATATATTTATCAGTACTATTATTGAAAAGAAATATATATATATATATATAAATAAAAGGGGTGTTTTCTCGCATTTGTGCTCCCACAAAAAATAGCTACGTTACTTGATTTGTTTGACAGCACTTTGATTGCTTCTTTGTTTTCAATTTGTTATGTTCTGCTGCTTTGTTGTTTCGTTTGTTGAAAAAAGTTGTAAGTTAATTTTTTGGCCCAAATTTAAATCGTTGTTATTCTTATCAAAATCATCTAAAACTTTAGTACTTATTTTAATTACATAAAATATAATTGAAAATTATAATTAACATGTACTATAAGTGCACAATATTAGAAATTAAACTAAATAAATGCAATGTTTCTTAAATGCTTGCAATTATGCTGCGTATGTTTACTTCTTGCTTTTTCACATTTTATTTCGTATGTATTCACCACGTGTTATAACTACCAAGCCCGAGTGACGTAGTGCGCAGAAGATTTTATTTCTTGCGCACGGAATACGCTATCTGTATAGCATTGTTTCATGATGCTACCTTGTCTCTTCTTTAAAATCAAATGGTCTCTGCTAACACTCATTCTCAAAGTAAAAAACGATAAAACAATAAAAAAAAATGTTCGTCAAATTGTTTGGCTACCATAACCACGGCATAACGAGGATATATCGTGCGTATTTGTTGAATTTTCTCTTCGTGGCGGGCAGAATAACGGAAAGAATTTGAACAAGTTTTGAAAATAAATTGCGTCTTTTTACAGGTTGCAGTTTTTGCATTATTTGTTGTGGAATGTTTGAATCATATGGACCTATTTTGTGCGCATAGTTTTATTATTAAAGATGACTGAGTACGCAGATGTAATACGTAAAATTAGTGACGGTATTTATCAATTAAGTGAAAAAAGAAAGGGCAAAAGTAAGATTTGGACTGTTTTTGCAGAAATTAGCGAACGAAATGGAAATGTAATGCCAAATATTGTTTATTGCCGTATGTGTAACCACTAGGGCGGGTCGATTTGTTTTTCGACAATTTCCCTATGATTTCCGTATTCTATAGGTTATTCCATGAAAATTTGCCAAAGGAACCATACCTCTATCGTTAAAATGGAGTCCCCTACTTTTTGTTGGTAGATTTTTTCCCAAATTGACGTTCGTATGAAATATTACCTACACGTTCACATCCATAACTCAAAAACTATCGCCAGTAGGCGCGTTGGAAAGGTGAGCTATTTTGATCAATTTACAAAAAAAAATCTCCAACATTGGTCCAACGGTTCAAAAGTTACGGGCATTTTTGTCCAAATTTTCAGCATTTTTCCATTTTTTTCATGATTTTGTCCAAGAATGTTACTTTCATGGCCATTTTTTTGGCTCAATTTTTTTGACTTACGAAACTTACGAACCTTACGTTACGACTGGACTGATTTGCGCTTTACATTATTGGCATATTTTTTCACAGGGTGCACAAGACTTTTAGAAAAAATAATGTTTTTTCACATTTTGTCTTTTACTACACTCAAATTGAATATTTTTTTTTTTGATAATAGGTTGATAGATACTTTATTATCTCTTAATTTGAATTTTTGTAGAAAAAAAATAAAAAGGGAAAAAAACCAAAAAGTTGGTTTTATGTGTTATTTTGTTTTAGCAATATCGCATGAATTAATCAACCGAATTCGATAAATTTGGGCTTAAACTCTTCGTTTTGAATTGTAAATTGAATTAAATAATGGATTGAGCCAAAAAAATGGCCATGAAAGTAATATTATTGGACAAAATCATGAAAAAAAATGGAAAAATGGTTCAAAATTTGGACAAAAATGCCCGTAACTTTTGAACTTTTTACCAACAAAAAGTAGGGGACTCGATTTTAACGATAGAGGTATGGTTCCTTTGGCAAATTTTCATGGAATAATCCATAGAATACGGAAATCATAGGGAAATTGGTGAATTTTTTCACTCCCTACAAATCGACCCGCCCTAGTAACCACGTAATTAAATATAACGGAAGTCAAACTTCTAACTTGATTCGCCACAAATGTTATGTTTCTCAAAATATGGAAAAACCTTTAAAAAAATTAAACCAAGCTGAGAAGCAAATAGTCATTAATACATGTTGCCGGTGGGTAATAGAAAACTGCCGACCATTTTCTTCAGTGGATGGGAGCGGTTTTCGACAAATGGTGCATATGTTTTTAAAAATTGAAGCACAACACGGAGAACATATTGACATAAATGACTTTCTACCCTGTTCTGCGACAATCTCACGTCGAGTTTGCACGATGGCTCAGAAAAAAAGAGAAGAAATTAAGCCAGATATAAAAAAAGTTTTTGAACAAGGAAAAGCGTCAATAACGGTTGATCTATGGACCGACAATTTTATAAGACGGAACTTCTTGTGTGCTACCATGCAATATCTAAACAACGGTTACTTCAAGGATATGGTGTTAGGAGTTAAATCCATGGATTTTCAAAAATCTACCGGAAATAATATTTTTACTAAAATTCAAACCATTTTGTCAGAATTCGACGTTAGCAGTCTCGAAAAAACAACATTTGTTACCGATAGAGGAGCTAATATAAAAAATGCATTAAAAGAGCACGAGAGATTAAATTGTTCAAATCATTTATTTAATAACGTCTTGGAGTTTAGTTTTGAAGAAACACTTGAATTAAATTCAATGATAAATGCATGAAAAAAAATTAGTTAAGTATTTTAAAAATCTAATTTAAAACATTTATTGCCAACGTCACTAAAAAATCCATGTGTTACTCGTTGGAACTCTCATCTACACTTGTTTAGATAAATTAATGAAAACTGGTTAAAAGTAACAGAAATATTAACAGAAAATGAAGAAATTAATAGAGTCTCGGAAATAAATATTTCAATTTTAAAAGCGCTAGTTGAGCTTGGCGAAAATTTTGAAAAAATATGTAAAAAGCTGCAGGGGTCAAAATATGTAACAATAGCTTTTGTTTATCCTTCAATAAATCGCCTTAAGTTTGTATTTGAAGCAAATTCATGTGATTTTCCTCCTATTTCGATGCTAAAAAGCAACATTTTGTAAAACATTGAGGCTAAATGGGTACCAAATTTACATATTTATCACAAATGCGCATATTTTTTGTACCCTCCAGCAAACAATAGCGTTGATAAAAACATTGTTGCAGAAGTTCAAGATTTTTGTGTTAGAAAAATAATGCATAATGAATTATCAACAATAGCAAATACTACAATAGAAAGCCAAAATGGTTCTTCTGGTTCTAATTCAGCTCATGAGGGCATTTTCACTCCTCAAATTTCAGAAGATATTGTATTTTTCTTCCCAGAATTAGTCCCGCAAAGCGATTCAATGCCCCTAACTACTAGAAACGAACTTGAAAATTATACAAACAGTAGAATTCAAATAGATTCGGACTTTAATGCGATTCAGTAGTGGGAAAGTCATAGGACTGAGTATCCTACACTATCAAATTTAGCATTAAAAATGTTATCGATACCAGCCAGTAGTTCAGCGTCTGAGCGTTTATTTTCACTGGCTGGAAATATAATTATCGAAAAAAGGAATCGAATAATTCCAAAAACTGTAGATAGCTTATTATTTCTTAATTCTATTTATAAAAACGAAAAACCCATATTTACAAAAGATATTTTTAATTAAAGCTATTGCGATAAAAATTTTTCTCTTATTAAATTATTTTTTATTTTCATTAGATATTTAACATACTTTAAAACACACAGAAGCAACAAATTTACTTATATTTTAACCATTTCACCTTAAGTGTTTTGAAGCAGAGCTTTATTATTCATAATTTTTTATCTTACATTTTGAAATTAAAGCTTTTTCAATAAAAAATGTATCTTTTTATTAAATAATTTTTTATTTTCATTAAATATTATTATTTTTACGTTAGTTAACATACGCATAATAAATAAATATACTCTTATTCTTACTATTTAACCTTAAGTGCATTGAAGGAAAGCTTATTTTGTTTAACATTTTTTCACTATTACTGTAAAAAATTATCTTCTTATTATTATTTTTTATTTTCATTAAATATTTCTATTTTTACTATCACATACATAGATGAAAGAAGTTTACTTAAATTTGTGCCATTTAGCCTTAAGTACATTGAAGCAGATTTTCTTTTATTCATAATTTTTTATCTAAGATTTTTTTAGAATATCTGACCTATTTCAATAAAAAAATTTCTTTTTTATTTTCATTTAATGTTTTTTATTTTTACTTTAACATGCATAGAAGAAACAAATGTTCTTATATTTTTACTTTTTAACCTTTATTGTATTGAAGCAGAGCTTCTTTAATTCATAATTTTGTATTTAAGTTTACTGATTATGTCGACAAATTTGATATTATTTTCATGGAGTTTGTTGTGTTTCTGTTATTGTGTTTTATATCACAAATGTACTTCTTAATGTACCTTATTTTAATAAATAAAAATTTTCTGAAAATAAATAAATAAAAACAAATTGAAAAATAAATAATCTTATATAATATTGAACTTATAAAAATGATAATTAAATATAAATGCATAATAAATAAGTATAAACATTGATACTTTTTTAATAAAGATTAAGTAGGTTGGAATACCCAGCAAGACAAGTATTGTTTAAATTACAAATTATTTAACACGTATTGTTGTAAGAAACTTAAGTAAGTTTGGAATTTAATTAAATGAATCAAAATTAAAGACTGAAGTATTTTTATCAGTTCGACTACACAACATAACCTAAAATTTTAGCCATTCTTTGACTAGTTTTACAAAACAGTTTTACAAAATTTGTTTCATTAATAAATACCTGCTCGTTTTGAAAAACTCCATACATTTGGGTTGAATACTCATTTTTCTGGGCTTTTTCTATAAAATTGTTTAATAAAACTTTGCAGCACACGTCGTTTCTTTACAACAGTTGTCAGAAGGATCTCATTTTAATTTACAGTACTTAGCTCAGCTCGTGACATTTGCTGAGCCTGCACTTTCTCACATTCATAAAAAAAAAACAAATTAATGTCAAATTTGTGTTGGTTTTCATCAAACATTCTTTAATTGTGTTGGAGCTTTGGTCACTCTTGTCTTGAATGGATAAAGAATGTTCATTAAAAGCAAAACATTATTTTTGGATTTTATTGTAAATTCGGGCTATTTTGGTCACTTTGTTTATATAAAAAATATAATCTAAAAAATACTTTTCATTGTTTACACAACGTTTCGGAAGCGGCTTTCTTCCTTCATCAGGGGTGTATTTGATTTTATTTTTCTACGAATAGCCCGAATTTACAATAAAATCCAAACATAAAAACAAAAGAATTGGTCAAAAACAAAGAAATTCGCAAAACATTATTGTTATTTTACCGACAAACTTTCAATAATAGTTTGTTTACTAATTTAGGTCGCTTTCAAGATGACTTTCATGCACTCTTGGTCCAAATTTAAGCTCAGGTTACTTTAAGAATTTACTGTCATAAAACTTGCTACTGGCAATACTGATTGCTCCACAGTAGAGAAAAGAAAACAATAAACTAAAAGGAAACAAACAGCACAAAGAAGAACGTGCTGCTAGAGAAGGTCAGAGAAGTATGGAAACAACAAAAATTCATGCAGCAGCTGACACTCGAGCTTTAAGCGAAGCATCCGAATGATCTAGTGGTCTGGAGGCTGCCTTGCATCAATTCGCAATCGTGACAAATTGTGCTTTGCAGCAATCGTTGTTTACGAACTCGAGCGGTATATATGCATTTTTTTCTTGTGTGCGATTACGGCTGACGACGATTGTTACTCGAGTGGCAAAAACTGACGAAAGGTCATGCAAATCTCTGGTGGGAACTTCTCAAGAATAATAGGCGAAAAATTAAATGTAAGCCAACGCACAGTAGTTACACTAAGATGCACGTACAGTGTTGCGCAAAAGAATAGCAACAAATTAAGTGCGCTGCAACAAAATCGTGTATCTTTTTTAATATTGGGGACACACAAAAATGATTATAGGAATCAAAGCATATATTCATACATCATATATAAAACAAATCAAATTCAAATTTGGTTTTGTTTTTTTTAAATAAATTTCAACTTAATGTGGCTACATTCAATTTGTCTGAGAGCAAAACAAAAGCAACAAAGCTTGAAAAATGTAAAAAGAGAACAGAAGTTCCAAGAATTACCGGTAAAAGTTCCGTTATTGTAAAGAACGTGATGTTTGTAAGTCAAAAACATTTAAGTTTAGTTTTGTTTTTGCGCTAGTTGTGACATTGACTGTTCCATTTATAATGGCACGTTTTAAATACTGTGAAGCTCTTAAATTGCAAATTATTTCCAAATATAAAAACGGAAATTCACAAATATCTAACGTGAAACAGTTTGATATTAATCAGTTAATAGTTTGCAGATTAATAAAGAAAGATACCATCACAAAAGACGTAACAACGGTACATTAAAGAGGGCGGCCGCGAAAGACATCGCTGCGTGATGACAGGAACATTTCTGGCGTGTTCAAACAAAACGCATTTGCCACATCCAAAGAGGTTGTTCGGACACTTGATTTAGATATCCATCACAGCACTTTTTGATGACGAGCCGTTGAGAACGATTAAAGAAGTTACAGATCGGCAAATAAACCTTTGCTTACAGCTAAGCATAAAAAAACAAGGTGAGGTGTTACAATTTAAACAATTCTGTCTGAAATTGTGACAACAAGTTGCAATTTATTGTTTTTTAGACTCGGTCTTCCAAAAGAGCACCTAAATTGGACCGTTAAAAAATCGAGTACCGTTTTTTTAGCGATGAATCAAAGTTAAACTTGATTAATTCAGATGGGATGTGCACGGTACGGCGCCACTCAGGTACACGACTTGAAGCCCGAAACTGCAAAATAAATTTCAAATACGGAGGCGGTAGCATTATGGTCTGGACTTGTTTTTCCTATAATGAAGTTGAACCATTTCAAAAAATCGATGGAATTATGGATCGATTTGTATATAATGACATTTTAGAAAGCAAGTTGCGACCACATTCAGAGTGGAATAAGTCGCTTCAGTGCACGTTTCAGCCCGACAACGACCAGAAGCACACTTCAAATCTCATCAAAGATTACATTAGAGGCAATGGAATACAAGTCCTTGATTGGCCGGCACAATCACAATGACTTGAATCATTGAAAATCTTTTTGGGACTTTGAAGGCAAAAGTTTCTGGTCAAAGGTTTTCCAATAAGACTGCACTGTATGAAGCCCTGAAACTTAATTGGGAACATATACCTAATACTAATATATCTACTTTAATAGAGTCGATGCCGCTCAGATGTGCAGTGGTTATCAAGAATAATGGATCTTACACCAAATATTAATTATGTTGCTTTTGTTTTGCTCTCAGACAAACTGAATGTAGTCACATTAATTTTAAATTTAATAAAGAAAACAAAACCTAATTTGAATATGATGTGTTTTTAATATGATGTATGAATATATGCTTTGGTTCCTATAATCAGTTTTGTGTGTCCCTAATATTTAAAAAGATACACGATTTTGTAGCAGCGTACCGATTTTGTTGCTATTGTTTTGCGCAACACTGTATAATGGCACTGGAAATGCGAAAAAACAGTTCAACAACGCCGTAGAAGGTTGAAGAAGTATTAAATAAGACAGTTAGTAAGTGGACCGAGCGTAGAGCTTTGCGAAGAATTGACTTGGAATCAGCTATCAAAAATAAAAAACCGGCCTTGTCCACAAAAAATAAAAAAGCACGTATAGCCTTTTGCAAAAGTTACAAAAGTTCTAGCGTTGAGGACTGGAACCACGTAATTTGGTCGGATGAAGTGAAGATTATCCGCTTTTAGTCCGAGGGGATAAGCAAACTTCAGTTGACATTTTTTCTTGGCTACATTTTGAACATAAATTGATTGCTGTGTGTGCCGCTTAACCTTTGTTATGTGGTTTACCATGCGATTGCATTACCATTCACAAGCGATGCAGTATGCATTTCCATTTTGCTCTTTGAGCCAAGGAAATTGGCTTAGCCATTCTTTTCGAAACTTGCGTTTTATTTTACCCCTTTTTTCGATAGCTATGTCACTAAAATTATATTAAATAAAAATATTATGCTAGTAGCATGATATACGTGTTTATTACCTCCCACTGCTATCGCTTTCATCTGACTCCGTGTGTGAATCTTGTTCAGCAACCTTCGCTTTCTTTATCAAAAACCTTAAACAACATCAAATATTATAGCAGTGCTGATCATTTCATAGAACAATTGTTTGCGCTCAAATCACATGTATTCTTACGCTCTTGCTTTTAGTCGTCACTGAACCAGCGCCGAATGAACATCAAGCGGACGTATGCTTATTTTGTCTGTTTTTTTTCTTTTTTTTTATTATAATGCACTGAAAAAAATTAATAGCAATGTACGACAAGTATTTTATGATTATAAATGCGTATGGTAATCCCCAATGCCTTATTTGTTATAAAACATTTAAAGAAAATAATTTAAATGTTTGTAAACGACATTTTCACTCTTTTCATGACAATTTTAATGAATTAAATGAAAATGAAAAAGAAAAGCAGTTTGCTTCAAACAAACTAATTTTTATTGAAAAATTAAAAGAATGGTTAATCAATTTGGAAACCAATAAACCGAGATCGACAAATAAAAATGTAAAAAAAGATATATCAAGCTTAATAAGCTTGGACATAGTTAAACACGGCGGGCCGTTTTCAGATGGAAAATTTGTAAAACAAATGTTTGAAAAAGTTTTTGAAAAGCTTAATTGCAATTTAAGTTTAATAAAATCCATTCCTTTGTCCCGTTATACCGTAGTTAGACGTACTATGGAAATGGGAGTTTATGCTGAGTCTGTTATTAGGCAAACTCTTGAAAAATGTGTTTTTTTTTCTTTTTGCTTGGACGAAAGCACAGACATAAACGGTCTGTGCCAACTAATTATTTGCGTTCGTTGCGTTGATGCAAACTCAAATGTTTTTGAAACAATGTTTTCACTTGAAACGTTTGACGCAAACGTGACAGGGAAAGTGCTGTTTGATGTTGTCAGCAATAAATTATTATCTTTAGTAGATCCTAGAAAACTTACTGGTGTCTGTACGGACGGGGCAAATGTCATGACAGGAAAAAACGAAGGATTAGTTGGACAATTGAAAAAACATGGCTTTTCAGTTCAAAACTTTCACTGCATTATCCATCAAGCCGCTCTTGCGTCCAAATTCCTATCTGAGTGCACTGCCATGAAATCTGCGGAGCAAATAATTAACAAGATTCGCGGTGGACATAACCATCTTACCCACAGGAAGTTTAAAAAATTTTTAAAAAGTAAGAATGCTTCCCACAGTGATTTAAAAATGTTTTCCGAAGTCCGGTGGTTAAGCCGTGGTTTATGCCTTAATAGAGTTTTTGACCTAAAAGAAGAAATTACAGAGTTTTTTGAAATTGAAAGCATGGAAGAGTATTATTTTTTAAAAGACGATGAATTTATTTTAGATCTTGCGTTTTTAGCAGACACAACTTCATATCTTAATGAATTTAATTTAGAGCTTCAAGGAAAGGGAAAAAATATATCTGAATTGTACAAAACTCTTTTCAATTTTAAAACAAAATTATATTTGCTACTGCTCCAAATCCAGTTCGACGATTTTTCAAATTTCCCAAAAACTTTACAAATATGTGGCAATAAAAATAATTTTAGAAAATATGAACATTTAGTTATATTTGAAACCCTTTTTTATAATTTTGAGGATAGGTTTCAAGATCTGCAAAATATAAAACAATTACTAGATCTCTTCGAGAATCCGTTTTCATGTGAAGTTAGCAACTACGAGTATCAAGTACAAGTAGAACTAATAATACTTCGAAGTGAGGTGCAAGCACCAAGCAGAACGGAAATTATAGATTTTTGGAAAAGTTTAAATCACGCCATATATCCTGAACTAAAAACAATTTCACTAAAAATATTATCGTTTTTCCCAACAACCTACCTTTGTGAACAAATTTTTTCAGATTTAAAATTTATTTGTTCTAAACAACGTAACGCATTAAGCTCTGTAAATTTAAAAAATATCTTACTAGTACGCAATTGTCACGAAAGCGTAAATATAGAAAAATTTATTTCTGGGTAATGTATTTAATAATGCATTACCTTGTAATATATAAGGCTCATTCTATATTGAATCGATACCAATTTCGACATGGAAAGGTTTCAATAAAAAAATTTGCTAAATATGCAACAATTTTTTTAACTCATAATTGGACAACATAATAAATCCAACAGATTAAATATATTTTAATAATATGTAAATACAATGAAATCATTAATATTGATTGAAAAAATCTATTATTTTTTGTTTTTTATAGAATAAAAAAGCCACCCTAATGTATATATGTATTTACTTTTTTCCTTTTAAAAATTGAATTACTGTTCAATTTTTATTTCTTAAAACGGTGTAGTATTTATTTATTTTTTCCGATAGTACTTAACTTTTTACATAAAACATTCACATTATCATATTTTAAATATAATATAAATTCATACAGAAACTAATATTCCTACCAACCCGTTCAACATTTCTTACAGTGCAATTCTCTTTTTCTCACCAACACAACTACATTTCAACTTTTGATCAGCACTGTATTATAGCAAAAATTACAACTACACATGCATTCGAATGATTTATTATCTTACTTGTTCATGATAAATTAAATTAAAATATTATTTTGCATTTGTTATGCAAATTTTCAACCATTTCCCACTTTTGATTTGCAATTGAAGATGTGAAAAAGTAACAATTAACTGGCAATCGATTATTATCGACAGTGTTGTCAGCGTACAAATGTTTCACTTGTTGAGGACAGTGTTAATTTTGTTATTATATTTTTTTGCCGTAATGAAACACTTTTTTAGTTATATACGCAAAAATTTTCTTAAAAGGGACCAAATAAAAAAGAAAAGGACCAATCGTTGAAAAAAGGACCACTTTTGAGCCAACCGTGGTTTTAAGATATTTTACAGTTTTGATAAAGTTACTTTGTATGGGAGGTTTAAAAGAGATTTTACAGTTTTGATAAAGTTACTTTGTATGGGAGATAGGTGTGGTTTTCATCCAATGTGGTTAATTTTTTAACTTGTTCTTTATTTTGTAGCTCTATTTGATAGCTTTCAAATTACGATTGTCAATTAGCTGTCAAAAACGGACAGATATTTTTTTATTTGGACCCATTCCAACTTAAAAAAAAGTCAAAAGTTACTTCCGTCTTCTAGGTGAATTGATACCCATTTTGAGGGTTCAATACTCCACTGTGGTTTGGCACCAGTAATAGCTTATCCCATCGGACTAAAAGCGGATAATCTTCACTTCATCCGACCAAATCACGTGGTTCCAGTCCTTAACGCTAGAACTTTTGTAACTTTTGCAAAAGGCTATACGTGCTTTTTTATTTTTTGTGGACAAGGCCGGTTTTTTATTTTTGATAGCTGATTCCAAGTCAATTCTTCGCAAAGCTCTACGCTCGGTCCACTTACTAACTGTCTTATTTAATACTTCTGCAACCTTCTACGGCGTTGTTGAACTGTTTTTTCGCATTTCCAGTGCCATTGTACGTGCATCTTAGTGTAACTACTGTGCGTTGGCTTACATTTAATTTTTCGCCTATTATTCTTGAGAAGTTCCCACCAGAGATTTGCATGAGACCTTTCGTCAGTTTTTGCCACTCGAGTAACAATCGTCGTCAGCCGTAATCGCACACAAGAAAAAAATGCATATATACCGCTCGAGTCCGTAAACAACGATTGCTGCAAAGCACACTTTGTCACGATTGCGAATTGATGCAAGGCAGCCTCCAGACCACGAGATCATTCGGATGCTTCGCTTAAAGCTCGAGTGTCAGCTGCTGCATGAATTTTTGTTGTTTCCATACTTCTCTGACCTTCTCTAGCAGCACGTTCTTCTTTGTGCTGTTTGTTTCCTTTTAGTTTATTGTTTTCTTTTCTCTACTGTGGAGCAATCAGTATTGCTAATAGCAAGTTTTATGACAGTAAATTCTTAAAGTAACCTGAGCTTAAATTTGGACCAAGAGTGCATGAAAGTCATCTTGAAAGCGACCTAAATTAGTAAACAAACTATTGTTGAAAGTTTGTCGGTAAAATAACAATAATGCTTTGCGAATTTCTTGGTTTTTGACCAATTCTTTTGTTTTTATGTTTGGATTTTATTGTAAATTCGGGCTATTAGTAGAAAAATAAAATCAAATACACCCCTGATGAAGGAAGAAAGCCGCTTCCGAAACGTTGGGTAAACAATGAAAATATTTTTCCATTTATGCTCATTTGCCAAATTTGCTAGCCGTATGTTGTATAGACTCCAAAATAGCACAGACTTTACGATGCGGCAGAACAAAATCGACCCAGCTTGCAGAGATTTTAGGGAACGAAGCAATGAAGAGAATAATATCGGATCTTAGAATGTGTAAATTCTCTCTAATTGTGGACGAAACCACGGACTGTTCAACAAAAGCATGCCTAGTTTTGGTTGTAAGGTATTTTGAGAAGTTATCAAACACTATTTGCGATAGATTTTTTATCACTAATTGAACTTAGCAAAACCGATTCAGAAACAATATACCAAATAATTAAGACATTTTTTCAAAAGCATAATGTACCTCTAAGCAACTTGATAGGGCTAGCAACTGACGGAGCCAATACGATGCAGGCGAATTTAACGGGCTAAAAACAAAATTAAAAAATTATACTAATATATTTTACATCAAATGCACTTGCCACTCACTACATTTGTGGTCAAGCTACGCCTGCAAACAGTTACCGTGTCTTGAAGTAGGTGGCGTTAATGCATTTTAATTAGCATATTCAATGGCTAATCCACAATTAAAAGTTTACATGCTGGTTTTAAGCTTCATATTAAAAATTATGAATAACCTGAATAAAGAATTCCAATCGGAAAAGGTTCGCCTACCACTTATATATTCGCAAATAGAAGTACATTTTAAACTTACTTTGAGTAATTTTATGAACAACGACTTTATGAAAAGTGTTGAATGTCTGGAAAATTGTAATATACAGTGGAATTCACTTATAACGACCTCGGCTATAACAACATTTCTGCTATAACGTCGTATTTTTGAAGTACGCATTTTCTAATTTATCATTAATTAGGAACTGCGTTCGCTTTTAACGTCGGTGGATATAACGACGAGTTCGCATATAACGACGCAGTTTTCATAAAATATAATAAATATTTTCACATATAGCGACGACGAAAGCAAATTGAGACTAGATTTGCTTACTTATGAATTTTTTTTATTTATATGTGAACAAACATATTCACTGAACATATTTGCAATTTTTGCTTTGTTGAAAGGGAAATAACCGTATAAAATTCATTGACAACAAAACTGCATAGCTTCATTTGCGCATGTGATTTTGCTCAGTATACATTTCCTTTCCTTCAAATGCATGATTGATTTTTTACTGTGTTAAAAATGAAGAAAAATCTGGCGGCTTGAAAACGGCGAGGAATTTCTGCATCATATTCTTCAATATCCATCATATGGAAACATAGGAAAATTATAAGGATCACACCTCCGCAAAATATTGAAAATGCAAAAATCGCGATACATACCTCTAACCGATCATATTTTACAAGAAAAAGCCAATGATTTAGTTTAAATTTTAGGTGAAACGAATTTTTCTTGATTAGAAAGTTTGATTTACCATTTTCGATAGCGACACTGCATTGTAAACAGCAAGGTTTCAGATGAAGCAGGTGAATTTTTCCCAAAACTTCGAGATGGCTATTAAGACTCAGAAAAAATTTATAACGCTGATGAAACAAGGTTCTTCTTAAACTCATGCCCGATAGAATTTTAAAATTTTGAGGTGAAAAGTGTATAGGAGGAAAAGTTTTGACGGTTCGTGTTACAGTATTGGTTGCTGCAAACATGGATGGAAGTTTGAAAAAGGAAAAATTTTTTATCAGAAAGTCAAAGAAACAAAAAAACTTATTGTATTTATTTCCCTTAGTTTTATGTTTTTATTTTTACTATTGATAATAAATTTTTTCTTTATAATAAATGAATTTAGTTAACAATGAACAAAAAAAAATTGTGTGTGCATATAACGACATTCGGTTGTAACGACGAAATATTCCGGTCCCTTCAGGGTCATTATAAGCGAATTTCACTGTACACGATAAAACAAAGTATATTGAAACAAAAAATATTTTTATAGGAAGTAAAGCAGAAAACCATATCAAAACCAATAACTTTTCGGATTCGCAACGAATCAGAATTAAAACAAATATATTAAAATTTTATATTGAATTTTTAAAACAAATTCAAAAACGCTTCGACTTTGGACGAGTTGATATCAAAAATTTATCCATAATAACACCCAGCAATGTATTATCTGAAACGGAAACATCAATAATGCCTTTAACTATAGATTTTTCTCATTTAATTAAATGTGATATAGATATTATAATTGCACAATGCAAACTCTTAAGACTTTTAAATAGTAATTTGAAACCTGATATGGATGTTTGTGTATTTTGGGAAAATGTAAGTTTATATAAAAATGGTATGGATGAAAAATGTTTTGAAGAATTGACTGATTTTATTTATGACTTACTGAGCCTTCCACATAGTTCGGCGGCAGCAGAAAGAAAATTTTTTGAACTATCTCTGATTAAAACCAAACTAAGAAACAAATTAGAGTTTAGTACAGTTAACAATATAATTTTGTCCAAAGAACTATGTTCACAAAATGCAGGGCCTCATTACGTTTGGTCAGTAAAAGACATAGACTGGGCTTAGTTTTAAACAATTAATGATTATTAAAGAGGCTTTAATAATAATAATAAATTTATAATATTTTGAATAAGTTTGTTTTCTTTTTATTTTTATAATCGTTGTTGAGTTATGTATCTCAACCAATATTAACGTTCTTATTTTAGTATCCAGTCATAATAGTATATGAATAGTATATATACGCGTATACAAAAATCTATTTACGTGTAAAAATTAATGTATATGTACCCGTATGTGATAAATTTTATTTTAATTTCGTTTTATGTGCAATTTGAATTCTAGCACTTTTTGTTATGGCTTCAAAACCAATTTTTGCGTTAAATTTTTAGTATGCGTTTTGTTTAATATAATAGTGTAAGCAATATATGTATACATATAGAAAGCAAAACAAAATGGTCCTTTTTTCATTTTGGTCCTTTTTTATGAATTTTGGTTCCGAAAAAAATTTGGATTGGCAACCGTGCTTCAAACCCCACAAAACTTAATGTATGTATCTGAAACTTTGCATATGAGCTTTGATATTTAATATACACTCAAAGCATGAAATTCAATTCAATAGAGTAAAAACCACGCCTACCTCCCATATGAAGTGACTATCAAAACTGTCAAATTATCAATACCTAGTATCTACTTAAATATTTATTCCTGAAACTGAAGTCATTCCTAAAAATTAAATATATAGGTTAATATCATGCTCACTTTCCATTCAAAGATACTTCATAAATTATATAAGTACATATCGTTTCCAAAAACATTTTAATAATGACAAACTATATGCTTTTCGTTTGTTTAATTTTAATTTTTTACATTATTTACTTTATTTTATTCGAAAAATTATTTCGCTTTCGCCTTCATCAATATTTCCGCTTTCATCACCACAATTAGCAACATCATTACCTTCAACATCGCTTTCACAAATTTCCTCATACTCTTCTTTTTCAAATATAAGTGCTTCTTTTGGAAAATGCTTTTCTTTTTTTTTAATTTTTAATTGCTTGAAAAAACATAACATGTAATAATGTAACATGTTATACACAATAAACATAAACAATTTCATATGAAAGTCAATAAAACGCTACCAGCAATGTAGGGTACAAAAAAATAAATAAATAAACTGGCCATTTCAGCCCTTGGGAGGACTTTGATCTAGCTTCTATTGATCAATTGTGTTGTGCGTGTTATTAAATGTTTGATCACAAATGACTGGACCTACATGTTTTATGCCGACTCCGAACGGCTTATGTCCTCAAGATTACATGGCAATTTTTACTCTCTGAGGTTTGCCATTGTCTGCAGAGAGGTGACAATTGAACAGAAAAATTAATTCGATTGAAAAAACTTTCTGTCTGAGCTGGAATTGAACCCGGACTACCGCGGTTCTTTATTTTGTTTTGTAGAAACGCAAAAGCGTTTAATTTCTATTTTAAAAATTTTTATTTAATTTTAAAGTATGTTTTTATTCTCAGTGTAAATAATAAAAAAAATTCTAAAATAAATTTTTTGTTTGTTTTTAAATGCATCTTCTTTCGATAGGTGGCATTAAAAAAGCAGTCATTTTCAGCCGGTGTCAAGATATTTTGGTCCCAATTTATCGGAAACAAAAAAATCAAAGTGCATTTAAATAAGGGTACTTGTAGCTACAACCTTTCCTAGAATTATTAAGTTTGGCCCAACAGGTAAAATTTTGCGCGACTTTTTAAAAAATGCTGTAATTTTCAACGCTTTTGATCCCCGTAGCTTGGGAAAATTGTAACCAAACCCCCCCCCCCCCCCGTTTGTAATCTTTTTAATATGCGCATTGACTTTTTTTGTTTCCGATAAATTGGGATCAAAATATCTTGACACCGGCTGAAAAGGACTACCTTTTATGCCACCTAGCGAGGAGAAGATGCGTTTAAAAACTACTATGAAAAATTATTTTGAAAATTTTTTTATGTTATTTACGCAAGAACATTTTTAAGACTCTATGTATTGTAGTCATTTCACAATAAATATCAACGCTAATTGAATTCGTTGAAAAAGTCTTTGCGCCATGACTTCTGACCCCTTTACGAACACACTTTCAATTCATATCTTTGGAAAGGTAATGGAACGTAAGAAAATAAAAATAATGAAAATTAATAAAAAATTACAGCGCCTGTTTCTGTATGGTATAAAACTTTGACATTAATAATGGGTTATGTAACTGCAATTTTTTTAAAAGTTTAATATTTTTCCCTCAAAATAAAATTTTCAATGATACCCTATTTATGAAAATCGCATTTAAATTTACTGAGCTACGTTGTCTCGAAATAGACCCTATTTTAGCATTCGCATGGCTATAGGTCCGCGAAAAAATCTCAAAACCATAAACTCCGGATTTGGTTTTCTAAACAATAAATAAAGGCAACTGATATTACACTTCAATGTGAAATGGGCTACATATTGAAAACAATTTGTTCCTACTTTGACGAAATATGTTCAATGTAAATCTTTTTATAACATATTGTGGTTAAAAAATTGCTTGAAACATTTTTTTAAATTTTGTATGAAAAATCATGATATTAAAGGCATTGTGTTGAATTTAAAAACGTGGTGAGTTTTTCAGTGTATATATTTATTTTGATAAATGTTTTGTACACCATATTTGTAGGCTTAAATCAGACAAATTGACCTGTAACGTTTACAGCGTGAATCAAAGTAACTGTCGCACCTATATTAATACCAATTACACAAAAGAAGCAACACTGGAAAACATATGTTGTTTTTTTAGCAACGACTTTAGCATTAATTGTACACTTATTGCATGAACCGTTTCTAAAGTATTGTCAATAATAATAATAATAATATTGCGAAAGGAAATAAGTGCACAGATCCTTCGCCAGCACGCAGGTTGCAGTATCATATTTTCTGACGAAAAACTCTTGTTTTTGCAAGCAAGTCACAACTCGCAAAATGATAGAGCCTACGAAGCTTGCATGGCAGATATGTCTAAAGAAAAAAAAACAATTGAAAGATTTCAAAATGTTTCATAAATCATGGTTTGGAGCGCTTTCTCCGAAAAAGGCAAATTGCCCCTTCTTCTTATCGTAAAAGGCGTTAAAATAATTCGGAATATTACTTAGAACATGTTTTAAGAAACTATCTTATGCGGCATTCCAAGAAAATTTAAAGAAAGGGTCACTTTTGTTTTCAGCAAGATTCTTTTCCAGCACAAAAGGCAAAAATCGTTCAAAGGTGGTGCAGAGCAAATGGCCTCCGTCATTACCTGACCAGGGGGTTTAGGACTTTTCTTTTTGGGTTATAATGCTGAGCAAATTAACGAACATAAACACATAACGGAAGGTAAATTTAAGCGACGATTAATGAAAATATCAGATGATATACCTGAAAACCAGATGCGTGCCGCATGCTCGTCTTTCACCAATTGTTTTAAATTTTTAAAAAAAATTAATGGTGAAAGATTTGAATTTAATGAAGAGTTATAAAGAATGCTTAAAATAAAAATGTTTGTTTAATAAAGTTTACATAGTGCTTTTGATTTATGGCATAAAACAAGTGCGACAGTCATTTTGATTCACGCTGTATATATGCATAAGTTATATATCCATCAAAAAGCCGATTCCTGAAGATTGGTGCAACGTTGCCGGTTTCAGTCGCTTCAAGCGAACCCTCATTATCGTCGGTTCGGAGACTCAAAACATGCATGAGAAGTAAAACTGGAGAAGAAAGGCTCAATGGATTAGCTCTTCTAAATGTTCACAGGGATGTGGAAGTGACCACGGAAGAAATTTTAAATGCACTAGCCCGAAAAAAATATACAGCTGTAGTCAAAATAATAGCAGTACTCTTTTATTCACACATGTTTGTATAAATAATACTTGTCTACAAATTTCGGATCCGGTAAACCCATTATCGTTCCTATATGTACTTTCATCGCTGGTTCAAAACCTGTCATCAGTTTCCTCCTATATTGTAAAATTTTCCAGATATAGGGTGTTTTACGTTTTTGGCAAGTGTTAAGTATTATTGATTTAGAATCTAAGCTACTCACCATAAAATAAAAAACAATATTTTGTATTTTAGAAAAATTATCAAATTTTCCATCAATATATCAACCACTATCGTGTCATGAGCTGTAGCAGAACTAAAATTTTGAGATTATCAAACGAAATACCATCAAATTTTGTATCTTTTGTTTTAGCGGAGCTGTAATCGTTCAAATTTAAAATGTCTGTTTTGCATGTAAAAATACACTTAATCAACAGGTTTTTCTAAATTCTAACTTTGGATTACAGCTCTGCTAAAATAAAAGATACAAAATTTGTTGATATTTCGTTGGATAATCTGAAAATTTTAGCTCCGCTACAGCACATAATACCAAAATGGTTGATAGATTGATGGAAAAGTTGATATTTCTTCTAAAATAGAAAATATTCTTTTTTATTTTATGGCTAGTAGCTTAGATTCTATACAAATAATACTAAACACGTGCCAAAAACGTAAGACACCCTGTATCTTGAAAATGTTACAATATCGGATAAAACTGTGTACAAATTTGGAACTAGTATTGAAAGTACATCTAGGAATGATAATCGGTTTACCGGATCGAAAATTTGTAGACTAGTATTATTTATCCAAACATGTCTGAATATAAGAGCACTGCTATTATTTTGACCACAACTGTATATGTCGTAATATGGTTATAATTTGTAGTCACACGAGGTCGTGTGAAATGTCGGAATCGCCGTGTCGTAATATGGTTATAATATAATTATTCCTTACTTGTTAATCTAACGTCAAGTAGAAACACTTGAGTGGAATCGTAGCAGAGGTTTTATTTGAAAAATGAAAAAGAACACTTTTGAATTTAAATCGAATGTGAAAATATATTTTTGGGGAATTTTTGAGGAAAGAAAGAAAATAATATAATATAATATAATATAATATAATATAATATAATATAATATAATATAATATAATATAATATACGCTACGAGATCGCTACGTTGTAATAAAAACATGAATAAAACGACATCAGAAGTGGGGTCTGATCTGCTTAGACTTACAGTGGTGGTCATGAATTTAGCACACACTGTGTTAGTAACTTTAATTTGAAATTTTTTACATCTTAGCTTGAGAATTGTAATCAAATATTTTTTGTTGAGTATTGTTTATGAAGTTAACTCTATGTACCGTTAGTTGGTTTCTTAGTTATTCTTAATTTTTCTGACATATTTCAAGTAGTATGAATCAATGTGGTTTAAATTCTGGACACGAATTTAGCACAGGTTAGAATTACTGTTCCATATCGTATTTTATTTTCGTTAATTAAACTTTACTGGTAAGATATACTAAATTTATTAAGTTTCTATTTGAGTTCTAACAAAAAATTGCAGAAAGATATGGCGAAAGGCTACTGATGTTCAGAGGCTCAGCGGCATTTGATTCAGCAAATGAAAAATGGTGGAAGCACAGTTTCAGAGATTGCTCTGCTTCTTAGATGTTCGTGAAAGTTATTTCATAACGCATTACAACATGGAGAGCAGTATTAGAGCATTAAAAATGTAAAATAGCGACCCAGAGTGCGAAAAACAATAGCAAGCGAGGGCCATTTGATTTATAGCGCGTCACTTAGTGATCCTTTTAAGACCTCAAATAAAATTTAAAATGAAATTTCATCAAAATATGGCATAAATGTATCCTCAAAAGGCATAAGAAGACGCTTGAATGAAAACAATTTCCGTAGCTTTATAGCCCAACAAACACCACATGTGTCGCAAAAAAATATTAAATGCAGTCTTGCGTTTGCAAAAGAATATTTAAAAAGTCAACGAATTTTTGGAAAAATGTGCTTCTGAGGGATAAATCAAAGTTTTGCCGGTTCGCATCTGACAGCAAACAATATCTGTGGCGTCCTCAAAACATGCAATACAATCCAAATTAACGCTCAAGACGATTAAACAGGGTGGCTGAAATGTTATGGTATGGGCGGCGTTTTCTTGGTACGGAGTTTGTCCGATTGTTAAAATTTACCAAAAAATGGATCAGAACGCTTACAAAAACGTACTTGTCAATACCATGATACCGTTTCAAGAGGATAATTTGCCACTTTAATGGCGTTTTATGCAGGATAATGATCCAAAGCACAGTGCTCACATAGTTAAGAGTTGCTTGGAAGACAAACATATTGATATTTTGAAGTGGCCATCGCAATCATCGGACTTAAACCCGATTGAGAATCTGTGGAGGGATGTCGAGCAGCAAATACTAACAGTAAAATCGAAAAATTTGCTAGATTTGTTTAAGAAAATCCAAAGAATTCGGTATAGTATTCCAAAGTACCGTTGTGAGGCTTTGGTCAAAAGATTACCAAGATTATGAGATGCAGTAATTAAGAATAAGTGATTTTCTACGAAATATTGAGTTTTATGCAATCAATTTTGATTATATTTTTCATCCTAGACATTTTTTTGCTCGTGTGCTAAATTCTATAAGATTGCTATAAGAAAAAGTTTTGAAATAAAAAAATGTATATAAGAAATAAAAATGACATAATATATACACTAAGACAAAGTTAATTAAAAATTTACAACAAATAAATGGAAAATATAAGTATTCACTTTACTTTTTTAAGTGTGCTAAATTCGTGACCACCACTGTATATCTGCTCCGCCATCCACTTTTTGGCCTTGTTGGAAACTATGAAAACTGCAGTTGCAAAAAAGTGCATTTGCCAGATTTTGATCCTAGACAAAAATATCGTGGATGCACGTGCTTGGATTTCTACAGCAGATGTGTGCATGGCTGATTAACCATTACAAGCAGCGGCTCTGGTGATAACGTTAAGTAGTGCTTTGAAAGGATCTGTATCAACTTGGTTGTCTCAAGTTTACTATCCAGGGATGATTTAACTTTAAATTTAAATAATTTCTAAAGATATCTTCATATCACGATATGATTGTACTGAGTCGGCTGCTGCTTTCCTTATACGACTCAACAATGGAAAGCCTAAGGACGGTGAATGCATAGTCTTTATTTATTTATTTTTTTATTTAAAGGCAATGTTCACATATAAGACTTATAGTCTTTTGAATGCAGTAAGAATAACAAAGATAATAACAACAAGTTATATATAACAAATTAATTTATGAAATTTATTGCTTAACCAATAATTCAAATTAAAAATCAATTAATATCCAAAGAATTTTTATCAAATATAAATAAATATTAAATACCTAAGAGAGAAAAAAAAGAAAAGAGAAAGAGATAGAATTAGGAGAAAATTTAGCAGATTTCATGCTTAAATTCACGTTTATTCGTTATACTTTTAACAGCTAAGGGCAGCGAATTCCATAATCTGATCACGTTCACAAAAAATTATCTGCTTGAATTTAAATAATTATGACTAGGAATAATGAGATTCATGTTTCTTGCTGATCTACAGAACTGAAGTTTGCTAAATAAGTAACCAGGAGTTTGTGTATTCATTAAATTATGTAAGAAAATACAATTTCTGGCATCCAAGTAATTTAAAATATTGCATCCAAGCAATTGATTGCTCAAATGGCTTATCCGGTCAAATTTTCTAAGACCATAAACGTATCTTATTGCATTATTAAATGCAATTTGTAGCTTATGGCTTGACCTGGAATCAGGCTTACTGTATACCACCTCGGAGTATGAAATTATCGGCATTATGAACTGGATAACTAACTTTTTTCTGGTATCACCAGGCATAAATGATGCAGTTCGTCTTAAGTTCCTAAGGATGTAATACACCTTGCAAACAACGGAATTTATATGGTCATCACAAGTGAGAGAAGAGTTAATGTAGAATCCGAGATTTTTAACCTTCGTAACAAAATTTAGCCCAACACCATTAAGAATAATTGTCCGTATATTATGAAGGGGGTAGCATTGTTTCTTAATCGGCAAGACACATGACTTGAGAGGATTGAGTTCAAGCATATTAGCCTTAGCCCAATCTGAAACAATGCTCAAATCTTCATTCAACTTTATACATAAGTCATTAACAAGACTAATAGGTTTCGCAATGTACAGTTGAAGGTCATCAGCATATGCATGCATGGTGACATGACGACATTTAGTGAAAATGTAATTTAGAAAGATTGCAAATAAGAAGGAGCCGAGAACAGAGCCTTGAGGCACCCCACAGGTTAAATTGCTAAAAGCGGACAGACTATTCCCCACCCTTACTCTTTGAGACCTCCCGGTTAAGTAATTATATATCAGACGGACAGCTGAACTAGAAAATCCAAAACAGTTCACAAGTTTATGACAAAGTAGTGAATGATCAACAGAGTCAAAAGCTTTCGAAAAGTCTAGCAGACAGAGCAAGCTTAAGTGCCCCAGATCATATGATATTCTAATGTCGTCTCAAATCTTGACTATGGCCGTAGAGCAGCTGTGGCCAGGTCTAAAGCCAGACTGAAAAGGGGACATAAGGCCATGATCTCTGATATGAACGGAGATTTGCGCAGTCATGAGCGACTCAAATACTTTTGACAAACATGATAACAGACTAACAGGACGAAAATCAGACAGTTCACGTGCATTGGCCTTTTAAGCTATAGGGATAATTGTTGCTGCTTTCCAAGCATCAGGAAAGCTAGAACTTGTGAAACAATAATTGAATATATGCGTTAAAGGACTTAGAATAAAAGGTAAGATAATTTTAATAAATTTGATAGATACTCTAACCTCACCCACGGCATTCGACTTAATCTTATTCACACAACGAGCAACATCACACTCACCTACAGCCACAAAATCAAAGTTAAATGGACATTCAAAAGTACATATCTCATACGCGAATACGTTGATGACTTCTATTATGGCAAGATGGAGTAATTTATCTAAAGAACAAATGTCTGTTGCTGTAGTGCTGACGCACATTGCACAGTTTGAACCATGTGTACAAATGTTGGCATTTACCTTTGACATAACATCAAGGAATCAACTTCAAAATGAGCTGAGAGCAATTACTTCCTACAAACCAAAAAGTTCAATGTTTCTCAGAGAAGCCGACGGAGTGCCAAACGACATAAAATTTTATCAAATTCGGAACGGATCAAATGCTTTCATTGTGTCAATTTCGGTGACAAAACGTCAGAATGTAGAAGAGAGTCAACGAAAAAGGTTGTTCCAGCTCGGTCTTCAGTAACATGCTATCGGTGTCACAAATTGGGTCATTATGCGTCTAAATGTTCACTCAGAAAAGAAGGTGCCACTGAAAGTTCCAGTAAGGTTATTGAGAGACGTGTGGATTTGTGTCAAATAAGCATTCCAGTTGGAAAAATGAAGCATTCGGGTGAGGAATTTCCAATTTGTTTTGATTCAGGAGCAGAATGCTCATTACTTAAGGAGTCTTTATCATGTAGATTAAAAAGCAAGCGTTTTAATAGAACAGTGAGGATGAGCGGTATTGGTCAAACCAGTATTGAAAGTACACTGCAAATTTTGTCAACCGTTACAATAGATGATATTTCACTAGAAATACTTTTTCATGTTTTACCTAATTCTTGTTTAAATTATGATATTATGTTTGGGCGCGATATCTTAAGTATGGGTATATCTGTTCGATTAACATACAATAAATTTAAATTCGATATTATTGAAAATATTGCTGTGTGTTATGTTAAAATAATCACTGAAACAAATTTTGATGAAATTGATACGGACATACCTGATATATTTAAATCAGAATTACTGTTAATTTGAAATGAATTTTTTAAATATTTTAATATTTAAATATTGGAGCATACACCTAAAACTCCAGCTAATGTTGAGGCGATGCAAATTCGTTTAAAGGACCCTGCGAAGACCGTTTGTAGACGACCATATACGTTAAGTGAGAGTGAACGTAATATAGTTCGCGAGAAAATCGATGACCTCATTGATGCTGGTGTTATTTGTTCTAGTTTCTCTCGATTTGCGAGTCCCATATTACTTGTCAAAAAGAAAGACGGCTCGGATAGGATGTGTGTAGATTATCGTGAATTAAATGACAATACCATTCCGGATAGATTTTCTTTGCCATTGATAGCGGATCAAATTGATCGACTTCACTGCTGTCATTATTTTACTACTCTAGATATCCCCAAGAACCCATTCATCCTGATTCTATTGAGAAAACTGCATTTCTGACTCCTGATGGACATTTTGAGCATTTGACTATGCCATTTGGCTTAGGGAATTAGCCCCATCTGTTTTTCAAAGAGCTGTTATACAGGCTTTAGGTGACTCGTTAGAACTTACGTTGTAGTCTACATGGATGATATTTTATTAGTTGGAACATCGGATGTTATTGATGCTTTTGCTAGAGTTTGAACTGTTTTGTTAAAATTGTCACAAGCAGGATTTTCTTTTAATTTAAAAAAAATGTTCATTTATGAAAGAAAAAGTTGAGTATTTAGGCTTTGAAATAAGTAGAGGTAAAGTTCAACCAAATTCAAGAAAAGTTAAGGCGTTAGTTGCTCTGCCTCATCCTCAAACTGTTACTCAGTTGCGTCAATTTATTGGATTAGCGTCATATTTTCGCTTCGCGTCATATTTCGCTTGTATTTTCGATTTGTTTTACGTTTCGTGGTGTAGGACCCAATCATTTGGTCAGCAGTATCTACGCCTCCTAAGAGAGTCGAAGCAAAAGAAATGATAGACGAAAAAAATAGCATGAAAAATTATAGACGAAAAAAATAGCATACCTTTTGTCGAATTGTAATAAGAAACAATCTCAGATTTTTTCTTTGATCCACTCTCATCAACTTCAGCTACTAATCAATATCGTACTTATCAATATCGTTGCTTTGTTTATGTGGCTGATGTATGATACTAATGTCGCAATGTCATTGAACGCAAATGTAGAATTATACAACGGGATGTTTTTCTCAAGCAGCAATTTCGGAGGAATGAAAGTTTTATTTTTACGTACTGTTCCCACATATGTTAGTTTTCTTTCAAGAAGTGCTTTTACCAAATCAAAAGTGGAAAAGAAATTGTCGCCTGTTATATTTTGCCCTCTTAATCCTTCCGTCAACTCCAATACAACGCTTTGTCCTTGATTCTGTTCAGGTTTTGCATTTATAGGTTTTCCAAGGTATGGTTGTATTTTCCATACGTAGCCTGACTTTGAGTCTACCAATAACCAAAATTTTAAGCCATATTTTGCAGGTTTTGATGGCATAAACTGCCGAAAAGAACATCGTCCCCTAAATGTGACAAGTTGCTCGTCAATGGTCACATTTTCGTGGCAGTTGTAAAACATTAGAAGAAGGAGTTACCAACGGTCCCATAATTCCCGAATTGGAGCAAATTTTTTGCTACTACGCATTTGTCTTCGACTCAAGACATCATCGAAACTGAGCGCACTTATGAACATTTGAAAAGTTTCTTCAGACATGATTGATCGGAATATGGGCCGACCAAAAGTTGCATCAAACAAACCATGAACTACAAACTATTATACTGAAATAACATAAGTAAAACAAGAATGTATACACCGACATACACCTGCAAGAATGCGTACAGCAATATATGCTCGTAAAGAGTCTTCATCCATATCGCTCCATTTCTCACCGAATTTGACTCTGCCGTACTTATTGGTATTTTCAACAATAATCCTTTCTAGTGGAGGCGGAAAAAATAACAAAAAAGCTGACATCATGTCACTGCATCTAGATACCGCAAATCGAGTTGGTCCAGGTTGTGCTGAGATAATATTCTCAGCCGCAGTTCCAATGCGTTGAGGTAATGGAGTGTCACTCCATACCATTTTGTTTTTTGCAATAAATAAGGTATCAACAGAGCTAGCTGCAGCCACGTCTAGTTCACTTTCTGTTTCGGAATCACTTATTTGGTTATTTGCCGAATTAAAGTCAATGTCCGAATCCGAAATATCCGCGTCACTTTCTTCATTGAGCACTTCAAGTATAGCATCGTCGTTCAAATAACGTTGATTTGCCATTTCGTCAGGCCGTATGCAAAAAATACGTCCGACATTTACCAAACAAAACACAAACTGAACAAAGCAGTACATATTCGCATGCGTCTTCATAGCAAAACTAGATAACGGGAATCCCAAAACTAAATTCACATCAGCTGTGTTTTGCTTATGACAGAGGACAAGACATTCCACATTTTACGTTTCACAAAAATTTGTAAATTATTATGCAAGAAATAGACGTTGCGACCGTTGCGTGCAACTCAGGTAATACGAAAAATCAAAACAATTTGATTTTTTGGCAAGTTGTAATGAGATTGTATTGCCTGTAAGGAAAACGCCCAACTTGATTACCAACTGAGCTGTACTGAGTTGTATCAACGGTTGCAATATCTATTCCTTGCTTTATTTTCACAAAGCATTGAATGAAAATAGATATTAAATATTTGGTTAAATTGCTATTTTGTATGAAAAATGCAGTATGGACCAAATGGTCTTTTAATGTAGGATTCGTACATTTTTTTTAATCTAACAGCAGGGTTAACAAGCTTAAGTAAAAATGTTCTTGATTGGCAACTCCCGCATGAACTTGTCAGACAGAAAATAATTTCGTTTCTAATAAATAAATCGGTTTTGACTATATTTGACCCGGAATGTTCAATAGAGCTGCATACAGATAGATGCAAGCTTAATAGGTTATGGTGCTATACTAATGCAAAACAAAAATATTAAACTTCATGTCGTTGCATATTTTAGTAAATGCACAACAACAGCAGAGTCTAACAGCCCTATTCTGGCAGCTTAACTAAGCTCACCACATTAACAAAATAGTTAATATTAACAATTTGTTAAGGTTTCGTATTCTGCTGCAAATTTAAAAGCTCTTTTCCTTACAATTTTGTTAATAACAGAAAGAGTCTTAACAACGAATGAAATGTATGTGCTTAGATAGAAAATTGTTGTGAAAATAATAAAAAATACAAATAAAAATATAATATTAAGTTTAAATACATTAAACTGAAAAATGGAGGAATTTTTTACTTATTTTAAGTGTTGATAATGAAATCTTTCAGTAGCCGTGGCAAATTTTTCAAGCGCTTGCAAGGTCACAAGCTGCACTCGAAGCATCAGTTTATATAGCGCATCTCTTCTTTCAATAGGCATATCGATTTTCACCATGCATGGTGAACTTTAAAAGCTTTTTAAGCTTTTATGTTGTTAATAATGGTATTCACTACATTTGTTAAGCCCTGCTAACTTGCTAAACTTAACAAATTTGTTAACTCCTGTCAAAATTTTGTTTGGGAAAAGACTTAGCAGCTTGTTAGCAAGTTAACAAGCTCAGCACCGTGTTTTTGTTTAGCAGATACCATTTGTTAAGTCTGAAACGTCAAAGTTATTGAGTGTAGTGATGAATCGTTTTGTGAATGAGTTTTGACAAGTACCAAATTACTTATGATTTGCAGCTTCAAAGTCTAAAAACTTCCCTTTTTTAACAAAAAAACAAAAATTTTGT